>VZRS01012612.1:229569-279545 GCA_013398055.1 Ifrita kowaldi
TCCGCCGGCGCGGAGGGGCAGGAGGGAGGGAGGGCGGCCCGCGGGTGTGCGGCTGTGGGCGGGCCGGGGGCACCGCCGAGGCCGGCCATGCAGATGGAGGGGGCGGGACGCGGGCGCTGTGACTCGGAACCCCGGAAGCGCGGAGAAGCCCAGTATAAAAACTACTGGGGACCTTTCCCGGCCAGAACTACGAAAGCTCCGGAGACGGCGGCAGCCTGCGGCGGCAGCGAGCGGGGCGGCCTCTTGGGCGGTGCGGGGCGGCCTCTCCGTCGGCGCGGGGCGGCCTCTGCCCCGGCGGGAGCGCGGAGAGCGGCGCAAGCAGCGGCGCTGCAGGTTGGGCACCTTCCCTTATCCTGCAGCACCACCTGGCTCCGGGGGGCTTTTTCTCCCCCCACCGCCCATTTTATTATTATTTTTTTTTTAATCTAATCAGTAGGTGTGTCCCCCGCTGGAAGGGACGGCCGCGGGGGAACGGAGCTCGAGCGCCGGGTGCACGCAGCTGCTGACCGCTGGCTTTTCCTCCTCTTTTGCCAGGCGCAGAGGGAGAGGGGCCCCGGGGGGCCGGCGGGGAGCCGGAGCGGTGCCTGGATCCAGCCCGGGGAGGCGGCGGCCGCTCACCATGGCAGACGATGAGAAGGCCGGCGGGAGTTCCGCGGGCGGCGGCGAGAGCGCGCACTGCAACGTGCTGAGCTGGGAGCAAGTGCAGCGTCTGGACCGCATCCTCAGCGAAACCATCCCCATCCACGGCCGCGGTAACTTCCCCACGCTGGCCATGCAGCCGCGCCAGATCGTCAAGGTGGTGCGGAGCCGGCTGGAAGAGAAGGGCATCGGCCTGCGGGACGTGCGGCTGAACGGCTCGGCCGCTAGCCACGTCCTCCACCAGGACAGCGGCCTGGGCTACAAGGACTTGGACCTCATCTTCTGCGCCGACCTCAAAGGAGAAGCCGAATTTCAGACTGTGAAGGACGTGGTCTTGGACTGCCTCTTGGATTTCTTACCCGAGGGGGTGAATAAGGAGAAGATCACGCCTCTCACCCTCAAGGTAAACCTGCCCTCTGCCCAGACGCCCAGAGCGGGCAGGTGTGAGCGCCTGCCTGCAGAGAGTGGGCACCATCCCCGAGGGGTGCGCTCAGGGACGCAGCTTCCCCCCATACCCCCGCGACCCACGGGAACCCCGAGCGATTTTTTCACCCCACGCTTAAAACCGAGAAGGAGTTTGCAGTGAAGTGCCCTGACCGGCGCTCTTTAGGATTAATTAGCTTTTTCTCCCTCCCGGTTGATTTGCTGGGAGCGTTGTTTTACCTGGGGCGTGTGCCAGACGCTGCACATGTCTCTCCCAGCCCGGCTCGGCGGCAGCTCGGTGTGCCGGCCCCGGTTCCCGGGTGCAGCGGGAGCGTAGATGGATTTAACATCTGCAAGAAGGAAACCCGGTCTGCAAGGCATGCTTCCAGGTGTGCTAAGCGCCCCAGTGGCGAGGCGTATTCCCTCCTCTAGGAGACACTTCGCTCGAGTTCATTAGGCTGAATCCAAATGCCTTTCAGATTTTTAGAGGGTTTTTTTTTTTTTTTTTTTTAATATGGGACAGATTTATGGAAACTGCACTGGTAGGATTGAGGGGAATGAATATTTGCTAACTTGTTTCTGTGAGGAGTAGAGGGAGAAGTGAAAACCAATAAATAAGATTTCTTATCAGATTGTAGTAGTGACCTTTTGCATATGGGTGCAGGCATATTTGGCAGGTGTGCCATGGACTTAGTCTGTAGATGTATTTAGGAGTGACTGAAAGGAGCAGGGTTGCTATATGCTTCCCTTGCATGACACAGTCCCAGCAGAACACCCTTCCCTGTCATACCCTTGCAGTGACAGCATTTTGAGCTCTCACATTAAGCGCTTATTCTCTGGTTTGTATCTGCAGGCTCTGTGATATCTTTTATGAAATGCAAGTGCTTGGGAGGGGGTGAGCAAATGCAGTGAAGGCGAAATTTCTTGCTTCTTTGTCTTGATTTGCTCATTTTGTCTTTCTGATTATAGGAGGCTTATGTGCAGAAAATGGTAAAAGTATGCAATGATTCAGACCGATGGAGTCTTATCTCCCTGTCCAACAACAGTGGCAAAAATGTGGAGCTGAAATTTGTGGACTCTCTGAGGCGGCAGTTTGAATTCAGTGTCGATTCCTTTCAAATCAAGCTGGACTCCCTGCTGCTTTTTTATGAGTGCTCAGAGAATCCGATGACTGAAACTTTTCACCCAACTATCATTGGTGAGAGCGTTTATGGGGATTTCCAGGAAGCCTTTGATCACCTCTGCAACAAGATAATTGCCACCAGAAACCCAGAAGAAATCAGAGGAGGTGGTCTTCTGAAGTACTGCAACCTTTTGGTAAGGGGCTTTAGGGCAGCCTCTGAATCCGAGATTAAATCCCTGCAGAGATACATGTGTTCGAGGTTTTTCATTGACTTCTCAGACATTGGCGAACAGCAGAGAAAGCTGGAGTCCTACTTGCAGAACCACTTTGTGGGATTAGAAGACCGCAAGTATGACTATCTCATGACCCTTCACGGTGTGGTGAATGAGAGCACAGTGTGCCTGATGGGACATGAGAGGAGACAGACTCTGAATCTGATCACCATGCTGGCCATCCGGGTCCTAGCTGAGCAAAATATCATCCCCAATGTGGCCAATGTCACCTGCTATTACCAGCCAGCCCCATACGTAGCAGATGCCAACTTCAGCAATTACTACATTGCCCAGGTTCAGACGGTGTTCCCTTGCCAGCAGCACACATACTCTACTTGGCTGCCCTGTAATTAAGAACTGAAATTAGTAGACTCGGTGGAGAGAACATTTTCTAAGATGTAGGAAGGGGCGACGGGTCCCTCTCAAATGGGGTGTTTTGTGCAATGATGATCTGCTCTAGTTGTCAAGCTTGGGACAAGCTTGTGGTTCTTCTAATAAATAATGGGAGCATGATCAAGAAAGAACCCCAAAATAATTGGATCCTACCCCAGAGCACAAGAGGCCTGTCATTAAAAGCAACCAGCTTCCCCTGAAATAAGTGAGGGAGGAATGCTTGATGACAATATGGGTTGGCAATATCTGCTCCCATAGCTTTGGCATAGAGAAGGTGGGAAAGCCTTATTTTCTTTTATTTTTATTCTTACTCTAGAATGGGATCTGCAAAAGGGAGAATATGAAAGAAACAAAACAAAACAAAAAAAAACAACAAAAGAAAAAACTTCACAAAAACAATTCTATATATATTCAGGAGTTAAAAGTTAGAGGCATAAAGCAGAGATAAGCTGAATAAAATTGTATATTGGAATTACTGCATTTGGGGCTTGCAGCAAGTGCCGTCTATGGATTGACCGTGTAGAATGTATAGCTTGCTTGACTAGAATGCTTTACCAGAAACAGCTTGCTCCAAATGAACAGTAGTGGATTGGTACAGTTAGAAAAACAGAAACACGTACGATGACAAAGTCCATTATTTCCAGCTGTGTGCATGCCTCACATTTTAAAAATGTGAGAATGCTGGAAAACCAGCTGTGGCAAGAAGTATATACTTAAGGACCAAAGATTTCACAAATAAGTTATCCAAGCAAAGAAGATACAGTAGAGTATATATATAAATATATATATATGTAAAAGGAAGAAAGATGTTCCTATATTTGTACACACCAATAGTAATCAAAAGTGCCTGATGCCTTCATAAAATTTGAAGTGAGAAAAAAATATAGTTTTGTGGTTTAACCATGCATTTTGTTTTATCAGGGACACAAGGATAAAAAAAAAAAAAAGCAAACCAACCCATAAGCTTGTGAATAAGTGGTGGAGGAAATGCCCTATTTTTTTTTCTTGGCAAATACTTGTATAGAGTTAATGTTTTGTCGGTGTGCTATTATCCTAGGTACGTGTGTGTATGTGTGTATATATGTTTGTGTGTGTATATATGTACATGTTATTGGTGTATATCTATATATATACACACACAATATATATTAATGTGGTCTAGGAAAATGTAGCAATTAAGGAATGTTTAAATAAAGTACTACTTGTTTTCCAGTTTGCAACAGGATGTCATAGGACAGTGGGCACCTTGCAGTGAAATTTTAACCCACACCTGAGAAATTTGGAGTAAATGAACCAGTCAGGATTAAGGTGGGATATTGATAATGTCTTTGGTTGCAAGAACAAGGATTACAGTAATTCAGTGGGTTGCTTGTGAGCCATAATAATTCCACAGATGGAGAAACATATGACTAGCTGATTTTTTTTAAACTGTTTTGTACTGTAATGCCATTTTGACATTTAACCCACTAATGTTGTGACTGCATACCTCCATGATGTGTAATTCAGTGGAACGTGGATCAAAGATAGGTTTATTTAAACCCCCTGACAGCTAAAGAATATTGTATTAGTTGGTAATTTGAACACTAATTGTTAATATTTAAAGGAGTATTTTTAATAGAATGCATTATGCATTCCAGGACCACTAGAATTTAGCAAATGTGAAATGAACCCTTTTTAAGAGTGTTGCACGATTGCTTAAAATTATATTTTATATATATATTATATATATATATTTTTATGCAAATATTAAACATCTTTGATCTGGTTGTCACACTGCATTTACAATTTTAGTACTGTACTTTATTTAAATGGAATCACTTTACATTGAAACAATAACTATTCACTTTCATTTCCTCTCCCGAAAGACCAGCAGGGGGGAAAAAACCAACCTCCGCTGCTTTTTTCACTTCAGTGCCATCTCTGAAGGTGTTAAATTCTTTGTTGGGCTTTGAAAACCTAATGACTAAGTGACACTTGACTCTGATATTTTGCTTTTTCTTTCTGAGAGGAAAAAAAAAAAAAGGGAATTCAGGCTTTTGAAGGAAATCCGTCTGTGCCCTGCCTGGTCACAGGCACGGTCTGGCGTTGGAGTCAGGGGCAGAGAGAGGGAGAGGACTCATGTCCTGGCAGCGTATTTTCCCTATGGAGCGAGTAAGGTACATCTATTTTTGTCGCGCTTTGTACTTTTGACTCTGCAGGCACTTTAATAGGAACCCGATTTGTTTACTGAAGCACCTTCCCTGTGGGTCCTTCAGGAAACTTAAAAGCTGGTCCATTGCCATTCCTGGCATTGACGTGCAGACCTTGTCCCCACCTTCCCTTCCTTTGGTGCTGGCTGCAGCCTCCCACTGGCCTCTTGTCCCAGCGAGGTTCCCTCCAGCCCCCTGGAGGGTCCGGGCTGGGCGCTCCCGGCCCGCTGGCTCCCCTTACCTCCTGCTCCTGGTTCGCTAGCGGAAGCGAGGGGAGGGCTGGGGAAATAGGATCAGCTGGTAATGTGGTATGTCTTCTCTCCCACAACTATTTGCAGCAAATAAATGAGTCATCCTCTCTTTAAATGGGTTTGAGAATCTATAGCTGTGCCACAACCACAGAATGCTGATAATACATGACACAGTGTTGTTTTCCTTTGAAGGACCCTTTTTTTTGCCATTGCTTGAAAGAAAGTTTTGAATTACTTCCTCTCAGCTCAAATTTTATTGTGGGTTGTTTTTTTTTGATTGACAGCAGCTAGTTACCTTATAGTGCATACAGCAGGGCTCTGAGCTAAACTGCACCTTTTGGCATTTGCATTTTGATACATATATAATATGTTTTTTTATATATTATATAGGTATTCCAGATCTGTTTTACATATGTTAATGAACAAGTGGTGGAACTGGTGGAGCTTTGTATTATTTGTGACTGGTAGCTTAAAATGTGCCTGGTGTTAGAGGTGGGAAGAAGGCATGAGTTCAGGCCAAGAGTAAAATAAGAACCCCTTTTCAAAGCTGGTTTATTTCTGTGGTTTGCACACCTTTCCCTCCATGAAGTCTGACTTCTTTTTAACTGTTTTTTCCCCTCCTCTTCAGCACACTGGTACTCTTAAAGTTAATACCGCGTTCTTGCTTTGTAGACTTGATCTATCCCATCCAATCAGCTGTAAGGTTAAAGCTTGTGCTACAGAAGACAGTGCCCCTTTTAAAGAGCTGAACTGATTAAAGACATTGACCTGATTACAGTAAAACTGTTTGTGCCACAGCTGAATTTCCTGCTAACCAACAGGGCGCTAAACTTGGTTAAACATAGCGATCGTGAAACAACCAAGAGCTTTTAAGTGGGATTTTTCTTTTCTTTTTTTTTTTCCTAAGATGTAGCTGTCCTCCCAAATGCAAGAGCATTTTTCCTAAAAATAGAAGGGCAATTAGAAGACCAAAAAGATGATATTTTTCTAGTTTCTTGTATTGCACTTAAAATATTTTTTATCTTGCACAAAGGCCTTCACACAAATCCTCTAAACAGCTCTTATTAAATGCTTGGTTTGCATCACATCAGAAGCTCCTACCAGTTCAAAAAAGGCGCTTTTTTAAATTGAGAAAATGAAGTGTGTTAGCTAAAACTGCACAGAAAAGGAAAAAAATGTATTTGCATATTCAGCTCCTATTTGAATATATTCTTTTGTATGGTTTTCTTTATGCAGACAATTTCCCTTGCAAGAAAGAAAATCAGTGTACTGTTTTGCTGTTGTAATAGTGGTTTGCTAACAAAATAAATAGTAAGAAAAAAAAAAGCCTGCAAATTTCAAGACAGCTTGGCTAAAGGCACTGCAGGCTCCTGCAGTCTGTAGGAGTCTGTGCAGATTTGCTTTCCCTCAAATTTCCTTACAACTGTTGCCTTCTGCAAGGCATCCTGTTGCAGCAAACTGCTCCTTGGATTGCTCTTTTGGAACATTTTGACTATAGGCTTTGTCACAGACAGAAAAAGAGCTGATGGAAAACAGACTCTAGAGGGAACAGATTGTGAATTTTGTTTACAGCATCCAATATTTGGATTTTTTTTGTAAATAAAAAGAAGTTATTTTTTTCTATTGATTTGTGTCTGCTGTCTTCCGTGTCTGAAATAGCTCTGGCCTGCTCCTACTGAATACCAAGTTCGCTTTCATTAAAGAAGGACAAGGGCAGCACTTTTCTGAGAAGAGTAGCGTTCGGCTGCTTTCTGATTGGAGCACAGAACATTTTGAAAAGCCCTGCCTCGTGCCAGCCAAGTTTGGCTGGCTCTACTCAGCTGCAGAGGAACCTCCCCAGCCACTGCCAAAAATACGCACTCCAGCACCAGTCGGGCCATGTAAATGGTCCAAAGCACGAAAGTGGAACAGCGCCATGGCAACCCCACACCCTCGCTGCCCTCCCAGTTGAGATCGCGGGACCAGGACTTTGTGACGGCTGTGATTGTCCACAAACCACCATGCTGGCAGGAATGTGGGGGTCCTGCTGCCCTTGAGATATATTTGGCAGGGGCTGATGTCTCCACCTTACCTTTTTGGTGGGTCCAGGGCGCAATGGTGTACTGCTGCCTGGGTGTAAAGGTGGTGCCAGCTGTAGCGAGTGGGGTGCTGCAGGACTTGAAGCTTGGGGAGCTGCTGGGGAGAAGGGATGCACATGCCTGATTGATTCAGCTGCTGAATCAGTCCAGTTCTTCCTGCAGATTCAATGTTTACTCTTCTTCCCTGCCCTACAATGCTGTCCTTGTCAGCAGAGGTATTTTCTGTTTTCTATGTTTACAGGAGAGATGCCTCAGTAATGAAGGCTAATTTCCTCAAAAAGCACTTCAAGGGAATATAAAATATTAATTTACAATGCTCGTGGCAATACTTTTTCAGCTATGGTGCCTCAGACTGACCCAAATTTGAAAAACATTGGCTGAGACTCTGCAGTATGTAGCTCTTACTAGGCTCATTCATACACCGTGCTGGTCTTGGAAGTCTCAAGCTGGCTCTGTGAGAGTGTGAATATGCTTATTGTAATGATGAGTGAACCTGTATTCCTCTGTAAAAAACAAACAAACAAGCTGGTGGGACTGCTCGTTTTTCCAAGCACAGAAGCACTCCCCTTGCTGAATGCCGGGTGTTTTCTGCACAGTACCTCTTTTGAAATCAGCCTGGCCAGGAGGGGGGGATGCACTCAGCATCCCTGCCTGCACAGCATCTCCTTTCCTCCCATGTTACTGCCAGAAAAGGGAGGGGCACGTGGCCTAGCTTTTCCTCCTGTTAACTTGCTCAGTTAGGAAATATTTCAGACAGTTTGACAAAGGCAACTACCCAAAGACACAGATGGAAACTGGGGGATTGGAAATCATCTAAATCCAAATGCCTTTGCTTGTATCTCAAAATCAAAGCCCAGATGGATGCTCTTATGCTTTAGAGTGAGTGAATTTGTATTTCTCTGCTTAAATTTGGGGGGATTTTTTTGAGAACCAGTTGAGTGTCTGGAGTGTTGTGAGTCCTCTTTCCCCAACTGAGGAGGAGTGTGATGCAGACAGAGCCAACTGAATGCTCCCTTTAGAATGTTGTGTTTTTCAGGAGGGAGGAAGTATGCAGTACTGAAGAGGAGGGAGGGCAAAAGTAAAATGGGACAAGGGGAATCACCTGAACAATAACACAGTGGAAAGCTGGAGGACACACTGATAGGCTACAGTAGGACAGGAGTAATAGCTCAAGTCTTTAACTTCTGCTCACCCTGCTAAAATAAGTCAGATCAGAGACGCTATCACTTCTCAAGATAAGTTACAGTCTGTGGTTTTCCTTGGCTGCAGCAGCACATATTTATTTTATTGCCATAAAAAAATTATGCAGAAACCCCTTTACTCAGGAATGTAGCTGAGTTTCTAGTTTTTATAGAATTATTTAGGTTGGAAAGACCTTTAAGATCAAGAAGTCCAACCGTTTACCCATCACCACCAAGTCCACCCCTAAACCATGTCCCTAAGCACATCTACATATCTTTAAATACCTCCGGAGATGGTGACTCCACTACTTCCTTGGGCAGTGTGTTCCAAAGCTTGACAACTTTTTTGGTGAAGAAATTTCTTCCTAATATCCAACCTAAACCTCCCCTGGTGCAACTTGATGCCATCTGATCTTGTCTGTGAAACCTCTGCAGAGAGTTTTGTGGAAGTTGCATGCACATGTTTCCCAAGTGTTTGTGGGGATCTAGTCATGCCTTCCTGCAGCTGCCACCAAGCAGCCTCCTCTCTTTTATTTATGTGTTTTTAGTAAAATTCAGTGCATGTGGCTGTATGTACTTAGGTAAAGCACAGCTATATGCTCTTGCATTGGTGCTCATGTAGTTTTGCAGCAATGCCCTGAATATCTATAACTGCGTGTCAGAAGCAGCTCTGCAGTGGGGCTCTAGTCTGCATGCAAGGATCAAGAGCACAAAATCAGTACTTTAGAGAAGAAATACTCACCCTTCAAAAGTCTGATAAGCCATTGTGAACAGGCTCATCTCCTACATACTTACATAGCTTTAGGCTGTCCAGAGAGTGTGTTTTGTGGATGCAAAATTTCACTATTTCATGTGGCCGTTGCACCAGGATGTGGAATGATGGTACTTGCCAGAAAATTTTCTTTTTTGCATTGTTTGGGAAAAAAACTACGTTCTAAATACACATAATATCTAAATAGTGTGTGCACAACATGAATATTCTCCACTGTGAAAACATCCCTTAGATTCCCATAATGGCTTTGAGGGCCTAAATTGCTGTTTTTCGAGAGAACATTATTCTTAAACATACATTTTCTTCTGTTGGACTTGGGGGTGAACAAGTTTTATGAGTGAACAACTCTTCTGAGTTGTTTTTCTTCTTGAAAAGGGAGAAATCCAGTACAGCCAGCAGTTTTAAAAAGTGAAACTCTCTGTATCTAACCTACACAGGGTCTCTCCTCTAGAGTACCTCCCTACTGGGGTGTAGAACAGAGTCCTTTCTAAAGTCACAGCTAAAGACAGTGGACAATGAATATGCTTTGGAGACGTCCAGCTCATCCTCATCTGCGTATGTATGTGGTCGCCTCTCTGCAGTTTGAACAAGGCTGATGAGGGGCACCTGGAGCAGAAAGACAGGTGTTCCTGAGGGAGATGTACATGGTTCTGTGATAAGTTTCTCTCAGGGAATATGTTCTTAATGAATGTGTGCTTGAAGAGGCTTCGCATGTCTGCAGTGACTGCATGGCCTTCATTTTAACCACAACTCCCTGCCTTGGACTATTCCCTCAATCCAAGACATCTGTGGAGTGCCTGCAGTACATTCTGATGTGGAAATGTAATTGTAAGGAAACCTTTCTGTGATTACATCCAATCTTAATTTAACTAATGCTTTGAGGAAAAAATACAGCCATAGTCCTTTCGGTTTTTAATCAATTTGTCCTTGAGTTATTTCTCACAGTTTCACTTCTGCATTGCTGTTCTGTGCTTGCTTCTCTGCTGCCTTCTCATCCTGATTCTTGCAGCAGCAGGAGGGACCAGCACCACGTACCTCTCTTCAGACTGTCAGTAATTCTGCTGGTCACTAGTGTTTGACAGGTGCTGATGTAAGGTCTGTGCTAGATGGGTCATTAGGTGAGGTTCAGCAAGAGGAGTGGAATATCTCTGTGCAACCAGCTGTCCTGGGTGTCCTGTGAAATGCTCTTCAGAAATATTTCCAACCAAGCTGTCTACTAGCAGTTCTTCATGACATGGGAATTATTCATGCAGCCTTATACAGTTCCTTGAACATCTCAGGAAGTGCAGAATAACAGTTATATTAATTCAGAATTTAGCAAAAAACCAATTATGATTAAATCAGGGAGAAAATGCACTACAAGGTACTTATTAAAAATGTCAGCATGCAAACTAGTAAGAGAAGGTATTCCTCAGCTTGAAGTCTTTTATTTGGGTTTCAGCAAGCTGTTCATACACTTTGCAAACCAGGCACTTGGATTTGGGTTAAATTACCCACTGAAGAAGGATTTGCATCTCTTGTTCCTCACCTCAACCTTTGTTGTTTAGGAAGCAACAAATACATTACTGTTGTCTGCTTTGCAATAGTGGTGTAACTATGACTTGACTGATTTATGTAACTGCTGTTTATAAGTAAAACCCTATAAATGTCAGCCAGTGGAGGAAGCGAAACCAAGAGTTTGGGCTTCCTTCTCAGCAGCTGTGAATGGTTCTTTTGCATTTTTTTATGGAACTATAAAATTGAATGGCACATTTTCTGTAGATTGAGCTTTCTGACATGCTTTTCATTTCTTCCCAACTCTCTGTCACCAATAATGTCAAATATTTAAGGCTGTATTTTCTAGTCTGGCAAAACCAATCTTGCCTGTTTTTGCTGAAGTAATGGACCCCTGTGGGGTCACACAGAGGCATTTGTGCTGTGTGCTAGAGGCTTGGGAAGCAGCACCTCCTTTGTTACAGCTGTCATAGCTCTTTACATATACCACACTTCATAAAGTTATTAAAAAGTCACAGAAGTTCCAAGAACTTGAAACTAATCAGTTTTCCTCCAAACCCAAACCCAGACAGCCCCAGGTTTGTCACCAGGGTCTTACAGACACAGCTTGCCACATGCCATTCTCTGTCCCCCCAGCAGAAAATCTGTATCTGAAGATTACAGCGCTATCTAGCTGGATCAGGCTGCTGCTGTTGCTGTTACGAAGACAATGCATTTGGCAGCAGAGACTCTGCAGGGCTGCACTGATGGCCATCCCAAAGGTATTCTACTAAGAAGAGAGGAAAAAGGGCTTCCAGTGCTAGAAACTACTGTCAATCCTTCTGAGAAATGCACACACAGTATTGGCTCAACGCTGAATACATTTGTTTTGTGGAGTTTTGTGGGCAGACATATTTGCCATAGATCACCTGGTGCATCACTTGCATTTTAGTTGTCGTGGGTGCACATTATTGACTAATGCACGTGGAAGTGCTCTTTAAACTTTGCTCTTTGACTGCTCAGGGGCTGTTCTCTATAGCAGAAAGGTGCCCAGCAGATGTTGTTGACTGCTAAAAGCTCCATCTTTGATGATTGCAGGTATTTTCATGATAGTCTTTCCTGCAGGATAAAGATTTTTCATCATCACAGAAATGCCCTCTCACAGCAGTGGGAACATCCATGAGTGGCAGGAAGCATCTGATGAAATTCCAGCCAATGCATCAGACACCTAAGCAGAAGCTGTGGGGTTCATAGACTTTTCCTTTGGCTTTAGCCATTCTTTACATGCAGTGGTAGCAGCAGCCTCCGTGCTTGAGGAGGCCTGCAGGGAGCATACAATGCAGATTTGGTAGCTGAGCTTGACCTGAGCATTACTTGCTAGTTCTTTGTTGTCGAATGTTTGCTCTGCAGTAACAACCAAAGGGCATGACCAGGTTAGGACCCATTGTACCAGGCATTGTGCAAACACCCCTGTGCAAGTCCTGTCCCTTAGAGCTTCTCCGTGTGGAGGTTTCAATGAGCTTATTTTTTCCTTTAGCTATCTCACATTAAGTCAACTAATTTGTTTGAGGCAGTCTCTTGCTTTTCTAAGAAATGGAATATAACCTGCAAAGAGTGTTCCCAAAGAGGGAATTTTCAGAAATATTATGGAATTCTGTAAATTTGTTCACCTGCTAAGCCTGTTGTGTCATAATCTCAGCTTGCCTTCATGGATAACTGAACTCAGTTGCTTTCCTAAAAAGCTGTGTACTTGCTATGATACTTTTTTGTCAGAGGCCTGAAATCAGTTCTACAATCAGTGCAGACACAGGTGCATTTCTCTTCCCTCCATCTTGAATTGCAATCACTTCAGGAGGTGAAATGGAACAAACAATGGAGTAGCATGCAGCAGCATTAAATGACTGCAGAGCCACAAGCAGCAAACCTGCTGAAGAAGCTGAGCCCATAATTTGCATCTCTTGAAACCAAGCTTCCTCCAAATGAGTGGGTGTCCTGACTGGGCTTATTGCTTTTTATTTCTATAAAGGTGATACCATTTTTTTTTTCCTTTTAGGTTGACCACCAGACTAATGTATGAGGTTCAGGAATTTCCTTAACAAGCAAAGATTGATCACATTGAAGGGCTGCCTGCACCAGTTGACTGGTGAATCCACCTCCCCATAATACTCACTGTTGTAAATCTACAATGTCCCAGCCCTAAACTGATAGAAGAGAATCATTACCCTGGGACACACTCTCACTGAATGTGTATTGCTGCCTGAATATATCAAACTGCAGTGTTTGGAAAATTTTGATATGCTAAGCAGTTTATGGACAAAAGTTGTTAGAAAGAAGGTTTAATGCTGGCAAACCACTGTATATAATGAGGTCAAGGGGAGGAGAGCCTAATAACAGCCTGTTCTGTAATTCAATAGAATATTTGAAACTCAGCTGTAAGTCTGTGACTATGGCAGTTCCCAGGAGAGCTGTGCACTGTGGTCATGGCGTAGTCTGTGTTTTCATCATCATCCCCTGTTTTCAGGGTTTATGTTTCAGCTGTAAAACACCCATCAAAAATTAGGTGAGTCCACATATGGCTTAAATCCACAAAAGGCAAGAAATTCAGACTTCGGGCTGGAACTACCCATCCTGCCCCCCTGCCAGGCTATTGCACTGTATCATGCTGCCAGCTGGGAGAGGTGGTAGCCTGTGGGCAATCTCCTCCATGCAGCTCTTCACAGCAAAACTGCTGCCTAATATGAGCTATTTCTAAATATATAATTCCACCCCTTCCATCCCAAAGTACAATGCGGTGCATTGACAAAAGTTTGGCTCATGTCTCTGATGTTGTGATAAACATTAGTGGGCATTTTCCCTGAAAGCTTGGCATCAGATATAGGAATTTATTCAAATATGAACTGTATTTACTTTTTGAAAGGCATATGGATTTCTAAATGAATCCATTTGTTAGGCATAGTTTAAATAACCTGCCAAGAAAGACCAGAAGGATAACCTTTTTAAAAAAAAGTTTTTCAAATATTGCTCATTTTGGTTGTGCAATAGACAGAAAGATTCTTGTTTGTAAAGGTTAGGCTCAGGCAAATAATTTTAGATCCAGCTTTTCCTAGACATAGTAAAAGCAAAAAATTGGCAAACCTTAACAAAACCCCCACTGATTTTTTGGGAAGCAGCTGTTTCACTAATCAGAGGTATGGCCAGTTTACTATAGACAATGTCCTCGTACTGGTTCAAGCTGACTTTCCCAAACACCAGTGATAGCTCATGGGTCAGACTCCCTAAACAGTAGGAGGCTGATGTCACTTTTACTGTCTTCTTTGGACAGATGAGGGCAAAAACCATGTGGGCTGGCAAAAGCCTTCTGCCCTGTCACCTTGACTTTGAAGGAGGCTTGCAATAGAAAGTACAGCTTGCTACTTTGCTCTTTACTTCTCATCACCCCAAAGCTTTGTGGGCAGAATCCATCCTCAGTTTCTACAGCCCCTGCAGGATGCTGGCAAGACGAGCTTGGGATGAGTGCAGTCAGGCACACAGTTGGTTTTGACCAGTGCAGTAGCTATGGTTTACACCTACTTTGCTGGACGTGAACCAGGGGAAAAGTGACTTATGAAATCATTATTCAATAGATCTGCATTATGCCAACTTTTCTCTTACATGGCAGCTGCCCCCACGGCAGGTCATGTTTCTCTCAGGCTGTCCTGATTTTGGATATAGTGGCCAGACCAATTCAAACACACCTCCTCCCATCTTTGCACCCGGTCAGGGACTTGAAATAAAAAAGAAAACCCCCTAGAGTGCAGGGAAAGAGACCAAGGGAAATGGTGGTGGGCTGCCATGCTGCAGAGCTGAGGGTCTCAGATACCATGAGGGACACTCCTAGTTATGGCTCACCCGTGTCAGGAGTGGAGATGGTGCGTGAGTCGAGAGCTCAATTGGGAAAGCACTTTTTGGCTCTGGGACAAGACCTCAGAAGGCAGATGGGGACAGAAAATGGCTTAGGTTAGCATTGAAATGAAAATGAATAGAAGGGATAGTAGATGGGGATAACTGGTACTGAAACAGGGGATTTAATGATAATTAAACAATTAATTTTGTCTGTCCTAGCTTAATTTGAAACATTATATTCCATGTGAAACAGAACAAATAATTTTATTATAATTTATTTTATTATTTTAAAATGTGCTTTTTATGCTATTTAAAAAAAAAAGCGCACGTAGAAATAAAAAAATGCAATTTCCAAATTATAATTATATTAATTCTTACATTTTGTAATCTAAATATTTATCTCAAGTTGTGGGCTAAATTTATTTTGAAACAGCAAATTTTTCTGACAGTAAGTGCATTTGTATATGTGCGCACACATGTGGCAATGAGAATATGGCTGGATAATGCCTTTTAAGATTCTTGTTGCTGCTTTTAATTACATGATTTAAAAAGCAACTTAAGTAAGGCCTATTCAGCTGCAGTTCAGTGACTTCTGTGCAAAACCAAGGCCTTTTCACTGGTTGTCTCGTGCTTGAAAGGAGGAAGCATGTGCCAACAAATCTTTCTGGAGAGGGACTTCCTCAGCTCAACACCAAAAACTGCAGAGTTAGCACATATAGCCTTTCCCACCTCCAAGGGGAAGAGCCCCAGGAGGACTATGAGTGGAAACTCTCCAGAAAGTTTCTTTGCTGTTCAGTCACTTTTGAATTTACCTTGAAAGCCATAAAATACAATTCGGTTCATACATCTGGGGGCAAAGCTACAGCAAGTGTGTGTTCCTCATTAATCTCTTACAGCCCAAACTTCCTCCTTATTTAGTACTCATATATTGTTCCTATTTATTTCCTCATTAATCTCCAGTGGCTTTCCTTTTTGCAGCAGGATGTCTGCATGAAATACCCTTCTTCCTTCTGTTCTAAATCCAGGGGTTTTGACACTGAAATTTAATTTTGTGTGTCAAGTTGATTTTTTCCCAATGTGTCTTTCATTCACAAACCCTTGGTTCTCTCTTTTTAAGGGAAAAACCCTCAAACAAACCTCAAAGAGGAAAAATGTACCTCCAATAAATAATCTGGCACTGCTGCTGTAAGAGAAAGTTAATCCCTCACAGCCATTATTATGTCTTCAGATTTTTTTCTCTGACATTTATTAACTTCTCATGAAGGGCAGGGGGGATTTCTTTTCCCAGTGGACACTTCCCAGCTTGCTTTACAGGCCTCTGAGTTTTGGCAATAATCCACAAAAGGATGTCTGCTGTCACAAAGAAAACTTTGGGATTTTTATCTTCCTAGCAAGAAATCATTGTGTCTGTGGAAGTGTTACCGAGGAAGTGGCAAAGATTTTGGCTCCCTCCCTCGTGATGCTGCAGACCTGCTGTGGACCAGCTTTTTTTCCCACTGATGATCCATGTGGTTTGGGGAGTGTGCAGAAACCACATCAAACCCTGAGAGTACCTGGCATGACTGTTGGAGAGCTCAGTCCTCCCACGGGTCACAGCCAGTTGTTGGGAATCTGCTGGAATGCAGCAGGATAGTGGGGAGGTAAGGCAGCAAAGGGCTGCTTTAGTCTGTTTCTACACCTGGGGGTGCTTGGTGTGCCACTCTAAAACTGCCAGTCCATGTGGTCCTCTTAGTAGAGAAAACTATAGAGTCAAAGAATCATGGAATGGCCTGTATTGGAAAAGACCCGAGAGATAATCTCATTACAACCCTCCTACCATAGGTGGGGACATTTTCCACTTGGCTCAATACTCCATCCAGCCTGGCCTTGAACATTTGCAGAGATGGGGCATTCACAGTTTCTCTGGGCAACCTGTTCCTGTGCCTCAATGCCCTCATGCCTTTGTAAAACATTTATCTCCGTCTTTCTTGTAGGCTCCCTTCAGGAACTGAAAGGCTGCAATTAGGTCACCCCGAAGCCTTCTCTTCTCCAGGCTGAATAACCCCAATTCTCTCAGCCTTTCCTCATAGGAGAGGTGCCCTCTAATCATCTTGGTGGCCCTCCTCTGGACCTGCTCCAAAAGGGCAATGTTCTTCCTGTGCTAGGGACCCCAAAGACTCCAGGTGGGGTCTCATCAGAGCAGAGCAGAGGGGCAGAATTCGCTCCCTGGCCCTGCTGCCCACACTGCTTTTGATGCAGCTCAGGATACAGTTGGCTTTCTGGGCTGCAAGTGCACATTGCTGGCTCATGTCCAGCCTCCCATCCATCAGCACTCTCACGTTCCTCTTGGCAGGGCTGCTCTTAATCTGTCCATCCTCCAGCTTGTATTGATACTGGGGATTGCCCTGGCCCAGGTGCTGCACCTTGCACTTGCTATTGTTAAATGACATGAGATTCTCGTGGGGTGGGAAAAGCCAGCAAGGGTGTTCTGCAATGTCCCTTTGCCCAAAGGCAGGATCAGCTGTCCTTAAACTCTTCCTTATTGTGCACTCACAGCCAGAGCAAACAAATATCTAACATATTTTCTTGTAGCAAACCCTTCAAGCTGGATGGGAGAAAATTGGTTCATGTTAGCTCCTTCGGCCTTAGAATCCTCTGCCCTCCCTGGCTGGCAGCTGTAAGCAAATGTGCCACACTGCCTTGTCAGGGCTAGGTAGAAGGAGATTGTGCTGGCTTTGTCTGAGACAGAGTTATTTTTTTCAGAGTAGCCAGTGTGGACTATGTTTCAGACTTGTGCTGAAAACAGTATTGATGACTAGGGACGTTTTTGTTATTGCTGAGCAGTGATTGCACAGCAAGGCCTTTTCTGCTTCTCACCCCACACCACCAGAGAGGATGCTGGGGGTGGACAAGAAGTTTGGGAGGCAAAACAGCCAGGACACCTGACCTCAACTGACCAAAGGAACATTCTATACTGTATGGTGTTGTGCTCAGCATATAAAGCTGGGGGAAGAAGGAAGGGCAAAAATGTTCGGAGCGACAATTTTAGTCTGCCCAGGTCCCTGTTATGTGTGATGGAGCCCTGCTTTCCTTGGGACGGGTGAACGCCTGCCTTCCAATGGGAATGAATTCCTGGGCTTGCTTTTCTTGCGTGCATGGCTTTTACTTTCCCTATTAAGCTGTTTTTATCTCAACTCATGAGTTTTGTCATTTTTACCCTTCTGATTTTCTCCCTAATCCAGCTAAGGAAAATGAGCAAGCACCTACATGGGGCTGAGTTGCTTACCAGGGTTACACCATGAGAGAGATCCATCATATTCCAAAGCTGTCAGATAATCAGCATTTCATATCTCAAACTAGCAGGAAGCAAGGTGTGATGAGGATGGGTACAGGCAAAGGACCAGTGTATCTCATCAGGACCTGCCAAGGAGATGAGAAGTGGAAAGATTTCTGTTTAAAAACTTTGTGCAGCAGACGCAGAGAGAAGGGATCAGCAGAGTGAAAACTTCAAGCCAGCAGGTCTGTTTGCCCCATGGAATTGCAGCACTTTCTGAGCTCTTGAGCTGTCTCAGCACTGAATCTGGAAGAGGCTGGCTTAAGGCACTGAGAAAAATGAATGGGAGAATTGACGTCAAATCTTATTGCTCAATTTTGGTTTCCTGCCGCCCCTGCCGTGTGACTCTCGGTGTGCAGGTACCTGCTTGGCGTGGCTGCAGCAGTCACCGTCTGGCTGCCAGGGGAGGCTGTGCACCTGGGCAGGGCTGCAGCACCTACCACCCTAAGCTCACTCTTGTCCCGGAGAAGACAAAGAGATGACGTAAAATCTAAAAGCAGATGTACTGGCTTTGCACAGCCTGTTTTTTGGTAGCAGGGGGGCCACTGAGATGGCTCCTGTGAGGAAGCTGCTGGAAGCTTCCCACCATGTCCGGCAAAGCCAATGGCTGATGGCTCTGAAGATGGACATGCTGCTGGCCAAAACTGGGCCAATGAGAGAGGCTGGTAACACCTCTGTGATGACACATTTAAGAAGAAAATCAAAACAAAGTCACAAGATTTTGGATTCTAGTCAGAGGAGAGGAGGAGGTGAGAACATGTGAGGGAAAACACCATGGAGACACCGAGGTCAGTGGAGAAGGAGGGGCAGGAGGNTACTTCTCATTATCCTCTTCTGATTCTGTTAGCAATAAATTCACTTTGTAACTTTAAGTTAAGCTTATTTTGCCCTTCAAGTGTTTTCTCCAGGTCCTCATCTCTACTAATGAAGCCTTTGTTAACTTTTTTCCCCCCTCTCTCTACTCATCTGTGGCAGGGGAGGGTGAGCGAGCGGCTCTCGTGGGTGCCTGGCATTGGGCCAGAGTCAAACCACGACAGCAGAGGATTGAGCAAGAGAGGAGAGTTCTGGGGAAGACTTCTGGGGTGAGACCTGGACAGGTAACATCAAGGTGACTGATTCCTTCTCTGGGTTGTTCTTTTGAACTATGTCAGTGTGAGAATTGGCATATCAGAGCTCAATCCTGCAGAATTGCTTCATGCATACAGTTATTGGAGATGGATACAGATGATTTGCTTCCTGCATTGTATCCTGCTTTTGAAATTGTTTTGCAATGTCCCCTACATGGCTTCCCATATATTGTACTGTGGACCCTTTCTTAAAAGACTAGCTCCTTAGATACATCCCAGATCTAGTCCTGACTATTAGCTCCTCCAAAATGGTGCAAAAAATTCCCATTCCTCCCCTCCTTTCCAACTGCTTGCACTTTTTGTTGTTTTTCTGCCTTGAAATAATTTTTTATCCTTTTCTCATTTTCCCCATGCTGCCCAGCACAACTGAACAACAAGCCCTTTTCCTCCAGCTCTTTGCCATGTCTTGCATAGTGTGTCCTGATGGTTTTGGTGTGCCTAGCAGCTAAATGTTCTTCTCCCATTTATGCTGGGTGGCTACTGTTGCCCCAAACAGAATTTGAGGGTTTTTTGTTGGTGGGGTTTTTTTTCTCCAGTTCTGCAGTGTTGTTCTGTGTCTAGGAGTCTCTTGCTGAAAAAGACTGTAATGAAAGAAAATTATTAGTAGCCCATGAACAACAAAGTCCGGCTGCTACACTGAGGAGTGGGTGCAGGTTATGAGGTGCTGCAGAGGCTCATCTATGACATGCATTTCACATTGCATTTTAACTTCCAGCTCTAATGGAAGTCTCAGACAAGCAATGGATTTTGTTTGCCTTCTCCTTAGATGCTTGAGTAGATTTTGAAAGCTTTTATTGGAGCAGAATTAGTTAATTTCTGATATGCAAAATGCACATTTGGCCTGTCGTTCCATGCACAGACTTTGACCCCAAGAACCAAATAACCAATTACCTATTGAAAGATAACAGGTCTGTGGAGTCCCATGACCTCACAGAACAGGGCTAAAGGATGGAAACTGTTGGAAGGACATCCCACTCTCATAAAATCTCTTTTCTAGATCTGGGCATTCTCTGCAGATGATGCTGGCTTTAGCAGGGAGAGTAGAAAACAGGATGAAGAATAGACTGGTTTTTATTGACACAAATCTAATTTTGAGAGTGTGTTCTCATCACATGGCATGAGTAGTCTTGTCCCTTTTTAAAAAAAGTCTTGATGGAGGCTATTTCCAGTGTCCCCATTTCTTTGGCATGGTTAATGGATGGCAGTTCAGATTTTACCTGAATGGGCCCTGTTCCCAGTCGCTCTTCTCCCGTTCGCCTCTGGGGTCAGATTACCTTCTTGCTACTTTTAACTTCTCAGAGATTTGTTCTCATCTTTAGGCCTTGGCTGCAAACAGTGCAGGTTATACACAAATTGTAATGAGAACCCCAGAAGTTTGCTCAGGGTAATACAAATGCAAAATTCAGTAGGTCATGAGACACCAAAAACCCTCACAAAAACCCTTTGAGAGTTGCCCACTTGTCTGGAGTTTCTACCAATAAAGGATGTCTTAAATCCCCTATTCATTTTCAAGCTGACTACTCAGTAAAAACTATTAACACTTTGCTGTACTTCACATCAGGGAGCTGGAGAGCCAGACTTTGTCACATCTGGAACTTCATATGCTGTCCAGCAAATTCTTTTCTTCACAGTGAAAACTGAGCTGAAAATTTACTTTAGACAGCTGAGTGTACTGGAGAGTATGATACAATCCTGAGGTCTTAATGGAAAACTGATAATGGCAGCAGGTGGCATTATGTAGGAAAATGTGAAAAACTGAGCATCACTAAAATCTGTCAGTAAAAGTAGTGAGAAATCTGAAAGATAATAAGCACAAAACTGAAATTTGCACTGAGGCCTATATTTGATTCTGTAAATTGAACCATACATGGTTATAGAATTGCCTAGAAGTATCAAGTAAGAGTAGCATGTTGATGAGAAGATAGAATATCACTAAAAGCAGTCTCTAATTTTCAAAAAAGCAAGGAGAACTTACTAGTAAGAAAAGAAAATCTGAGCAATGATTTGCCATTTGTTTGAATGAGACCTAGAGTTGTTTCTTGTTCTGTAATTGGAGCAATTAAAAACAATTGTGGGAGCAGCACACTTCTCTCAGCTTTCCCTGCTTCCTCACCACTAGTGATGGGTGTCCAGCATTCCAGGGCAGAGTTACTTGCAGAAATCCTGGTAATCTCAGCTCCTCCAAGTTGCCCACAGTTTCTTTTGAGATAAAAAAAAGTCATCTGTGAGCAGCCCTGCATTCCAGATCTCAGTGCGTTTGCTGCACAATTGTTTCTCTTTAGTTGTCACAGTAGCTTTGTACTCCTCTAGCCCCCTGAAAAGTATACACTTAATTTTGAATTTCTACACTCTTGCTAATGAGGAGTTGGACAAATCCACAGGATTTGAATATTTGACCCAAAAACCTACTGAACTCAGTTGGTTTTGACTGTTGGTTACTCTAAGTAGGATTGCTGGTTGAACTCCCACTCTTACTCACAGTGTTCGTGCAATATAAAGTACATACTCCCTTGAGTAAGATCAGAACATCTGGCATTTCTTCTTGGACCGTAGGGAAATAAAATCAATGCAGTATGTGATTCTGTGGGCTTTCTCCTGGTGATTTATTGGTGAGATACTGACCATCACCTGCCTCATGGATGGATATGAGAACATTTGGAACTTGCCATCTCAAAATCTGGATCTTTAGCTGGGTTTATCTAAATATCTGAATCTCAACCATGCTGAAAAAAAATCTGTGTTATTTCTCTTTCCTTGTGATCTCAATGAACTTAAAATCCTGCTATGAAGCAAGGAAAAAAAAAAATGCAAGCAGATTTTATATGTTTCGCTAGGATAGTGCCGTTAAACAGTAGCATTTCTAGGCCGAATTTTCCAGCCATGTGCTCCACTGCAGTACCTTAAGTTCCACATTCTGAGAAACTGAAATAAAAAGTTGAAGACTGCTCATATAGACATTATTTGTACCAGTTAAGTCACTGATTTTTCCACATTAATGACAGGATAAAAGATATCGGGCTTCAATTCAGATTATGACAGTATCTAATGTCTTTTCCACATACAACTTCAAACTAGGAGAAGACTTCCTCTCTTGTTTTCATGGGAATTTTGTGAATTCCAGTATGTATATTTTTCCAGCTGTAGTATTTTATTTGAAATTGGAAATTGCCAGTTGAAATATCACCTTTCCTATGGAAAAGTTGCTAATAGTAAATCTTAGCAACATAAATTTAGTTGACGTACTCAGGTTAGATGGTCTCTACGCATAAAACAGTGTCCTGTAACAATCTGAAATCATTCTCCATAGGTGTCAACACCTGGATCTTGGCTTGTTTCCCCATATAGAAATCCACCACTTCAAAGTTGAAGAGCAGAGGGGAGTGTGTTACATCTTTAGTCTAAGGTCACTTGAGGTAAACCTTTCCTTTGTAAATCTATCTTCTGACAAAAAACCAGCCCTGTTGAGGCATCCACCTGGTTTTCTTGGGAAGGACTGAATAAAAGCAGCTACTGCTGTCTTAATGGGGCCGACTTTTTATCCTCAGTCTGGAAACTGCATCTGGGGAAGCAGTTGGCAAGGGAAAATCGTGGCTTATGTGATACACTATATACTATATAGACTACATGCACTAACTTTCCTGTTACAGAAAAAGTTTGTTACTACCTACAAAAGGTAACCTAGCATTTTCCTACTCCAGTGAATCTGTAAGTGTGAGATTCTTGAGACATGGCCTCTCCTGTGCTTCTGTAATGGGGTTGTCTCCCTCTCCACCTCCTCTTGTCCCACAACAGTAGCTTGGCCTTGCCTTCTGTTATTGCCTGAAGCCTCTGGCTAGTCTGGCAAAGAAGTGATATTTCTTCCCACTTGCCAGGCTGCCCGGCTGGTCCAGCCTTGGCTCCCTGCAGCTTTGAAGTCTGGCAGGTTTCAGGGGTTAGCTGGCACAGTGCACTGTGACAATGGGGTATTATCCCCAGCAGCAGGAGTCACAGGCCAAGAGCAGTTCAGCTTCTAAGCAGCTTGATGCAGAGATCCAGTCTCTCACAAGGGTGAAACTGGAGTGTGTGCACTGCACTGCCACCATGGGAACTGTACTTCTGCCAAAACAGTGGCAGTCAGGCTGAGTGGAACCACATGTCGCCTTCTAAGCTAAGCAGTGAAGGATGCAGTGCAGAGGTGCTGCTGTGTAAGACTTACTGCAGGGTTTTAGTCATTGGTGTGATCCTGGCAAACATTAAAATGTGATGGGCACAGTGAAGTTGAAGAACAATCTTGGTTTAACTAGAAGAACTGGTCTGAGGGTTTGGTGACTGCTCAGGAGCAGTGCAATTTTCGTTCATGTTCAGGCTGAGATATTTGGTTGCACTCAGCACAGCAGATGCTCTCGGATGGGCTCTGCCTTCATCTGAGAGTCAACGTCAAGAAGCTGGGGCCTTTGAAGGTTGGGTGTCATGACACTAAAATGCATTGCCAAAGAAGGACACACTGAAAAACTCTAGTGACAAAGGTAGGAAAAATAATGTCAGCTTTACTGTTTTATGGCTGTTCCAGCACAGTTTGCATCTATGACTTCTCCAGATGGCAAATATTTCTTGCTTATTCAGTGCAGCATGTATGTGCAGCGTGTCTATGCATATGCTGCATACACATGTATGCATACGTGCATATGCATATATATGCAGCAGCTTTTGTTCTCACTGATCACATCTCTAATTGTTCAAGCTTCACATTTTGTATGCAGGCACAGCACAGTCTCTCCAAATGTTCTTTTGCTTTTCCCTGAAGTTCTGCTGATTGTGCATAGAGCGCAGAGAAATCTGACAGAATTTTGTCACCACCATCTGTAGCTGGTGTTAGCAACATTAAATTGAGTTAGTAATCCGTACCTATCAGTTTTCATTCTGTTTGCTACACTGACGCACCAAATTCCTGAACAGAAAGGTATAGATAAGTCTTTGAAGACTGTACCTCACCTGTTTTTCTCCCTCTCAGTTTCATTGCTAAAGAGCCATTTACCAGTAAAAAGTAAGTTAAAATTTCACCAATTGCACTCTGCAAGGATGGTCAACTTTTCTTTCCCCTTCTCCTTGTGTACCCGTAAGAAAAAGAAATACCCAAATGAGCACTTCATTTTGCCCATAAAGCTGACTAGTCATATTTCGTTTATTAATCTTTGTTCTGTTGCTGGTCTCTGTTTAAATATTTTGGAATTTTATATGATCAGCAACTTGGACAAGATCTAATAGACTCTGAAAGGATTGTATTAAATGTTAAGAATAAGATAATATGCCATTTAAATAAAGAAAGACTATTTTAGGGGCCTTTTGCTATGACATAAAGCATCTTTGACTATTTTGGAAAGAAAACAATCCCTAAATATAAGACTTTAAAAACAGATAGTATAAAACTCCAAAATAAACTCACCCCTCCTTTTGGAAACAGTATCTCTCTTTACTCAAGCTAGAAAATTTCATAAGTCATCTTCATTTTTTGAAAAAGACATCCTAGAATGGCTGGCAAATCTGGTGATCCGACGGAAAGAATTTCTGGATGTTCAGCCAGTCTGATCCATGTTGTGACATTTTATGCAAGGGAATAAAAACTGGTTTTCCCCCATTACTGCAGGCTGCTATTACAATCATTTCATGCAGATCTGGTTATGTGCTTACAGAAAAGTCATCAATATATTGGAAGAAACGAATAAGGAAAACTATTTCTATTTGTGCAGAACTTCTGGAGGCGCAATGCAGGTGATTTGCTGTTTCATTGTGTAGCTTGCCATGGATCCAAGTCAGCAGCTGAGCACTGTGCAGCAAAACCCTCAGTGGCGGCTGTTACTGTTAGCCTGGAAGGCCAAAAACACCAGTCATACCTAACTTGCCCCTAGAAGGTCAGAGACGTACAGCCCCACACTAGACAGCTCAGGGAATGGTGGATGTGTTGAATGGTCTTAACTAAAAAGTAGAAAGACACCATGTGCCCTCCTAGAGACATTTCAGAAACTGCTTTTTTTTAGGTGAGATTTTAGGAAGTGTGCTGGGTGCGAGACATAGGGTGGGAAGAGGGGTTTATTTAAGTACTCTTTCATTGTGTTCTCTACTCTGGAAACAGATACATTTTGGGCTTCTTTTCAGAAGCCTTCATACCAGGAGAACCTGATTCAACACACTAACCTGCAATTTCTGGCACCATCATGGTTAGTGACTCTTCTGATGTCTTTTCTTCTACTTTCTGACTTACTTTGCTGAAAGATCTGTGAGCTGGCTGCAGTGTAGTGTGAAAAAATCCAGTCATGCACTTTATAAACTGCACAGTGTCTTGGCGAAAATAACCATATTCTCTTGACTTTTCTCCTCCAACCTTTTGAGGTCTAATTGTATGAGTTTGAGGTAGCTAATCCTGTCAGACTCAAGACAGACACAGTCACAGCTTGGGTGTCACACTCAGGCCACAAAAAACAGCTTGACCCTTTTGATGGACAAAGGTGAAATCCCAAATCTCAAAACCAACCCCCACGTGGGTCCTGTCTTACTACTGAGCATAGTTCTTGCTCCAACACCCCAACCAAGATCTTGGCTTTTAAATCAGTCTTTTTCTGTTCAACAGAAAGGGTGCCACTGGCACACACCATGTGCAACCCTGTAGCTCTTCCTAAGGGACCAGGTGGAGGGCATGACAAAGTGGGATGGGGAACCTACATGGAGACTAGAGGCTTGGATACAGGAACTGCGAGGAAAAACAGCAGCCAAAAAGCATCCATCCAGGAAAATTACTTCTCCAGTGTCTGTTGAGCAGAGCTGATGGTGCTTTTGACCCTGATTAAGGGATTTCTGTTTTGCAGTTACAACCAGCAGGTAGTGCAGAATCTGATGAGGGCTAGTGGGGCCCTGACTTTGGCCAGGTGGAGGAAAGGGACAACCTGGTTTACTGAATTGCGTGGATCTGATGGCCTGGCACATCAGTCCCACAGAAAGATAAAGCTCTAGTGGACACTGCTGCATAGTGTACCCTAGTGACATTAGATTACAAAAAGGCAGAATCCACCTGTATTTCTGGAGTGATGGGAGGATCCCAAGACCTCTCTGTGTTGGAAACTGAGAAGCCTAACTGGGCATGAGTGGTAATAGCACCCCATCATGACTGGCCCAGAGGCTTTGTACATCTTTGGCACAGACTGCCTCAGCAGAGGTACTTCAAAGATCCAGAAGTGTTCCAGATACCCCAGCTGGAGTACTGTGTCCAGCTCTGGGGTTCTCAGGACATCAAAGACATGGGTCTGTTGGAGAAGGTCCAGAGGAGGGTCATGAAGGTTGATCAGAGGGCTGGAACACCTCTCCTATGAAGAAAGGCTGAGATGGTTGGGATTGTTCAGCCTGGAGAAGTGAAGGCTCTGGAGAGAGCTTAGAGCAGCCTTCCAGTACCTAAAGGGAATCTGTTATAAAGGTAGGGACAAACCTTTCTTGTCCTTAATAACTAGAGTATTAAAAATAGCTAGAAACAGCAGCTTGTTTAGAAAAAAGGTGGATTGGGACTCACGTGTAAGGATTTGTGGGGAGAAGGGTGTTTCCTAGGTAGGTCTTATGTTTACAGGTGATGTGTGTCTGCCATACTCCAGTGGGCTACTGGAGTAGTGCAGAAGACCACAATGAGACAGGGTTGACTTATTGCTCCTCCGTATGCTGTCAGCGCATCTGCTGTAGATCTGAGACATGCAGGACCTTGCGTTAACTGCAGTGATCTGTGCAGGTATGTGGGACTAAAGTCCACAGTCCTCTCCTTCAGTACAGAAGAGATTTCTAGTTGATGCCAAAGACATGAGAGGGAGAATCCAAAAAAGCAGTTGTCTGATGAAGACAGTTGGCTAGGTAAAGTTCCTGCACAGCAGCCAAGCATAAGTTTGTTGATTTTAATTTTTGCACAGATGGGCTCTGAAGTTGAACACTCATCATCACCTATTTTGGGAGATATTAGTCTAGTAGACAAATCTTTTTAACAACAATCTTGTTGATGGGTGAATGACTTTCTGGGAGTCTCTTTTCCAATCTTACTTTTTAGCCCATAGACAGTAGCAAGATGCTTTTGCAGAGTTTCCTGATTTCCTCTGCTTCATGCATCTTTGCAAGGGATCCCAGAGTGAGTTTACTGCTTGTTTGGAAACAAGAGCGAAAATGTAGAAATTCAAATTCCCTTCCAATTATGCTCTCTTCCCAGTGAGTGCCTGTGTACCTTCATGCTTCATTTGCAGTCTGCTGGGGCCCCAGAGAACAGGAGTGTGAGCAGGGATGCAAGTGTCGTGTTGCTTGTTTTGCTGATGGACTCCTCTTGCCAGCTGTGAGCCTGCAATGGGTATTCCCTGTCCAGCCTCAGTGGGAAGTAAGGCTGTGGACCAGTAGGGCCATGACCACAGCATGTATTTGAGACCAAGAATCATGATGAGAGCACTGAATGACACACCGCCAAAACTCTGCAGTAGTACTGCTCACTGCAGTGAGATGGGTCTTGGAGGAAAAAAACCAAGTCCCTCAGACATTATCAGTCACTGAAATGTGCTACCTCCTGACATTTTTAGTTATCTCCTTGAAGTTTGCAAAGTATCTTCCAATTAGCTGTAACATTACTATGATGTGAATTAAAGTGTAGTTCTGCTGCTGGGCTTCTTGACTCTTGTGACTCCAAAAAAGTACACTGAGTAAAGCCACCAAGCAATATGTGTAGGATGTGTTGTGCCAGTGGCATAACTTCCTTGCAGACACCAGCCTTGGGTTACTTGGGTACCAACATATCCACCTTCAGCCTTACTTTGACAGCTCTAATGATGTTTGAATTTGCATACTAATGTTCTTCTAAATAAGGATGAATTTCTGAACTGGAACAGAGAAAAAGAGGAGTGTGCAATGGATGCAGTAAGAATTTGATTCTGTTGGGTAATATTTGAACGAATGGTGCAGATCAGGAATCAGGCTACCAGACTGCAGCCACTGCATGAGTATTTTATCCTTCCTCTCCCCACACTGCTTGAATCAGCCCTTGTCAGGATCCTCTGGCAGTCTGCAGGTGTGTCTGTGCTGGGGGAGGGAAGCTGTGCCTGGCTGCCCAAGCTCTGGGAGGAGAGGCCCAGGGACATGGGTGTTGTGAGAGTGGGCATGTGGTCATGCTGTGGGGTGCAGCTGAGCAGGAGCTGTGCTCTGCCCTCCCATTGCAGTGTGTGTGTGCAGACACTGCTCTGCATAGTGTTGGTTTGTAACTACAACAAGCATTTAAAAAGTGTCGTTTTGTTTTGTTTTGTTTTGTTTTGTTTTGTTTTTTGTTTTTTCAAAGTGTATGTGGTGCAATTCCCAGCTGAGTAATGGGCCCACTGAGAGTGGTAAAAAAATACCACCCTCTGAGGGTGCCAGAACAGCCAGTGCCTGTCAGCTACTGCTGTTCACTAGGGTGGCATGCACAAGAATAGAAATGACAGTCATGTCATACTTACATGCAGTGGACTTGGATTTCCTCCACAAGCCCACAGATTCAGGAAGTTGTTAGGTTATGTTAATATAATTATTCTAATATTGATTTTATTTGGCATAGATATATTAGTAACACAAATAGCTCCAATTTTTTCCCTAGTTAGAAGTCCATTTAGTGTCTAGTCAAAAAACATAAGGGAAAATTACGCTTTGATACTGACTTCAGTTAAAACTAAGGATCTAGGCAATCTAGAAAATGCAAATTGTGTGAGGACCCTGGAAGCAGGACTGTATATATAGCCAAACTGAAACGGAAACAGAGCAGAAGTGAGGCTTAGCAAGTAAGTCAGTAAACAGAGACGAGTAAAGGGAGGTGTTTTAAAAAAACCTGTGGAATACAAACAGTATAGTAGGGGAATACCAGAAGAGGGAAGACCACAATGAATAAGACAAATCTGTATGTCTGTGGATGTGTCAAGCAGGGAAAACATAATTGGTCTTTTAGTTATAGGAAATAGCATTTTGCTACAGTGGAAGGGTTGAATGAAATTGAAAAGGCAGGACATAATAAAAACAAATTTTCTTTGTCCCAGCCCATTGATGTTGACTCAAATTCAGGTATGGTCCACTGGCTTTTGTTAAAGGTTCCAGTTTTTCATAAAGAAACACAAGATGTACTTCTCCAGCAGTAGCTCCTTCCTTGAAGAGTGAGACGTTTAGTCAGAGCACAACTGTTTCTGTTTCTCTTGGCCTCCATAGACTTTGGTGGGATGGTGTCAACAGTGAGTCAGAAAGCTCAAAGATATAGTTTGGAGTTAATGTTGGTGTTGTTCAATGTATATAATGCTGTAATTGGTCCCAATTTAAGAAAAAGTTTCTTACACTTTCTGTAGTCTCTGTGGTGTGACTAAGATAACTAAATATATTGAATGGGGGTTTGTACATCTATGCTGGGATGTGTTGCAATATCCTGAAAAAGTCCCCTTGTTCTGCAGGGCACAGCCTGCCTCTTGAGCGCAGAGAAGAACACTGTTCAGAAGAGAAGATTGCCTAAGGGTAGGACGGGGCCTGTGCCAAAGAGGAAGAAGCTGGTCCAGAGAGTTCTTGCACGGTGCACTGGGGCTGGGGCTGGTCCCACAGCAGCAGACAGCAGTGGGAAAGAAAGCTGGAGTGCAGGATCCTGAGAACATAGCCAGTGAATCCTGCCCAGGGGACCAACAGCAGACCCTCCGCAGCCAAACCCAACAGACCCTGGGACTGCAGATTGTCTTGACAACAGATGGATATACATGTTTGCTCTCAGTCTGAAGTCTGGTCACAGTCCTTGTCAAATCCCAAAAAATGCTGCCTTCTGCCAGCAAGCATTACTACTGTTTTATCTGGATCAAACCAAGAGTATCAGACTTTCATGCAGACACTGGGGGCCACTCTGGATTTACACTGGAATAACACCAATGTTACTGAGGTCAGAGTCTGGCAGTGGGTGAGCAGAAACAGAAATAGCTGCATATCATGCAAAGGAGACAAAGAAATTTGTCATGAACTATGATGTGACAGAAAATCTAAGAAGGTTCATGAGGGTAGATGGAGTCAAAATACATTTTGCCTTTTTTAAAAAGACTTTTATGACCCCTATAATTTAATATACAAAATATGTATTTATTTGTGTTTATTATTTGAGCTTTTATATATAATGAAGAGAGGGAGCCCAAGCTTTCCAGATTAAAAATCTGTATTAATCAAACATGCACACTAGATGTTTTTTGGAAGAATGTTTCAACACCAATGGCTGTCTTCTGCTTCCCTGAAGGTCTACAGGGTAAAAGGATGGTCCAGCTAATAAAAAATATGTATATCAGAGTAGAACCCACAGATTGAATATCTAAGGGCCTGCGTAATTCAAGTCAGGATAAGAAATACATTATTTATATTTCTGCAAGGTAAATGCAAATAAAACTACATGTTGGCAAGGATTTCTGTTTTAACTCTAGGTCTTTCAGAGTATGAAATCTTCCCCCCTGCAAGCAGAAATTAGAAATGAAGGTACAAATAGGGCTTAAAGTTTATTTTAAGAAATAAAAATAGCACATAGAAGGATAAGTGAAAGCTTGCAAATACAGAGAGACAGTTTTTGAAATTAATCCAAAAATAAGAACAGATTAGATTGCATTACTCTGCCAAAGGGACAAGTTCATCTGTTGTTGGACAAAAGACTCAATTCATTAAAAATTACTTAGGTGGATACTGATATTTTTGATATTTCACCCTCTATACTACAGTCAAGATGATGATTTCTACCTGATTTAAAATTGAAAAAGGCACTTTTGTGGCATAGAAGATACATGAGAAAGCTAAATTAAAATATAAAGCCAATAGCCTTTTATATTGAATTAGAATGCTTCAGCCAGATATCTGGAGGATGTCAGTAACAATGTTTGAGTGGGAATGGGTCTGGGCCAGAAGTGGCTTTTTCTTCTGTCCTCTTGTGATTGCAAACCACTGTCCTTTGAATCATAAACAAAATCAAGAGAATCATGAGAATGAGAGGCCCATGCCTGCTTTGAGAAAAACAGTCTTCCAGAAAAGCCCTCATAATAGAGTTGATCAGCATGGATGGGATGGGAAGTTATTGCATAGGAACAGGAGTGGTGTGAAGTACATCCTGACCGTACCACCACTGAAGGCTTCATCTCCACTCACTCATGGACTGCTCTGCTGGCTCTGCCAATGAAGCTGTCTGCAAGGGGGAGTTCATCTGTGGTGTGCAGGTGGGAGCAGAACAGAGGTCAGTGAGCAACAGGGAGTGCGAGATGTTCTGGGGACACTGCTGTAGGTCCAGGTCACTCGTGCAGACTGTAAAGCTCTTTGTAAATGCACTCCTCTGATATCTCCTGGCCAACAATTGTGTCAGGTGTGCCAAACCATATCTTCCTTCCTCTTTTGCATTATTGTCAACAGTAGGAAGGAATATCAGCAGTTTTTCCACCTAACACCGTTATGAGTGGCCTGGAGGAGACTGACACTTGGCAAACCCCATGGTTCATGCAGGTAGATTTGATTGAGATGCAGACTGCAAACTCCCTGTATACCACCCACACCTCTGCCTTTGTCTTTGAGTTTCTCAGGACCCAGAGCAGTTCTTAAGCAAGATCTTCAATAGTAATGCCATTATGAGTCCAAAGTGAAGGTATTTAAATATAGCACTCGGTTGTGACCTCAGTGTAGAGACACAAACTTTTTAAAGGTCTGTGTTTTCACCATGTTCTTTACATGTTGGAATTTTTTGGGGATATAAAGTCTAAAGAGTTATACGAATAGGCTTGAAAGTCCCTGCCTAACTACTCATCACCAGTTCCCCGTCCTAAATAGAGATTGTCAGAATACACCTAGAGAAAACGTCTTCTCATAAAAAGCAGGAGGCAGAAGTAGCACCATTGATTAGTGCCACAGATGCTTCCCTGAAGTGTCAATCATATGCAATTGTCTAAACATAACTATAATATAAATAACAGAAAGAAAATAAGATCATAGTGAAGGTAAGCTTAACCAAGTCAACTGACAGAATGTACTGCTCTCTCCCGTTCATTTTTGTAAACCCTGAAAATCAGTACTACCCCCTTTTTAGGATGTATAATGACATTCAGACACAGTTTTTCTTTCCTCTGACTGCCATTTCTTTCTTTTTTAGTTCATACTAATCTATTAATATAAAATGACTCTTTTTCAGAAGCATTCCTACAACATGGTGTGTCTTGTTCTAGCCCTTTAAATTTAGTGATAACACCTGGAGCACCCTCAAAACGGTTCATTACAGTCTACTCCCATCACTTTTTACAGCTGGCTGCCCTCCTTGCTCTTATGTCCTCCCTATATGCTTCCTGGATCTCTGGGGTTGAAGTCTGTTCTTATAAGACTTTCTTAAGCATCCTATAATGTGTGTTTTGGTTGCTAATGCTGTGTCCATTTAGGGAGCTTTATATATATATATAGCCTACATAACCACAGGTGAAAAGGTGAAGTGGAGCTGCTACTATAGGTTTGTGTGGGCATGGACAGAAGGTAGAGGTTTTTCTTCAGGTGGATGGGGGACAGCAGTTCAAGATTAATGCAGAAGACCTACAGATTCTGTAAGGTTTGTGGTGTGTGCTCTTGCAGGCTGTGGAAAAATATAACCGGTCTTTGCAGTTGAACAATTTGAGGAAGGCAGTGAAAGATAAGAAATAATTACATGAAGAAAAAAAGTTTGCAAGCAATTGAAATTCTGCTGAGGTGACTGTTTCAAGAAAAAAAAAAAAAGAAAAATATTTTCTGAATGTATTGAACAGATCAGTGATTGGAAAACTACCAGTATGGTGAAAAGAACACCTCTGGTGGTCAAGAAGCTAAGGAATGAGGAAAAAATCTGTCTTATTTTCCAGTCAGTGTTCTTAAATTTCTCTAATGAGCAGTATATATATTTGCTGATCCAGATTGCCTATGAAATAATAAGGATAGCTTTTGGTTGCTAGAATAAATTCCTGAGGAGACTCTGGCAGCGGGAGCTAGGGCTCAATGAGAATCCCTGCTCAGTGATGCAAAGAGGTTTATGCAGTACAGCCATCAAAATGGGTGATCTGGCTGGTAAAAGACATGCACAACCACAAGTAAAACTTCAAGCCCTAATATGCCAAGTAGAGATCTTTCTTGGTTTCCTTGGGGTTAGTCTCTCACCTTGCAGAAATCCATCACTGCTTCACAGGATCAAACAATTAAGTGTTCCAGTGGTAGATAAAACTGTAACTGAAAATGCAACTCCTGTTTGATGAAAAATAAATGCCATCCTGCTGAGAGCAGCTACAGCCTTGGAGTCAGCAGCACTTGGAAAGGATGAATTACCCTTATAGTTCTCTTGAACTATCAAGAAACTTAGGAGCTCCTGGGGATTAATTTAGAATGGAAGCTGCTCTGAAGCACTGGCACTTTCTTTGTGTCAGCTTTACCTGTTACACCAAAACTCAACCAGTGTCATTAGTTTTATGTCTGGAAAATATTTTTCTGGCTGTTCATGTGATCTGCAAGGTTGTTTTGTACCTAAGTAGATGAAAGAGCTGGACTGAGCTCATTCAGAAGAAAAAGTGGATTGCGTTAAGTAAACTGTGCCCAAAATTTTTGTGTTCTATCCATTAATTGCTAAGTAATAATAACATCTGTGGTAAGGATGTATTATTTTACCCAGTTTCCAGTTGCACAGCTCAAACTTTTTCCTAATTCTCAGTGCTAAGTTCTGCCATTTGGATTATTAGATAGTGCACTGAAAAATGAATTCTCAAGAGTTATAGATCTGCATTTCATAGCATGACAGTAAAAGTAAAGACTGGTTGTATTGTAGGTGCCAACATGAAAGCTTTTGCCTCTCAACCTCATAGTCTATGGGGGTGAGGAGCACCCCTCAAGTCCAGCCCAAGTCTCCAGTGTATTCAGTACGTTAAATCAATGACTTTGGTTGTTGCTTTTTTTTTTTTCCTCCCTTCTCTCCTTCTTTTATGTATTTCTTCTTCCGTTGAACCAGACTGCTGCTTTGGGACACAGGTTTTCCATTCGTTGTATCAGAGGTGGTGCTGCTTCAAGAGGTTTTGATAATTCAGGGGTACTAGAGAGATAAAGATCAGCAAGTTTGTAAACTTTCTGTCTGGTCTCTCAAGAGAGTTCAGTAACAGTATCAGATGAAATCTGTGGAGTGCAGATTGCACAACAGCAGCGTACAATCCAGAGATGCTTTTGTTAATGGGGGAATACTAGGCTTTTGGGAGATTCATCCCAGTGAAGAATTCAAGGCATGCACTTCAGTCCCCATGAGAGCTGGTACATGGGCACATCTTATCCAGGAGATTGGAACAGACAATTAGAATTCTCTGTCTTGGCTGAGGGGTATGTCAAGATGTAGCCAAACGGGATGGCTGAAGAGCTGAAGGGAAATGAGCCTGCTGGGACATCTGAGTCTAAAATATTGATCAGCTGTTAAATTGCAGCTTCATGAATATTTTGAGGCAGAGGTAAGTTTTAGATACCTGGAAATTGTGCAGTGATCCAGCTGGCTATCAAGCTTTCCATGCAGCTGGCATCATGTGGAGCTGGGTTTATTCTAGAAAAGGTGAGATTATTAATATTCAATAGTGAAAGCTGTTCCTTAATGTTAATGTTTTCTTTGACAGGGCTTCTCCCCCAGGTATGTTTTAAACCTGTAAATTTCACTCACGTGGGTGTTTTCCTGCTGACTGGATTTCTCAAAATTAATCTTGTTGCTGGTTGCACTAAAGTCAAAGATTTTCACTACTCTTTCCTCTGTGTATGACCTAGTGCTGTTTAGATATTTAAATTTTGTGCTTTGGTTTAGTTACCAAGCCGCACAGTTCCTTTCTCAAGCTTTCTTCAGTCTTTGAAAAATAACATTATCTATTTACATTTGCCAAGCAAGTGAGGTGTGGTGAGGACTTAGTGAGACAGGGAAGACTGAGTCAGTCTTACCCTCTTAAAAACAACATTTAAAATTGTTTTGTAAAGTGGGTTCTTTCAAACCAGGCCCCTGTCTCTGTGCTCAGAAACAGTAGGTGTTGAAAGAAATTATCACTTCCATTTTACATCAAAATAATTTCTCTGAAGCAGCTACTATTTATTATTTTGTTGCCTTTTTACCTCATGTTAAACCTGTAGTGGTTAGATAGTTCTGCATGTAGATTATGTTCCCATCTCTCACTAGACTGGTATGTATCAGCTGGTGAGAAAGCCAGGACATTCTCATTTTCTTTGTGTATGGAGATACTATTTTACATATAATATTTTTCCTCCTCTGGGAAAAGCTTTTCTCATCTCTGTGCATTTTAATTCCTTGATATTTCCTAAGCTGATTGTATTTGCAGTCAAAGGTGGAGAAGAAAAAAATGAATATCTAGAAGAGGGAGTACGGATTTAACTTGATGCAATTGACTTTCCTTTTCCTGGCTTCCATATTGGAACCTAAAGGAAGCTATTACTAGAAAAGTAGGGAAGGGGAGGAGTGTCTTAAAAACTTTTATTATTAGATATAGAAACTGAGTCCACAAAATACAATTCTGAGATCTTCTAGTGCTCCTGCCCTCGATTTCTGTAATATTAAGTGAAAATTCTGACAGTATTTAAAAATGAGTGACTACTAACACAGCACTGGCTAAGAGGCAGCAGACCAAGTATGGATAGAGGCTATATTAGTTTTCACTGCCAGTGAACTTCTTTCCTAAGTTTGACATGTCTATTATTCCAGATCTGAGACACTCCTTACAGCAAAAGCTCGGATTCTATAAGCAGTACTATTTAAATCCAGATTATTTTTGCTTTTTTGTATTTGATCCAAGATTGGAGAAGGGCGGGGGGAACAGCTTCTAGAAACTCAAATGCCAAGCTGGTGATTATTCTATTTCTCCTTGAAAAGGATGCCAAATTCTTGCATCACACAAGCTTTCTGTACTGCTTTTCTACACCATTGCTTGCAGTCCATATATGTTATGGCAGACATCCAAGTTACTTCAGCAAAAGCAGGACCAAGAAGGAGAGGGTGGAGTGAAAGGTTAAAAGTTCACCAAGAAGCAATTCAAATCAAATTGAATCATATATCTTAAGGTAGTTATTTAGCATAACCATGTTGTCTTAAATTGATCACCCTGAATAATAATCCATTGATTGCCAGGCTGCCTTTTTATTCCCTGCTTTGATGGGCACTTTGATGCCTTAAAATTTGTTATGTAAATCCCATGAGAAGTTTCATCTGAATAGTGTCAGTCAGAGAGTGTGGTGAAAAATGAGGGGAAAGACTATGTTCAAGCCATAGAGGATCTTGAAGTAGGTCCTGGAAGAGAGGACAAAATGCATAATTTATCTCCTTTGAGTATTTTCTGCACCATCTCCCTGCCTAATATCTAGGCACATGGTGTGATTCTTGGGGCTGTCCTGTACAGGGCCAGGAGCTGGACTTTGTTGATGCTTGAGTCCCTTCCAAGTCATGATATTCTATGATACAGCTTTCAGAGAGGTCAGTTCATTGTCTATCCATGTCTTTCACAAGGTTCACACAGGGTCTCTGCATCTACCATCTGCTGCCTTCCTCCACCCTCCATGGATAGATTGCCTTTGCAAAAATAACCCAGTCTTTAAAACGTAAGATAAATAAGAAGTTGCACCACGGAAAAAAAGATAAGAGTAAAATTTGGACTTATAAACCTCATATATGGGTTGGATAGCATTAAGCATTATATCTTTTCTAAAAGCATATGAACTAGCCTCTTTTTTCAGTAGCATTTTAAATAATAAGTGTTATGACTTTCCTATTTTATCCCTTGTTAAAATGCAAGGAACTCTGACTTGGAAGAAAGCATTTTCAATGAGCAAGCTGGCCCTGCCAAGCTCTTGCTGTTCACAGCCTTCGTTGTGGGTCAGTGGGTTGTACTGTAGCAGCACCTCTTGCCGTGGGCTGTGTCTGCTGCTCACTGGAGTGTTTTCCCTCAGGGGCATATTGCTTCACTTGTCTTTTGTTCATTTGAACAGCAACTTTCTCCCCCCAGCCCACTCCCTCCTCCCCCAGGGAAGCTGCAGGAAAAACTTGAAAGAATATCTCTGTGTGTTTCGTAATGCTTTCTTGTTTTGCTGGCTGGCATCATATCCAGATAGCATGCAATAGGTACAAATTAGACCTTCTGATACAGCAGTGTGCCCAGGTGGCCAAGAAGGCCAAAGACATCCTGGCTTGCATCAGAAGCAGTATGGCCAGCAGGACCAGGAAACGGATTGTCCCCCTATATTTACCAGTGCTGAGGTTGTGCCTTGAGTGCTGTGTTCAGTTCTGGGTCCCTCACCACAAGAAAAACAAGAAAGAGGTGTTGGAGCCTGTCCAGAGAAGGGCAACATAATTGTTTAGGGGTCTGGAGCACAAGTCTTAGGAGAAGTGGCTGATGGAGCTGGGTTGTTTAACCTGGAGAAAAGGAGGCTTGAGGGGGGGGCCTTATCACTCTGTATAACTCCCTGAAAAGAAAGGTGTAGCCAGCTGCGGGTTTGTCTCTTCTCCCAGGTAGCAAGAGCTAGAACAAGACAAAATGGCCTCAAGTTGCACCAGGGGAGGTTTAGATTGGGTATTAGGAAAAGTTCCCTCACTGAAAGGGTTGTGAAGCTTTGGAACAGGCTGCCCAGGGAAGTGGAGGAGTCACTATCCCTGGAGGTATTTAAAAGACATATAGGTGTGGCACCTAGGGACACGTTTTAGTGGTGGATTTCAGTGCTGGATTAATGGTTGGACTTGATCTTAGAGGTCTTGCCCATCCTTACTGATTCTACGATTCTGTGAAGTGAGACCCCAACATCTTTATGACTGTTGATAAAGTCAAGCATTGACATGTGTTCATTTCAGGAGATCTGAACTGGTCATTGCTGTTTTTAAATTTGAAGCTATGGCAGGCAAGCTGAATGTGCCTTATGAACCTGCAGCTGCATTCCTACTGGTGTTTCCGGCTGTCACGCTTGGCTATCATGCACTGACTGCCTAAAGAAAGCTGATTTATTTTTTCTGACTATTTTAGCCAGCTGAAACTCTAATGTTGATTTTGTGCTTGTTCCTGGAAGCAATACAGCAAGCACAAGGTGCAAACCTTTGGTGACAGACTGATTTGGAGGTGGATAAATCTATACATCTGTACAGCTCTTAGTGCTGGGACGCTGTGGCCTGTTCAAACATTGTCAGTGTGACTGCAATGTTCATGGACAATGACAGTGGAGACAGTGAAGGTTGTGGTCATATCCCATTGACATGATCTAGGGCAGGTTTTAGTAAGGGGTAGAAAGCTCAAAAAATTTGTCCCAGTCAATTACTGTCAGGATCAATTACAGGACTGAGTACAGCTGGGATGATGGGAGAAGGAGGGAGAAGAATAAGAGGGTTGATGAGTCTTGCGTGGTTTCTCAGATCAGCAGATGTAAAACGTGCTATTAAGATGTGAAAGGTCTGATATTAACACTGGGACAGAGACAGGCAGTGAAAAATTAATTATGATTTGGAGAAAAACTGGGATCCTGCCCAATTTGACTTGCTGTAGGCTGAAACCAGGAGTTCTCCAAGTCCTAACCTTCCCAACCTCCCCTGAAATGTTATGTAAGAGCCAAACTTCAGTACCAGAAGTAAGGAATCTACCTCTGGCAGTGTCAGGTGTGAGCAGATGTTGATGTCTGCTGCCTGTGTGATTTGATGCTGGAGCTTTTCATAGAAATGTTTATTCTGAAGCATATCATAGTAAAAGGACGACGTTTGTTGAAGTTAGAATATGCGGACACTGCTGCCAAGAAGGAATTAAACTTAGAAATCTGTGAAGATACTCAATCATATTTTTCTTTTTTTTCCCCCCAATATTCTTGCCTAGAGCTTGTTTTAGTGTCTACATGTTTGCACAAATGTTTAGGTGAGTATCTTACAATGCACTGTTAATTTGAGTTCTGCTTGGAGCTCTTGGTATAAAGAGGGTCTTTGAGTTGAGGCAGACAGGTAACACATACCATGTCTTATGCTCTTGTAACTGGCCTTTCATCAAAATGTAATTAAGAGCCTACTAATAGTAATTTAGTACAAGTGTATCTGCTTTGAAGCAAAACTAAGTCACAATGGGACTGTCAGTCTTTACTATTACAGGGCTTCAAACCTTATTAAAATCTTATGCAAATTCTACTGAGGTTAACTTAAAGTCTTACAGGGTCCGATAGATGGGGATTTCTGTTATCAGTTTACTTCTTATTAATGAATTGTATTTAAAATTTTAAACATTATATATAAAAAAGGTGGCGGTAGTCAACAGAAGTTTGTACAAAGACAATAGATTTTAGTTTAGAGTTATTCTTCCAATAGAAATACCTGGATGCATTCCTTAATCATAAATTAGAGATAAAAACATTAGAGCCCTTTTTTTTAAATTTAAAAAAAAATAATATTCCTGATGATAATAAACATCTACACAAAATGGATTATGATACTCTATTTGAAGACTATTTTTTTCATGACTAGGGCTCATCTATTATTTCATTCAGGCCTAACTGTTTCTTGTAATCCGGATATGCAGTTACTTGTTACTTCCTATTTCCCCACCAGTCTACAGAATATTTATTTTGTCAAGAAAGTTGTTCTGAGATGATTGACCTCATGTAATTTAAATATCAAATTGATTAACATGCTAGGATTGTCATTGGTAATGCTAACCCTAAACAGATCTTTTTAACTTATTTTTCAACTGTTTTTTTATATTTTCCAGTGTTATTATTTCTGTTGTTTTGACTCTTAGTGCGGGAAAAATTAAATGAATCTCTTTTTCTCAAGTAAGCATTTAGGGAATCCCACAGTATATTTGGCAAGATTTTAGGGGATTTGTTTTTATCCATGGATTTCTTGATCTCTTCACTTATAAACTCACCAGATTTGAAGTCTTAAATCCTTGGAAAGGAGTTTTGCCAGAAAATGTCAATATTAATAAAGTGTGAAACACGCAGTAGAGCAAATTTATGAATTCTGCCGGTACAAGCAACTATTATCTGTGCTGTTGGAAATGAGAAAATTAGGAGTATATCCTTCCTAGAGAATTACTCTTGAAACGATGAGAAAAATATATACTTGCTCTCTGCTGGATTCCAGTAATGCCAAATACCTGATTAGGTGAAGCCAGTTTCAGATTTTGATGCCTACCATGGGGCTTGATTTTTTTCAGAGGTGAAACACCTTGTGGTTTCTGGTGGCTTTGCACTGCAAACAAACGTGTGTCCTTGTTGCATATTACCCTGTTAAGGTTGGGATGTAATAGTTAATGCTACCATTTGATGATACTTTCTTGTACTGTTGTTCGTTCTGGTTGCATGTCTAGACCCTCACTTTGTAGATGGCAGCTGGGCTGGAGTTCAGTGCATTTTCACTAGAAAAAGCTCATATCTGGGATGACATCTTTTACAAGAAGGAAAGTTTTGCAGTTTGAACCTAGTTTGATCTGGCAAAAGAGACATTTCTTCTCAGCAGTTGTAACTTTAACAGTATAGGTAAACAAAAAAACTCAGAGTAAACCCCACAGTGGCTGTGCTCAGTGGAGGTCTTTGGAGAAGGTTCAGGCTACCTGTTTAAGGTGTTTGAGGCAGATGGATGAGGAATGTGGCCATTGGGTCTGGAGAACCACTCAGGACTGCAGTGCTGCTTGCTCCTCACTAATTCTGGTGACTGGAATTCACAGGCGGGTGTCTGGTGCATTTTGCTTCTCTAGAAGTCCCCAGAAGTCTCTTGGTTAGGCAGCTCAGCCAGGAGGTACAGCTTTTGAAAGGTTTGGTTTCTAGGATTACATATGCATTTTCCATGAGACAAGTAAAACCAAAGCCAAAAACCTTGAAAGTTTAAGGAAGCAGAGTTTGTGTTTACCCTTTTTCAGCGACCATTGTAACATCTATGAAGCAGAGCCTACCACTTGTATTGCATTGCAGCCTTCTGGTGGAGCGAACCTCAAGTCCAGGGTTGAGCTCTGGCTGATTGCTTAAAAAAAGGATTAGAAAATGCATCAGCCATCAAAAGTAGAGGCCCTCCAAAGGTCTGCTGAGAAACAGCTGTTATGGGTCTGAATCTCTTCAGGCTAACAGAATTTGAAACCAGTGTTTCCATTCCCTACCACCTGTTTGTCATCTCTACCTCCCCGGTCCGGGTTTTGTATCAGCTGGGATACCTGAGATAACCCAAGCTGCAGGTGGATGAAAATTTATATGGACCTGATTTTGGCTGCAGGGAGTTCAGATGCTGTTGAAATACCTGCAGTTTTCCTCCTGGATGTACCTAGGTAGTGCTCTCCATGTCAAAGCCTTTGTGAATATTCTTCAGGCAGCACAGAGATCTGTGTGCTGTTGCACAGACTAGGGAACATGTTTTAAGTACTGCAATAAGCACTTTTTTTTCAAGCATGTCTGAATATTGCCCCTTGGGACATGTTAAGCTTTCCAAAAGTGGTCAGAGAAGATCCCTTCTGTATAAGATGACAACTTTGGTGTGATGCCTCTGGTATTCATTTCTCCCAATAGCATGCAGGTGCTGTTTCAAGCACATCTAATTCTGTCAGTACTTGTCAGTAGTGAAAGTTTGCCTTGCTAAGGCTGGGAAAGAAAAGGTAAAATATATGTGCATATTTAATAGCAGGAGCTTTGGTTATGTTGGAGGAGGGGGTTTTGTTTTGGTTTGTTCAAGAAATTTTTTTACCAAGCAGGATGAATTTCCATGCTCTCCAAGGCTGATGTGTTGTTCAAGGACTTTACAGGCTTTTCTGAAACTCTGAGCTGTAAGGTGCTGGTAGCAAAGCTGTTGTTTATTCGTTAGGAAGACTGCAGTTCTATCTTTGTTTTTGTTTGCTGAGACAATAAAAATTCTGCATAAGTGCCCTAGGCCATGCAGGCATAATCCATGAGCCAGGACATACAAGCTGACTTGCATATTCCCTAGAACCCACAATGGTTTGTCAGCAATCTGCACAGGTCACTCAATTTCTGACTAAGCTGTAGCAGATTTAGGTATGGGGTATGAAAGCAGAAGCCCAGGGATGTGTTGCAAGCAGTGAATCTACAGGTAAGAAAATTCGAATTAATTACTGTACTGCTTGAGTGTTCTGCTGTTCAGGATACAATATGCCTTTGTGGTATTTGTGCTACCTACATAAATACTAGCACAGTCAGGGAAAACATACAGGCAGTTAAAAAATATTATATGGGAATTTATGATAAGAGCATTTTTTGTTGTCCTAAAGGGTCTTGTTGAGATTGAAGAATGTATTTTTCTAAGCCTCTTATGTTACTCAGTTGCTCTGACTAACTGCTTTCTCCTTTCAATGTTTCCAGGAGTTTCAGCCAATGTACTTTCACTTCTCAAGACGAAATGCAACATTGTCATGCCTATGCAGGTTTTACAGAGGAAAAGAAATAAAATTTTGGACGCAAGAATTGGAATAAAAAAGTGTAACCGAATAATGCTCCTTTACTATAAATAACACCCTTGAAAAACAGAACTAATTGTTACTGTGGCAGGGACATATCTCTGTAGCCTGTTGGAAATACAGCAAAGCTATGACATCTTTGTGAACTTCCTTGAGGAAAGCTTTCAGGCACAGGTTAATTCTGTGCCTTTTCCAATTCACACCTGAATTACTTCATGCAATGGGATTGTTTTGTATATAGCTTGACAAATATGACTGGGTTTTAGCCCTTTCTGTGAGAGCCTAACAACGTGACTTGGCATCTGCCAATGTCAGAATGATATGCCAGTTCAGAAAAATTTAAATTACCTACAAGTCACACATATTGTGCTAGCAAAGAATTAGCTTTCAGAGAAGCAGAGTGACCAAGCATAGTACTCTTTATTGTCCAGTTTTACAGTTGGGTTGTTGCTTGTTTGGGTTGTTTTTTAACGTGTTGTGTGAATCCAAACTTTCTTATTTGACATAATTTTCCTCATTGCCTTCTCTGTCTGACAATGAATAGAGTAGTCTTGCTTTATAGCCTGAAATTGGAGGATGGGAACAGTGGATTCATCTACCACGATAATTGAATAATAGGACAACACCCTTTCAAGAGAAAAATTTTCACAAATACAGACAGTCAGATTAGACTATCTACCCTCGAGCTGGGGGCGTGCTCTCCTGGTAGTGTGTGCTGCAGGGGCATTAGTTTGCACTCAGACTCTGCTGGGATGTGAACAGAGTGATTGCACTGATGGTAAAATGGTCTCAGGCTACAGAGTGTAACTGAGCCAGAACCTCCATATTGGATCTTTATCCCTAAGACAGCACAGTCAGAAGCAAAAATGTTCCCTTGCTTTAAGTGGATATAGATGTTGGAAGAGAGCTCTATCATTTACCATTATTTTTACTGTCCCTTTGCATCATTTCTTCTTTATTTTCTTCTGCAAAGGGTGTTACAGACTTTAGCAGTATATGTAGTTCCATGCAGTAATTTATGAGGGCAACAGTGAAAGCAACAGCTGAGACATATCCTTTATTCATTATAGACTTCAACACAGGTAATATAGAGCTCAAAGCAGCAGGGAGAACTCAGAAGGAAGAATTGTGAGCTATGGACCACAAAACTGCAGACTGTAAGTACCTATGCAGCTGAACTCATGCTGTTAATAAGGACACCTCTCAGACTTTGGGTTGTGTTGTAGCTTGCTGTTATAATTTCTCTTTGCTCTTTGAGCCTTTAACATCCGTTTTCCTTAGTAACAGAGCTTATGCAGCTGGGTGAGCCTAGGCTGTGCTGTGGCCCCGTATGTTCCTGAGGTCATTCCATAAAGCAGATGTAGAGAAAAAAATAGGTTTAGGTAGTACAGATATGAAAATCAGAGGGTGTTTGTTTTTTTTTTTTTTTTCCCAGCAGCTTTTAAATGCTTAAGAATGAACAGGAGAAAGCAGAGGCAGAGAACCTTTCTGTAGCTGTCCCTCTTTCCACTGACATCAGAAAAGATTTTGTCCTTGAGACGCCATCCTGTTGTGGAACAAATATCACTACTTCAGGATCAGGTTGGTGCCAACTCACTGTTCAACTTAGCTGAACAGGATACTTTTTTTTCTTTTTTTTTAAGTGTGTGTCTGTGTAGGGCATTTATCATAAAGCATTTGTGGCTTCCTTCCTTTAAACTTATTTTAGCCCATGACTCAGGTGCTATAAACACTGGTACTTGTTGCACGGCTCCTGCATTGTCTGCTGCACCAGCCTGTATTTAAATTGTCTCAATGAGTAGCTTGCTGATGCTGTGGGAAGCTGATTACCCCGTCCAGTCCACAAGTGCATAAAGTAGGGGAAATAAGCAACAAAGATGAAAATTTTGCTATGCTCCTCTGGAAGTACACTGTGATTTGGGAATGGTGCTGCAGTTATCTTCCTTGAAAGAAGAACAATGCTTGGTTGGCCTGACAGATGCTGTGTTTCACCCCTTTGGTAGGAAACAGGTTTCCTGAGAGGATCCTTGCCCATGAGTGGGCAAGAAAATATGTGCAAATACAAAGATTTAGGGGACTTGATGATCTGAATTTCTTTCCATTTATTCATCCTCTGTAGGTGATTTCTGCTCTTTACAGAACAAAAAATCTCAGAGCCCCAGGAGAACAATTGTACTGACACCATAACGTTATCACAGACTGATGTAGGCTCTTAGGTACTATAGTATCTAAGGTACTAGGTATTATAGTAGGTACTATAGTACCCTGCTGCTCTCTCTTCTCTGGCACTTCCCAAGACACTGATCTGAAGGATAAACCTCATCTGTCTGATGAGAGAAGGTGTAGTGCTTTGGTAGCTTATGCACCGTGCCCCTGGAGGAGACACTGTTAGAGGTCATCCACAACTCTGAGCCTTGTGTGCTGACATGGGGAGTTCCCTCAAGTGCTGCCATTGTACTTAAACACTAATGTGTTTTCTCAGGCAGAATTAGGGTGTGAAGAAAGGAATTGTGTTACTCTTTAGGAGTTAATGGAGCTAAACCTTTTGATCCAGGCTTTCTCCTCTTGAGGCATGACAAGCAGCACGTTTTGTTTGTGGTTCACCTTGCAGAGATGGTCAGGGAACTGAGGGCTTATGGCAGCTGCAGGAGGAAGTGAGGACTGTGGTCGTGTGTGACCTCTGAGCATGCTAGGTTTAGTAGCCAGAGTGCTGATGCCCCAAGCAGAGTACTCATGCTCTTTATAACAGAGCTTAGAGATGTACTGGAGGTGACATTTTGCCCCTGAACATATGACATAGTGACTTCATTAGTGTGACTTCGTACTGCCTGCTGATGCACTGCTGCTATATTACCAAAGCATTTTACCTCACAGGGCTGTTGCTTGCTACAGGTGACTATTATTCTTAATGCCTAGGCTTTTGAATTATTTCTCTTAAATCTGGATGACAGCATGCACAAGATTTTTTTTTTTCCTGTACATGTGTTTGTTTCTTTGCCATTTAGTTTGGTAGTCATCTTGTTGCCAAGGGGATGTCTTAACATTGTGCTGCTTTGCTAGTGCATGATTCTCTGATTGATTCTTTGGGAAACTGCAAGCTCAACTTGCCATATCATTTGCACAGCTAACAATCACAGTCTAAAAATAAGCTGGTTTCCTGATAGATTGAGGTCACCCTTTAGAGTGGTTGCCTCTTTCCACCTGGATCAAAAGTGCTGGCAGAGATGTTCCAAGTAAAAATTAACAGTAATTGAGAAACAAAATTTCCATTTCAGTACAGCAGCTAAAGTTACTAAAACAGACATACAGAACTCATTAGCAAAATAAAAGGCCTTGACATAGTTTGTCACAAGACTGTGAAATTGCTCAGCATTGAGCTGTGCCAACGTGGGCTCAGTGGTGAGGAAGTGCTGCCAGTGCATCTGAAGGAGTTTGCTTCTTGCCAGGTGTGCTTCTGGAAGGATTCTTGCTGGCAGATGCTCTTGCAGAGATGTGCTCAATTTGTGTGCCCTGCAGTCCCCAGCTCTTTGACCTCTCAGGCTGTTTAACCCCTTGTTTTTTCTGGTTGTGCTAAATCTGCAGGGCAAGATATTGTCTGTCACTGTTCTCTAGCAGAGGCCGTGAAGATACTGGCAAAATCTAGTGGAACAATGAATGAGGTTAATCCAATTAATGAATTTACACAAATAAGAGGTTTTGTCCCTCCTTCCCCCCCTTTTTTTTTTATTTCTGCATAGTGCCCTTTTAACAGCCTGGTTAACTGACACAGGCTTGGATAACTTTAGATAACCCCTAACTTTTGGCTGCCACTAACAGATCGTGAAATATGGCGCAAGCTTATCTTAACCACCAAGAGAAAGCATTTTCCTCCTACACTGTATATTTTCCATTTACATGGACTCCACAACAATAGCAACAAGCTCTTTTGCTACTCTCCTACTGTTTATTTTTCTTTTCCTTGATAAGAGCAATACTGTATAATGCAATGAGCTCCTGATGGTAAGCTGAGGGTGGATGTTGTCTTTCTCTTTGAATAGTGCCTTCTGTTTCACCTCTAACAATTAGAAGCTACGGAAATCAGCATTATTAAATAGTTTGAAAGTCAGCATGAAGTAATGAAGTGCAGAGAAGACTGAATGGCAATAAAAGCAAGGCAGGCAGAAATGCAACAGCAGCAATAGCAAGGAACCTTGTATTCTGTATTGCCTGATGCCAAATGTGTGTTCTGTGCAAGCAACCATAATGTCTGAGGCTTGTCAGAGTTTGCCACTCATAGTCACATCTTTCCATGAATGAGATTTCCTTTATGTAATGTTTACTACTGGAAAAAATTTGGTTTTCTGCCTTCTTCAATAGTTTCTGTTGCTGAGACACTCCTTTGCTTGAAGTTAGGAAGCTGAACTGATTGAATGGGTTTTGGTCATGAATTCAAATATTGAAGTTACGGTTTTATTGATATTAAAAACTTTACTTTGTATGTAGGGCTGGTTTATATAGTTTTGCATGTATAAGAAATTTTATGGTTTGGGGACAAAAAACTACAATAGCTCAATAAACAAATGCAATAGAAAACATTAAGAGCATATTTAGAGGATGAACTATGCTTTGCATTTATGACATTCTAATAAGAAAGTGCTTTCTCTGAGGTGCAGAGGGCATCAATTATACAAAAATAAATACATATAGGTCATCATCACTTTCAAAAATAATTATGCAGTAATTGCTGGCACACACAACTTAACTTTTGTATCCCAGCAACATTAATTGGAAATTGAACATTTCTACCCATTGTGGGAGCTTTAAAATGTACATAGTACTTGTAACCTGTAAGCAATTTCTAGAAAAGTATAAATTACCCTTTCCCAGAACTATTATAGAATTTCTCTTGCATGCATTGTAGAATTACCACACTGAGCAGAAACTCCTTATTTGACCTTGACCAGCTTCTGCTACATTGAATCTGGACTATTGGACTATTGGAATTCGACAGATGCAAAAAAAAAGAGCTCACAGAATGTAAATTTTAATAATATGGGAGGCGGAAGTCCCCATTTAATTTCAAAGCAATTTCATATCTATAGTTGCTTAACATTTCAACTGATTTCCAAAATAATAATTTCATTAATTTAACTACTGAGGGATATATGAGAACTTCTGACTTTGATGTCTTCAGTGGACAGTTTACAATTTCTACATTATTAAGTTTTACTAAAACTTAATGCTGGTAAAACCATATTCTACACAGACTCTTGCAGGTGTATTTTTCGTTTCCTCCATACTCCTAGGAAATCTCTATTCATGGTTGCTTTCAGTCCCTGCAAGAGTAACATATAATTTGAAGAAGAACGTATCTTTTTCGGACATGTACGTAAGCATCTATGTACCCTCCCTGATGAACACATACTCTTCTGTCATTTGAATTCAGTGGGCAGACTGGTTGTGTAGAATTTCTCTTTAAAATAAAATAAAAAATATTAAAAATACTGCATTAAATCTGCTGCCAGATGTTTCATTTCTGCTTCATGCAGCAAGCAGTTAATGTATAACTAACAGCACCTATGGTGGACTGATAAAAAAGGAAGAAGATAGAAATATTGGAAAACCTATTATCAGTCCTTTCAATGACATTATACCGAGTCTAGACCTGAGCACCTGAAGGAAATAAAAGCAACTAGTGATGTGGGGTGAGGAAGAACAGTGCCAAATTCTCTGCTGCAGAATGAAAGTAGTAGAAGTCTGTTGAGGACAGACTAATTATCATGCCAGCGATTTGTATTTAATATATTTCACTGGCTTTTACTAGGAATAAGGAAGGCTACTAAGGAACACATTCCAGGATGAGTAACTTCACAAAAGTAGGTCAGCCAAGTTTACATTTTGTGCTTTAACTGGTGCAGAAAACAACTGGTGTGATGCTCTCTTAGCAGAGATACAAACACCTCATTCTGGGAGACAAAGCCACAACAGACCTCTTTCTGGGGACTTACATAGAACTGTGACCACCTTTTTGGAAGTGCATTCTTTTTATTTCTATGTAAATAATCTCTTTCACAAAAGAAATTCCAGCTGAGACCTTTTAAAAAAATCAGAGCAACAAAATATTATGGATTGCATATGGGACGAATAGCTTATGCAGGGCTATTCAGACTTCCAGTCACACAGTGAGGGGGATTCTTACATCTTACATGATCATTTTTCAGTCTCTGATTCCCACTTTGCTTGGATTCACCTCTTAGTTTGATTGATTTTTTGCTTCCAACTATAATTTTGTTAGCATCCTGATGACTGTATTTGAATGTCATTGTCATCAAGGAAGCCAAGAAAAACTGGTTTGCATTTATTCTTCTTTCTTCAAAAATTCTCTCAGTGGTGCCTTGTCTTTTGTTTGTCATTATGTCAATCACATACTCATTTTACATTGTTGAGACTTTGTTTATAAGAAGCCATCAGCAACAATCAAAGCTGTGAATGAATTTTTGTATCTTTGTATTGATATGGGACTAGAAATAAAAAATGAAGACCAAATGAAGATCACTGCAGCATGAGAGCTACTCATTCAGTTAAATACCCTGCATGGACCAGCTGCCAACATCTTTTCACTTTTATTATATCCACACTAATTAAACTGCTCTTTTTTTACAACTCTAACTAAACTAATGAATTCAAAAACATTTAATTTTTGGCAAATAAAGGTTTGGGTTCAATTTATCTTTCTGAAAGTTATCTCTTTCTGTGAGCAGGCTACTAGTAAAAGACAAAAGTGGTATTTATACATTGAACATTCAAAGGTTTGGATTTTTTAAAAGAATTTATAGCAGAAGTTATGAACATACAAAGGAAACTTGGTTAATATACGTGGTTTTCTTAATGCAGTTGACAAACTACTGAAAATCAAAAAGGCTAAGTTTCTGCAATATAAGAGATAATGCCCTTACAAGGATAAAAGCTTTTTATAACCTGGAAAACTATGAAAAATTTAGAGTTTTATTGGAATCCTTCAAGAATATGTGCTGGCATCTGCAGTGCTCAACATCTTAGTAACTGGTTTGAGTAAGAGTGGAGCATCAAAATTTGCTGATGACACCCAAAGATTTAGAATCTCAAAGGCTGAGTGAAGAGAGTCACAGAAGTACTTGCTGATACCAAAGAATAAAATAAAAGCTGAAGTTTGATCCAGTCAAATTTAAAACAAAGGGGATGAAGAAACTATCTAAATCCTAAGTGCTCTGTGCTCGCCTCTAGGCCAATCTGTTTTGGTGCCTGGGAATAGGATTTGGGCCAAAAATAGGCTACAAAAGCATTACTTCACTGCTTCTCAGGGAGGTCTGGGAAAAAGAAAACAAAGGCTAGTAGACTTAAAATGAGAGTACAAAATGTTCTATAAATCAATGTTTCTTCTAATTAGGGAATATCTTTTTTTTTTTTTTT
>VZRS01012612.1:279603-326119 GCA_013398055.1 Ifrita kowaldi
TTCATATTGTTTAGCTCAAAACTATTTGTTATGGCTAGAAAAGAGAAAGAGAAACAAGGGTGGCCCAGGACTAGATCGTGGAGGGAAATGACAGAAGGCCATAGAGGTCTAAGCACTATGAGGAGGATGATCTGGGAACAATTGTTCAGGGACTTGCTCACTACAGGAGTTAGGGAGCACTGAATGACCTTTACAGGTGAGGTAATAGTTCACCAAATAAGCAATAACTTTGCTGAGCTCCTTACCATGGGACATTGTAGTCATCATTTTATGTCACAAATTTGATCAAGGTAATTTATGGAAGAAAATCCATCTTAGCACTTAAATTTAAAGAAAGCAGTACTATTTCAGGAAGCTTTTGTGCCTGAAAGCACCAAAGACTGGAAGGCAGTTCTGGCAGTGAGATGTACTTCTTGCCCCACCAAGGTCTTCCTCAGCTATCTGCAGTTTGTCCTAGTTAATCGTAGGGGCTTTGGGCCTGACCAGGTATATTTTTAAGTACAGGTGAAGAGCAGCAGTTGTGTTTGTTTTGCTTAAATATTTCCATTTTTGTAACTTTCATTGTATTTTGTGATATAGCAGGACAACAAGATATTTACCAATATGCCTTACTCTTACAACCAAAAGCATATGCATTTCTCTTGTCCGTCAACCAGAATGTACTTCACCAGATCCAGATGTCTCAGGAAAAGTGAAGCAGCTGTGTGGGAACAAGGTTTTTTTTTTAGTGGTCTTTATATCTTTATAAAATCATGTTTTTCTTTAAAAGGAAAAAAAAAAAAATGGAGTAAGGCAATTGTCTTCCTGTGCATTTTACAGATGTTTGCCAGAAGATTCTTTTAAAGTGCTCTGACCATTCATTCCTTTTGGGTCCAAGAAATATAATTTTGTTTTGTTCTTAAGGATCTTGGGAAATGGGGAGAGGAGAGTGGTAAGTTAATTTTATGAACCTGGTGTTCTGGCTCCTAAATTTCTTTTTCTGCTTCAGTAGTCTGAAAAGCTGTTGATAGCAAAGGGAGCTCAAGGAGGTCGTGAAACAGAAGGAAATGCTCCGTGAAGCCTCATGAAACCTCTGTATAACAAAGAACGACCTCTTCGTTCTTCTGGAGATAGCTCACATAAATAATCTGCATTAGAACTGTGACCTATTGACAGAAAAAAATAGTGAGCTTGTTTCAAAGTGCAAACATTCCAAGTAACACCCATCAAAACAGTTTGGTTTAGGCTAATTTTACTTCCCCCTCCTCCTGCTCGTGTGCTGTCATATGGAAGGGGAATAACAGATGACTGTGAGTGAAGTGGTGGCTTGGACCTTTCTGTGAACTGGAAAAAATGGGAATACGTGTAATTTTGGGTATATAACACTGATTATCCATGCACAAAGAAGCAGTAAATGAATAGCCTACCCTAATAATAACTCATAGGATTGAGTAGCTTTTCAGAGGGAATGTGTTTTTATTCCACTGAGGAAAGCCAGAAAGCCTTTATGGCTGTTAAAAAAAAAAATTAAGGGAAAAAAAGTGTTGTTCTTTTGGTTTTTTTTCTAGAATTCTTTGGGCCCCTTTTTGCCATCAGACATGTCTAAAAGTGAAATCTTTAGTGTTTTAATTAGTGCAAAATTAGTATTTCTGTAGAAAATCTGTTTTAAGGCTGCTTATTGACACAGGTTACATAAAAACGAAAACTACTAAAGAGATGGCAACACCAGCTTATGTTCAAATCAGGGTCTGCCACATTAGTTGCACTTCACAAGATCCACAGTCTGATTTGATTTTCTGGGATGTCCGTACTATGAGGGAGAAGAGAAAAGGCAAAGGGCCAGAATTTCTGGTAAACATCAGCAAGCAGGGAGATCGATGTAATAACTATTCCATGTGATCCTACAGTAAATACATAGAGAATCAAGTTCAGACTTGGAGTGAGATGATCTTAACTCCCACCAAAGTGTAACCTAGCCAATAAATCATTTGTGTGAAGACTCTGCTTCTGCTGGGGAGCAGTGATTTTTTCTTCCAGAAGCTTACATTAAATGGCAAGGCTTGTGGTGAGTATTGACAATAAGACCACCTGAATTTAATGTATACCTCCTATTGGAATGTATTGTACTTCTTTTACTGTTCTTGTGCAACCAGAAAGCAGGATGTTTAAATCACTTAAGTCAGTTCAAATGAATTACTATCACATTTCCATGTCACACAAAGGGAAAAATGTAAATTCAGAAAACGCTTCCTTCAGCATAAAGTGCATTATACTAACATGCTGGGGATGTATTTGTAAGATACCTCACATGAATACAGGGGATATATGGCTTAGAGATTGTTTGGAATGAGAATCCAGGAATGTGTTTCTGTGTTAAAAATAGATGGTGACAATTAAAAGGTGTGTGTTGCCTGCTCATCAGTTCACAAGCCCAAAAGTATATCTCCTGTCTACCTGAGTTTAAACTGGTCCTTTCTGCATTCCTTTGGTCTTCTAACTACCTGGTAGTTCCCCCTGCTGATGGCCTGCTGAAACATCTGGCTTCTGCTTTTCTGGGAATTATTGATTAGATAGGTTCTGATGATTTCCAGTCATCAGAAAAGAATCACGAATGTGCACCTCAGTGACAGATTTTTTAAAAATAGATTTTCAGTTGATTATGAGATGTGTATCCAGATGTTCAGATAATGAGTAACTTGGGAGCACTTATCTGCAGCTTAAAATTTCACCACATTAGTCTTTGTGTGTTACCTCATGCACATTACAAATGCAGAGCTCATTAATGCTGATATGTTTTGCTCTAGGGCTCAATAATTTCAAATCCACTTTAGTTGTGAAAAACCAAGCCAAACTCCGTGTTTTTTATTCAATTCCTGAACCTGATAGATGGTTGGTATTTTTTTTTTTTCTGTCAAAGGTTCAGTATCCAACTGCTGTCAGATACAAATTATTTAATAGAGGAAAATACCTCCCACCAAACTCTGGCAAAGTCCCCATTAGATGGGGGATCCTATCCAGGATGAATCCTTTTTAAACTTTTTTTAAAATTTAATGGATTTGAACGTGATTGATGAACACACAGTGTAATTGCCTAAGGTGTTTCTGTAAAAAACTAGTCTCCATATCCTACTCCCCAAAATGTGTGATCTGAATGAAATTATAAGACACCTACAACGTTAAAAAAATCTCTCTATTTTAATTTAACTTTTAAATTTTAAAATTATAAGATGATACATTTTAATTTGAGAACTGAATTTTAATATTCAGGAAATTTCTTAAAAATTGTTTACTAATTATTTCAAAAAGTATAAAGTATTCTAATAACTTTTTCACCCTGTTCTTTTGCACAGTAGATTTATTATCTTACTTATTTTTTGGAATTTATATCCTGGTGAAAGTGGAATGTTAAAAGACCTGAAAGATAGAAGTATTGTAAAATGTTAATTTTATAACTCTTAGTCTTTTGGAGGAAAATATGCCTATTTCTTTACACATTCTTTGGAATTATAGAAGTTCACCACCAACTAAAGTAACATGTGTCAGGTATCTTTCTGTCTAACAAAGGAAAAGGAACCTATCATTATCACTCATTATTTTATAAGAAATTTTTTTTTTGATAGTGTGAAGAAGCAAAAGTTATCATAAATCCAGTTTTAAGGGAGAGAAATGAATGACTCTTTGTGATACCTCAAAATCATTCAAAGGAATATTAACTTTCCAGGACAATGCCACTTTCCAGGATTGTCTCTGAAGTTGTCTTTGGCAGTACACTTCAATGTGATGGAAAATGTCTTTTATGCTTATGTTCTCATCCAAAAAGGTTGAGCAGAGGGAAGTGTAGGTATCATGAGTGTGCACAGCTGTCAGTTGCAGAGGCAAGAGGGGGCAAGAGCCTTTGCTCAACACAACAAATATTTAAAATGCTTTTTATGTTATTCTGTGGCCAAAACGATGCAGGGTAGCAGCATACGTGTTGTGCTGCACTACTGCAGCTGCAAAGTGAGCTAGATTTAAACTCAAGAAAAGGATTCTTGAGGGAAAGAGTGCTTTCATGGTCATGTATGAGAGGAATTTTTACAGTGAGAACAGCCACTGGAACAACCTCCCCAGAGATGTGGTAGAGCCCCTTTTGGTGGAGATTTTCAATGTACTATTGGGCAGGTACTTGTTAATTTCACCTAGGCACACTTTCCCACAGAAAGTTGACGAGGTGATTTTTCAAGATCCTTTTCAACCTGGGCTATTCTAAGGTTCTATAATTCTCCAGCACAACGTTTTCCTCTGCTAAATGCAGAGGTAAGAACAGATGTTAATTTGCTGGCTCTGGGGACTGTGTCAAAAGCGTGGGAAGTATTTTTGGAAAAGTCAGGGAGTGTTATTTGCTATTGTTGGTTGGATGTATTTCTTCTGTACCTTTATCAAAGTCTGGTTAGGTCCCCCAGACTTAGTCGTGTAAATAGGTAGGAAAAAGAAAGTGTAACACTCTAACTAGAATAATGTTCGTTTCAAAAAACAATATTTAAATTAACTTATGTAAATAACTTATGAAAATAGAGGAAAGATATATTTATCCTGACTTAACTGGCTGCCAACTGAGGAAGAGTAATAAATCACATGCATGGTTTTAGCCCCTGGCAAATGGAAGTAAAAAGCTTAATTTCAGTTTAAGCAAATTTATTTCATTTCACTTCACATTTATGATAGGTGGTGCGTGTACTTGACTCATTACTGTCACCTGATGCACAGTAATTTGTTAAGAGATTATATATATTCACATGATTAAAAGTAATCATCATGGCTTAATATATTGCTTTTTATCACCTTGGTGTCTGACTGTGAATGCCCCTAGTTTGCTATGGCTGTGTAATATTGTGCTGTGTAGATTAGCAAAAACCTCATACTAAAGTGATTGTCTAGAGAGGTTATAAACTCTTCATTCTTGGTGGTCTTTTAGAAACAGGATAGATAAACATCTGTCAGGGATGATGTGAGATGAGCTGATCCTGCCTGTGGACCAGGAATGGATTAGACCTCTTGAGACCTCTTCCAGTCCAAGGAGTATGATTTTAGTTTATCTCAATGAAATGCCACACAGGGATTTGTGCTAATTTAATTAAGTTGGCTTTTAAACAAGGTAACAGATGTTTACACTTATAGATGTAACCTTTTAAGATCTAGGGTGTGCAGTCTATTCCATTACTTCACTGTGCTTTTAATTACAAAACTTTGCCCTAAATGTAACTGCAACATGTATAAGTCCACAATGTGATTGTGTGTCATTTATGCAACTTTTATTCTGTCCACCATAAGCATGTTTGTTGTAGGGCTTTTTTATTTACTTGGAGTCGTGCTACCTTTCCCATTTTGCTTATGCTATTTGGTCTTTTCTGTATAGGTTTAGCGGCCTGCATTTTGGAATCAGAGGAGTTTTACCCTTCTGAATATTTTTCTCTTTTTCCCCCTCCAGGAACTTTCAAGTTAACTTTGCAGGAACTTTCAAGTTAACTTTGTAACTTTGGTTGGTTTTTTTGTTGTTGTTTTTTGGTTGGTTTTTTGGTTGGTTTTTGGTTTTGGTTTGTTTTTTTTGTTGTTTGGCTAGTTTGGTTTGGATTTTTTGAACTATGACTTCCCAAACTGCATCACTTGTCAGGCTGAATCATTATCAGTACTCATAAAGCAGAAATATATTTTCATGGGCAGCATTCTTCTATTCTTCTATTCTAAAATTTCATAACAGAAATTTTAAACTGTTTTTAGATGCATCAAAAGGATCGGGATGAAGACTGCTTGCAAATAATTAAAAGTTTGAAATCATACTTTTCATCCCCTGTGAGTTTGTTGTAAATAAAAGGATTTTGTGTCCTGATTTTTATTTTTTGCTAAGACCGAGGACATTGTGAGGCCTGGACTCTTGAATATGTTGATATGCTCTTCAAGGTTGTGGGGTTTTCTGGGGTTTTTTTGGATTTTTTTGTTTCAATTAAAATGAAGCTTCTACAAATTGCAAGTGGAATTTCTTGAGTGTTTTCTGTTATGGCCTAAATTGCAGATAAAAGCAGTGTTTCTCACTTCTCAGGAGTTATTTAGATTCAGAGGGAGGATCACTGAATCTAGAGAAGGATAAGATTCATTGAATGTCTGCCCCACCAGCAATATGTCCATTTATATGGCTTTTAAAACATGACTAATAATCATATAGCACCACTACAATTAGGTGTTTGCTCTTGACATGGAGGGAATTGTATGAACATTTAATGCAATTTTCCATAGTCAACTCCCTAATATGTTTAAGACTTTGGGGTGTTTGGATTTATTCATGCCCCCAGGGGAGGCATGGAAGTAGTTTAATATTAGCTCATGTTATTTGCCAACAAACACTGACACTTGTTATCCAGTAGCCATCTACAAGGGCCATCCTTCCTGCCCTGTTTTACATATTCCTTATGTTGACTTCTGAATGTTTTCTTTGTTTGCTTCATTTTCAGCCTCAGATGGTTCAGTGGTATGTCTTCCTCCTGTACCCAGTGTTAAATTAATGGTTAAAAAAAGTTTTCTATCAAATTAACAAGAATTGTTGCTTGGCGTTGGTTTGTTTTATTTTGTTTTGTTCTGGTTTTGAGCACTTTCTAGTGCTTGCAGTTACTTGGGTCTCTGGTCCAGCTGGGGGTCTCCCAGCCAGCCCATCATCTTTTTCTGGAAGAAGCAGAGTCTGAAAATATCAGCTTAAGTGCTGCAGCTGTAATGTTGCAGCTCTAGACACCCTCTTGGTCTCTAGACATTTTCACCAAAGTAATTGCCTGCTATTGTAGGAATCTTTCCCCTTTCTGTGACATAATTGCTTTTCATGAGGTTTCTTATTTTGTCTGTGAAAGGCTTTAAGCTTATTACAGGGTGGATGGTGTTTGTTTTTGGTGAAGTTGTGGGATGGTCTAAAATCCTTCTGTGTGGCTACATTCTGTGCTGGGGAACTAGATTTGATAGCCCTGATCAGATTAGTGGGAGTCATGATCTCATTATTGTTATTTGTAGTGCTGCAGCACCTTCCCTAATGGCACTGCAAAAGAAACAAATGGTCCCAGTCATGAACTAAAGAATTATAAAACATAGAAATGAAAATTTCATGTAATCCTGATTAAGCAGAACCAACTGTTCCTAAATTCCTCTGTATTGTACGGTGCTAGGCAATGTAGCATTTTCCAAACACTAAAAATTTAAATAAGCTATAGTGTTAATTCAATTTTAGTACTTTTCTTTTTCAATCTGTTCGGTCTTTGATTATTTTCTGTTGTCGTCTTTGGTGAGTGAATAAAGCAAAGACTTCTTTGTTAGGCTTTTACTTGTGAAATTTCCTCTTTTATCAACCTTTAACCCCTGGCCTCACAGGGCTGTCTCTAAGAGATCTCTGAGCCCAAGCAGAACTCAAGTGATTTAATGGCCAGCTGGAAACAGGGACATGCAAGAACTATATTTTGATGAAAGTTTTGATTTGACACTGCTTCTGCATCCCTGTTTATTTAGTTATTTATTGTAATCCTGCCCTGGCCATTCATTCCTGCCTCAGGCTTGACTGTTCTGTTGTACTGGAATTGTTATTTAATCTCTTTCATTCCAGAGAGAATTCAGCTCATTAAAGCAGCAAGAAAGATTTTCATAGAGGATTACAGGCTCAGGAGCCGTCTGGGGGTGTATGTACACTGTGCATATGTGTGTGTCTGTTGGTGAGAAAGAGGGAAGAGGAAGTGACCAAAATAAGGAAGCTCCCTTATGTCTTCTCACATAGAAAGTGATATAGTTTTGTGTTTTGTTTTCTTTCTTCAGTTACCACTTCTCAGAGTCTCTCTCTGTGTCTCTCAGGAAATGGCAAACCCAGTCTTAGAATTCTCACTTAAAAAGTCAAAATGTTTTAAAATTTCATTTCAATTTAAGCCACCAGTTGAACCTTTTTAAAATTCTTATCATGAAATCAACAATAATAAACAACTAGAACTGCTTTACAACCATGATGACTAACCAGGTCCATGTCTTCTACTTCTTTCCACAGAACCACTGAAAGAGATCTGAAAATGGGTAGTTTAAAACACTGCTGTTTGTATCAGTAATTTGTTTTAATATTTTATTTAAATTTAAAAGGCTTCATTTTTAATGAAAATTGTCTCCTCCCACCACTTGCCTTTTTTATTTTAGCTAGCTAAGGAAGGGAAGGGAAGTAGGACATGGGAATAGATTAGTGTTTTCAATTAGCTATAATTGATTAAGCTTGCTATAGGAGGTCTGTACTGGAACTAAGGTTGGAATAATTTCTCCTTCCACTTTTGCCATTGCTTCTATGTAAAAATGGTGCAGCTATAAATCTGAGGATGTCAAGCATCCATCTTGCCTTGCATTTGCTTGCAACACCTACTGATGGGTCCTTTTAAAAACTCAAATAGGCAGTGATGACTTTACATGGAATTTGAACATGCCTGTGCAAAGAAGCATGAAAACTTCTGTTAGTTGAAGGAATAGGCAAAGAATGCTGAGAAGATTTGATACAGGCCCCTCTGCCATACCAAGGCCAGTACATTGCTGTGCCTAAGTCCTGTAGACAGGCCTGTCCAGCCTGTGATGTAGGGTCTGCAGTGTCCCTAGGCAATCCTGTTCCTGGAAACTGGGGACATGCATAACTCGTGGCTAGAGGCACTGAGTAAGTCATCTCCCAGGATATGCTGTTGCAAATCCAAAGCAGAGAGCTGAGGTTATATACAAAATGCCTACTGCAATGACAGCAATGTGGATATACGCACACAGAGAAAATAAATATTTCTTTTAACTAGCATATGGAAAGAAACCTGAGTGGATTTTTTTTTTTCTAATTTGGTTGGCTTTTTAATTGTTACTTTTAAATTATGGGACTGTCTTAAAGGAATAGTTGTCTGAGAACAGTCCCCTTCTGAAGTAGGGATACACACAGCATAAATGTATTGCATGTGGGACACTCCCTTTGCTACAAGTTTGCAGCATAGGAAGGAAACATGGAAACAGCTGGTCTGGTGACAGCACTTAAAATTATTCTTTTCATGGATTGTTTTAAATATGGTCTGTCCAGTTGAGAAGAAAATGGAAATTCCAAGAGGATGCACTAATAGGCTCAAAAGAAGAGCAGAAGAACCCCTCTGAGGATATAACTAGAGTGGTAGATCTAAGGGAGGAGGCAGAGGCAGGGGGTTAGGAAGAGTGAGGGCACCAGAGAGCAGCCCTAAGTGCTCAGCCTGTGCTATGAGAGTCCATCCGGGTGTCCTCCCTCTCTCTAGAGTGTACTGTTGTGTTGGGGAGCCCTGGCTGGGCTGCCCGCGCGCACTCTCATGCTGCTTCTGCATCCACATCTCCTTGTGGCAGCCCTTCCCCAACTCCTTCCACAGAGTTGCTCCTTGCCATTGTGTTTCTACCTTTCCATCAGAGATATGGACAGCACAGTGCCATCTGCTCTTGGAGCATAAGTCTTGTGAGGAGTGTCTGAGGGAGCTGGGTTGTTCATGCAGGAGAAAAAGAGGCTCGGGGAGACCTTATCACTACAACTGCCTGAAAGGAGATTGATGCAAGGTGGGGGTGAGCCTCTGCTTCCAGGTAACCAGACACCATCCCTAGAAGCGTTCAAAACATGTGGATATGGCACTTGAGGACATGTTTAGTGGTGAACATGGTGGTGCTGCTGGGTTGACAATGGGACTCAATGATCCTAGAGGTCTTTTCCAATCTTTATGGTTCTATGGTCCAGGCTGGGAGGGGGCAAAGGGACCTCCAGTGAGCTGTAGCCTTGGAGACTGCCAGATCAGGCTTACAGGGAATGTCTGCATGTAGAGGAAAACACAGTGTGTGTCTCCTGGGTTAGCCTTTGGGACTAGGAATGGTGTCTTATGTGATGAGTGCAAAGTTATTCATGCAGTGATTGAAAAAGTGGCTGCAGTCAAACTAAAAACATTTTAAAGCAAAAATTAGCATAAATCCCAATTTCTTTATGAAATGCTTCTGCCAGATCCAGTGAGTTACTTAATTTCCTAGCAGTTTCTTTCGTTATTCTGTTGTTGTTTGCAGACACCCTTTTTCACTCAGCTCCAGTAAATGAGCGTTGTGTCTGTTATCCTTCTTTGGAACCATCCAATGGTTCACACCATTGGAGCAGATGTGAACTCTTTGGTTTGAATGACAGTCCAGCTGGGACTCATCAGCCTTTTCTACTCTGATGAACATGAATATTTGTATTGCTTACAAATGAGAAATCAAATGATTTCTCAGTTATGCCCTGTAATTTCTAGAGGATCCATCACACGTACGCTGACCTGAAATAAAATATGCCTCATGGCACCATAATTTGCTCTAAGCTCCTGGCCCAAGACAGGATATTGAAATGGTGCAATTAGTTACTTGCATTGAACGTGCTCTTACAGAAAGAAAACATTTAGTTTGGTATCATCAGGCTGCATCGTAGAGCAGCCATTGCTGTATATGGGTAGAGCAATCATCCCTGGATCTGGTTAGAGGGAAAAGACATGAGAGAATTCTTGAATCTTTTGTGATGTTGAGAGAAATATATGGCTGAGGTATACTCAAACAAACTTAACCCGAAACAAACATGCAAACAAACAAACGTCAAAATACAACAGCTGTGGTTGTTCTCATCTTTCAGTTAGAACTTGGATTTATTTCAAATACAAAAAGCTGGAAATCTTGCCATGCAATCTTGCCTTCGGTTTCATCCCACCCAAAATGGGACAATGGAATTATATATTTAGTCACACAAGGTTTTATCTGCAGTTGACAGAAGATCTTTCAGAATGACTTAAAAGGCAGATAGTATCCACTGACTCAAAGTAGAATACTTAGTGCTTTAGGCAAGTGTCTGAAATTAGAGAAGATGAATCCAGACCTTGAGACATCAAAAGATACTTCAGAGGAAATCTTTCAATCACTGTTTTCTACCATAAAAAAAAAAAAAAGTCTTGGTTAAAAATAATAACAACAATAATTAAAAAGTGATATATAAAGCTTTTAGCCTATAACAATCCAATAAAGACTGCAATTTGGCCCTAAGTTATCTTCAGTTTGAAGACAGACTTGGAAACAGAGCCAAACCCACAGTTTCTGACATAGGCCTCTGGCTTCCAGACTCTGCTTCCTTGCTGCCATGTAGAGGAGAAAAACAAGCCTGCTCCTATGCAACCCATGTAAATTAAGGACTTCTGGATTGTAGCTGGCAAGCAGATGCTGACTTTATTGAAACAAAATACCATGTCTTTGTTTTTGATTTCCACTTGCCACTTAAGAAGGTTCTCAGCTGAAAATAAGAAATTCCTTACAGCTGAGGAACCCTCACCCTGAATTCAATGAGTAACATGTCTCTGAAACATCAATGGCAGGACTTTGATTTCTCTGATTAGCCATCTGACTAGACTTTGCTTTTTTTTTTTCCCCCTCCAAATTTTCGATGTTTGACTTTGTGATCTTAATGTTTTTTTCTGCAGTTCTAACTGTCTTAATGAATTTCTTATCCACTATTGAAAACATTATTCTGGAATTATTGAATAGAAAATTAGCAATTGCTTGCTCACAAATTTTAACCAGAAGTCTTCCTGGTACAGAAATGTTTTAATCCTCTCAGTAGGAAGTTCTTTTTTAGTTTATTGGTAAAAATATTTCCTCACCCTGTGTTCTCTTTAGTACTTATTTCCAAAAATAGCATTTGATAAATACTGCAATGTTGGAGTTAGTTCAGGTACAAGAACTTGATTTTAAGTTTAATTTTTAGGTATGTTATGATACCATATATAGTATATGATAATAACAATGTATCCAAAATTACAGTAATTACTGAAATTTTTACTATGTACGTATATCCATAGGCATTTACGCATTAATGTGTACATATATATGTATTTTTAAAATATAAATGTGTTAATAGAGATATTTTATATTTAATTTCTCTGTGTGTGTGTATATAGATATTTGGGGAATTTTTTTTACTCAGGCAATGTCAAGTATCTGAATCTCCGTAGCTGGGTTCATTCAGCTGCTTTGCACTGATGGCTGTTTTCTCTTCCTGTTTTCTTCTTCTGACCATCCCTGGCAGATATATTTCAAAGAGGAAGAGCATAGGTTCTCTTTCTCATCCTCCATGTTTGGAAAAAAAAGGATCTTCTGATGCAGAGAGGCTCTCTGCAACTTTGAGTACCAGTCCATAAATGAACATTATTTGTATAGATATTGCGAGATGCAAGGGCAGGCAGTGCTGTAAATGAGAGCAAGTAATTTCATCCTCATTTGAAAAGTCCTAAATTTGTGGCGAGTTTGTGCATAGCTGTTTGTGTGAGATAGCCTGAGGAGTTACTGCTTCTTTGTTTGTCTGCCCCCCTTGCCTCAGCTCTACCCTGTACAGTTCCCTTCAGTGCATGGATGAGAATGAGATCATAGCTAGTTCTGCTTTTTTGTTTCCCTTTCTCTCTTGTCTATGTTTACAATAAAGTGCCTGTATTGAAACTGCAATGAATATGCAGAGTGAAGGAGGAACTTCTTTTGGTGCAATTCTTTTTCTTGGAGAAGTTTTTCAGATAAAGTTGAGCAAGACCCTGAAGGAATTTTTTTTTTAAGTTGCAGTTGAGAAAGATAGAAGGAGGTTTCTCAAGGCATGTTGTTCTGATTTCATCTGGGATAGAATTTATTCTCTTCTTAGTAGCTAGTTCAGTACTGTGCTTTGGATTCAGTATGATAGTAATGTTAACAACACACTGATGTGGAGGATTCCCACAGAAATCAGTGAGGCCTAGGGTTCACAGGGAATGACTCTGCTGTTTCCTACTGATGCAGTAAACAACTGGCTGGAAGGTTGTGGAGAGGCAGAAGCATGGGGCAAATACTTACTTCCTCCTCTATAAGTATTCAACAAATACCAGTGAATTTCATGGTCCACCAAGTCTCTCCACCACTTCTTAGCACAGACTGCATACTCAGAGAGGGCTTGCCTTGCAGACATGCTTCTCTTCCACTGGTGAAGACTCCACCTTTCCCTTCCTCCAAAGCTGTACACTAATATGTCTTTCTGTGGTGGCTGGTGTACATTGAGACAAATATTGGGAAACCTGATCTGTCTTTAATGCAATTTAGAAGTTGGAAGTGACGAGGTTCAGCATCACATAACCAAGCAGGTATTTGTGGATGACAGGCAACTGCTGCACAGACCACATGGCTGGAACTTCCTGATTAATGCCTTTCCCAAAAGCTGTGCAGCCCATCCTAACTGCTCCTGTCACCCCAGGGTCTGAATGCCTACTCGAGCTCATCACAGTCATTACAGGCAGCTCAAACAGAAGTGGCTCTAGGTAAAACTACCTGGCAATTTCCATTATAAAATAGTGTTTTCAATGACTTATAACTTCCCCAAGGTTTAATTAGTTTTTAACTTTCCACATGAAATGCTTTATTCTTGTGGGAGGAGGGGCAGGAAGGGGCAAGAGAGGAAGGAATGATAGTGGGCAAGGAGAATAAATGGATAGACCTAAACCCCCTGCAGGATCTTGTCTATTTTTCTCTCCTAGAAATATGTGTATTTTTTACCTGCCCATTTGGGAGCAAGGACCGTAGAGAGTGTTTGTGGCACAGCAGGTGGTTCCTGAGGTTGTTCCTTTGTAAATGTACCCGTGGTTATGCATTTGGAGACCTGTTTGCAGATGGTCAGACGTGTGACAGCTGCCAGCTAATTTTTCCAATGATGACGATGTGGGTGCTCCTACCCCTTGCCAGCACCCATGTCCTGTCAGCAGAGCCAGGCTCTGAACCTGTCCCTTCCTGAGGGGCATGGGACGCGTTGGCCCTCAGCATGACCAGGAGCTGCCACTGTGTTGGGCCCAGGACCTGGGACTCTGGATCCAAAAACGCAAGTAGGAAAGAGAAGATGGAGATCAGAATGTTGTGGGGAAGGAGCCTTGTGTGGGGAAGATGGTTGCTGGCATTGTGAAGGAAGAAGGAGGCACTGGGACAGGAGGAGAAACAGGGCGTTGGAAACAAGGTGGATGAAAGCCTCGTGCTGAATGCTGCCATTAAACAGCTTCTGGAGGAGTTACACATGTGCGTGTGTGCATTGTTAGGCAGTTCTGAACTGCAGGAGTACAAATCATTTTTGCCATTTATTTCCAAGAGCGTCCAGTGCTCAGAGGGTGAACTTGGGCTGTGTCACAAAGGCAGCTGCTCCCTGCCAAATCCCTTCCTTCTTAGTGGCCAATAACGTTGAAGAACAGAAGATTGCTGAAGAAGAGAAGATGGCTTTTGTGACTTTATGACTTGGTTTTGAGTTGTAACCCACACATCTATTTAACTAATTATCTATCAATTTCTTCCTTCTATTTTTTTAACATATTTAATGAATAACTTTTTACCGTAAAATACATACTATGCTGATGAACTCCACAGAATTAAGTCCTTATGAAACTTACTTTGCCTTCAGAACAGATTTTTGATAATGCCATGGAAATAAACCATGAGATTATATTTTTAGATGTTTAGATATTTTTAACTGTTTTCATTAAGTGCTTTTTTTTTCATTGAGAACAGTCCATCCTGTGCCCTAAATGGTCACAGACTCTCTGGGGGGTAATAAATGCATGACACTTGAATGAAACTTTGTCTTGGCATGTAGCAGAGAGAAGAAAAAACTAAGGTTTTCTGTGCAAACTCATGTGGACACATTTTAGACTTTGAAAGCTTAACTGTGCTACCCTAATACTGTATTCAATTAAAATTTTTGTATTTGTTATTTAAGCTATTATGGAAATTTTTTCTCTGACTCTTTTCACATGTGTGTGTGCTCAAACACATGTATTTATGTAAAGTGTAGTTATTTAGTATGCATAGAGATGTGTGAGAGCTATATGTTGGGCCAGAACTCTCTCATTCCTTATCTGCCTCATGAGACTTAAAAAATTATGGTTTCCTGTTTACTTGTTAATTCATCATTATAAAATCCAAATGCTATTAGTATTCTCAGTGTTCCTGGTGAGTATCTGGAGTTTTAAACAAATACTTAATTTTCATAAAATGGGAACAAGGCTTTATTTATATCACTTTGATTTTTTTTAACAAAGAGAATGCAGAATGTTTTTAAAAACCATTCTCCCATCATCAGAATGGTAATTACTGGGGACATTTTGAAAACACAGTGTTTAAACTGTTCTTGTATTCCTGCTATTTCCAAATCTTACGTTAAAGAGTAGATTCATGTGTCACTTAGGTGTTGCCACTGATTCTGCAAGGTTGACAGGACATGCAGTGAACTGTATGCTGACCAAAGGAGAAAAAGAAAAGGGTTGCCTTGGCATGGTAAAGCTTAAAAAATGATGTTATCTCTCCGCCACCCAGTGCACTTTCCCAGATGATTCTGAGTGCAACTGTCAGACCTGCCAAGTCAGTTTTCTCCTAAGTTCCCTGAGGATTTGAGACAATAATAATGGTGAAATTAGATGTGGGCATTTCGGTTCTGTTCTCTTGGGATCGTCAGAAAAGTGCAGGTTTGGATGGCTTGACCTTGTTGTCATTCACACAGAACTTGTTCTGGAAATTCCAGTTTTCTGCCATTGGAACACGCACAGCTCCTATCCTGGAGGAGCTTCTGGCCATTCCCAGACATTGTTTATGGCAAGAGTTCAGGAGGATGCGCGCCAACTCTCTTAGCTATTTGTACCATTTATCTCCCTGCCCCTCACCCGATCTTAACTTTTTCCACAATTATGAGAAGAAAAGATTTTATAGACATCTTTACAGCACAGTCTCTCCACTGATGTCACCAGCAAGCATAATCTTTTCAATGCAATGTGATAACTGAGTCTTAAGAGGGATTTCAAGTATGTGGTGGGTGACCTGCTTGGCATGTTTCCTCTTCACCTTTTTGATTTCCTCTCTGTACTGTACTCAGACTGTAATGGTTATTCAGCTGAAGCATGTACATTGGAGTGGGTATTGATCCCTGCTCCACTTGCAGAGTTTGGCTGCCTATCCCTCCTCTGAAGCTCTCTTACCATTAAAAAGATTTTGTTTGACTGAGACTTAGACACTCAAACAGTTATTTTGAGTTACAGAGTCCTTGTCTTTTTCCAAAGCTTCCCATGTAGATGACGATTATTCTTCAAAATGCTTTTTGACCTTTCGGCAGCTGAAGATTGGCCATTTTAACTGCATTTTGCATTTTTGGAAGTTTTTAACTGATTGTTTAGTGGTAATGTCTCTAAACATTTGACAATGTAGTTTTTCCCCACCTAAAAAGCTGTTCATTGTCAGGACTCTTTACCATTCCCCTTACCTTCAGGTTTTATGCCCCAAATTTAGTATCTAGAGATGTTACTGGGCAGAAAGGTATTGCTGTACGCTAAATGCTCTTCATGTATTTGTAACAAGAGGAAGTTGGATCTCTGCTAATCCATTTGAATGCTTCATTTGACATTAACCACACTGTGCTTCTTGATGAAAGGAAGAATTTCAGGGATCCAGCTGGAAATCCTCTTTTCTCCTTCGGTCAGTGCCAAGTTCTCAGCTGAACATCATGTTCCTGTGTATGAGCTGAAAGATAAGAAGTAACTTTGAGAAATCGAATCTCTCCTATTGTGGTACCTGGAGGCCAATTATTGCTTCAGGTGGCGATGCAATCTATCATTTACAGATGGTGTATTCCCGCCTTTGGCTGACACTGCTTTTGTGGTGGTTGTCCAAATTGGATCAGGCATGAAGCATCTTGATTCCTTCTTAGGAATCACGCCACAATTTGTACTAATGCTTTTCCTGTGGGCCAGTTGCCCATACATGGATAATGGATAAATTTGTATGGTTTTGTAAATATTGTGATAAAATCCTCTAATTGTGGGAAAGAGTACTCAAAGAAATACTTCTTTAAAGATTTTAAGAAACTCTTCTATGGAATGTTTTAAATTTATGCATAGATCAAAGACAGAAAATAACACAAAGAGTTTAAATAGGCTGATAAGGAATACCAGGCTAATAAAGGCATAGTAAACAAAATAATTAAAAATAAATCCCTGAAATGGTTTTAAAAACATCCCACAAAACAATAAAATCCCTCTAAATCAAAAAGAGAACACACCCTTTATACTTTTCTAAGAAATTGAAATCCAGAGATTATGATGGCTAAACACTGAGAATCCTTTTATTCTGGGTACCAAAGGCTTGCATTGAAAATACACATAGAAACAGTTTTTAGGTCAGAGCACATGTCATAACCAGACAGGTTTTGAGTCTGTTCTTCATCTTGGATCCCAGAACTAATAGTATTTCAGTTTAAATAGCTCTGCATCCTGTTTAACTGGACTATTTTTAAAGCAGTAGATGGATTTGAGTATGAAGACTGAACAAAGCTAATTGATGGTTTATTTTTCTTAAGCTCCGACACATGTTTTCAAAGTACATTTTGTCCATTTAATCAGCCAACTGTTACCATTACGTGTCTTTGGAGAACTTTTTTAAAATTTATTTTTCATTCCACTTTTCAGAAATGCTGTCTATTTTCTCATACTTTTAACAACGTTGTGTAGGTTAACAATGTTAAACTCTTCAGGAAGAATGGGGAGGTTCTGATGTTTCAAAGACTGTCCATGAGAAATCAGTGGGTATTTTACACAAGAGCATTCCCTGACAGCAGGAATGCTTATATTGCATTTTGCCAGCAGGCATGTCCATAGCTATTTAGAACTGCAAAAGAAACCTCAAGCCCACAGTTTTAAAAGAGTCTAAAGCTGTTTAATTAGAAATTAAAAGGACGCCACTTCTTTCTGTTGCTTGAGAATTTGGAGAAAGCAAAGAATACTGGTGTCTAGACTAAGCAACATCGGTAAAACCAAGCTGCAAGTTTTAAATATATGCTGAATGTTTATATTTAGAAGGCTTTCTCAAAAGACAAATGTATTCTTAGGCCAACAAAGAAAAAAAATTCTCTCAAAAGAAGTAAATATATACTTTTTTCTTTTTTTTTTTGTGCAAAGAAAATGAAGACTGGCTTATATAAATACAGAAAATATTCTGCATGTGCTAGTTTACTACTATTCTTATTTTTCAATAATAACTTCACAAATATATAAATATGGAATATTTTGCCTAAAAGAGCGATTTTTGGGTCCTAATCCAGTCTACCTGTTCAAGCTACATATCCTAACTTATGGGAGATTTTCTTGTTGTTTTTGTGCTTAAATCCAAGGACTGTTTAGTGCAGAAAATAATGAGGTTTCCTCTGAAATTTTGTAAACTCTGAATTAATATGTAACCAATAGATTTTAGAAAATAGTGTCTCACCTTCATCCCTTTTTGTATATCTAAAGAGAGAGCCATTTCCCCTTGCCACGTTGTTTAATTCAAATCCATGCTTCCAACAAAGAGGTGACAGAAAAGATAAACTACAGAAAGAATTTGCAGGTAACTAGAAGTGGAAAGAAAGAGCTGGAGCAAGAAAGGGTAAGATAAATTTGGTAAACAGGATTTGCCATTTTGCAGAAGATGCTCTATGAGGTAGAAATCTTTTTCTGCACCCAATTCAAAACCAAGGTAGAATTTAACAAACTGTGCATGTGTTTTGAGTGAATTAGCTTCTTTTTCTCTGTGTATTCTCACAGACAGCATTTTTCAATAATCTATGCAAATCTACTGTATCACCTACTCAGGTTGCCTGCAACTATCTGACATTAAAAAAAAATTAAGTATTACCCAGGCTTGTAATGGAGTACTCTGTCTTATTACAAACTTCATAAAAGATTTGTCTATAAATAGACTTTACAAAAAGAATTGAAGCATCGACTCAATATATTGTAGGTGGGACATACTGCAGTGTTATCAGAGACCTGAGTTACTCAAGCCTGTGTGAGGGAAATGACTGAGGCTCTGTCTGCAAAGGGGAATCAATTAGCAAGACAAAAATATTTGAGTGGGAAAAGCAAAACAAAGCAAAACAACATAATTGTTATTGCCATAGCAGTATATTTGAAATGACTGATGAATGATGAAGGTGTTATGGCTGCTTGTCGGGAAGCAGATGACAATGCCCTAGAAGAATGCATGGGAACAAATCCCTTACTGAGCTCTGGTCTCAAATCCTGAGTAGAGAAACACCTTGGCCATGGTGCTGTCTGTAATGCTACCCAAAATTTGAAATAATGAATGTGAAACAGTGCAAAGGTCTATTTAGAAACATATTTGAAATTATTTTACAACTCCTTGAAAAGTATAACCAGAGCAAATGCCAAAGCCAATTTCATGAATGAAGGATGAGGGGCAGGTTAGAGTGCTCTCAGGGCTGGGGAGGAGAGGCCATGAAAGCAGATTTCGTACAGAGGATCTGGTTACTGCCCAGTCCCTGAATGCAATGACTGGGATTTGAGCTAAAATATACCAGTTTAAGCAGGCTCTGGGGCTACTTTTTATCTGAGAGCAAGAACTGCAGGAGGGAAGAGAGAAGAGATTGTAGGAAATCACAGGCTTCTTCAAGTTGAAGCTTCTCTTAAATGCGAGCTAAGGTGTGAGCTGTGAAACAGTGACAGAAGGGTGATAGTTTCACAGTGATAGTTTTCTGTAGTGGGGAGCAATTCCAGCCCATTATTGTATATAGTTCATTACTATAATGAAAATATATATTAATTCCAGCAATTCCAGCCCATTATTGTATATAGTTCATTACTATAATGAAAATATATATTAATTCCAGCAATTCCAGCCCATTATTGTATATAGTTCATTACTATAATGAAAATATATATTAATTCCAGCAATTCCAGCCCATTATTGTATATAGTTCATTATTATAATGAAAATACATATTATGGGGTATTCAGAAACCAGATATTTCATGGCAGATGACATATAAAAACACAAGCATGTTTAAATATTGGAAGTTTTGCATAAATAGAATGTAGAGACTCTTGGACAGTGGAGAGTGACATTCAGTAGAAGACAAGGATAGGAAATTCAGATCCTTATTTTACCCTAAATAGAAAAATTTAGATAATTTCTGCAGTGATGTGAGTTTTAATGAAGGAAGAATGTCCTGCAAAATGCTGATTGTCCAATTGGGTTCTTGGTGCTGCACTCCTTGTGTCAAGGCTGACTACCCTTATCCTGCTTCCAAGATATTTACAGACAACATTTCTCTAAGTTACTAAAGATTAATACATATTTGCTGTTTTTCTTCCCATCTTCTTTTCTTTTTTTCCCCCTTTTGATTCTCTTCACTATTCCTTGGTCTGGAGATGTTAGAATATAATTTTTAAGACTATTTAAAATTTTTTCTGTGAAAAATATTTGCTTTTGGTTTTGGATTTTCCATCCAATTTGGCAATATGTTTGATAATTAAGCAAATTAATGTGAACTATTTAGTTGATAAAATACTTTTCTTTATTTAATTGAGAAAATCACATGATTCCCTGTTTTGTGTCATAGTCACAATCCAAAACTTCCTTTAGCAATATGGTTATTTACGGAGGATCAGGCGACACAGTATTACCCTGCAATGGCTTTGTGAACTGTGTCAATATTTGTGTGTGTAAGTATGTGTCTTTCTCATGCTCATCCAGGTTGCCTACCTTATCTTATTTATCTATTTATTTATTTTAAAATTTTATTTAATAGGAATTTATCCCTTTTCACAAGACTCATGACTTGTTTCCTCCCAGGATGAGTGTCTTCGGTTTTTTCAGTGGTGCTTCTACACCACTGAGTAGAAGAACAATCAGTTTGGTTGCTCTGTCTGTTACTACCAGAGATCTTTCACCTCCCTGCACACTGGGGATGTACTTGTGCACTGGGTGCCACAGGTACCTCCAAGGGATAGCAGGGAAGGGAGAGGAACCTACAGGAGATTGGATTACTTCTTGATTGTCAGCTGCCATTTGGGGGTCAGAGGGGATCCTTTAGGCAATGGATGTCTGTGTTTTGCCGACTGCAGTTCAGTGACACGTTTTGCTTACCCAAACTTTGCTCTAGTGCAGTCATGACTGTGTAAAAACTGCTAGAAGGCTTGCCACCCACAGCAGTGTTATCTGTGCACTACTCATGGTTTTGAATGTTTTTGTTTGTTTCTAATTTACTACATGTTTAAGTCACAGGAAGCAAAGAAATATTTTGTAGTGGAGCAATGCTGATTTCCCCCACCTGGATTTGTGGTTGAAATATTAGCTAAAGCCAGGTAAATAATACACCAGGAAAACGAATACTGAGGGTTGCACTCACTGACTCTTTTCACAGAATTCCATTACAAAATTTTCTATCAATCCTTGTTCCATTAGGGAATCTATTCTCAATTGTGTCATCTTTCTAGTAAAGTATTCTAGTAAAACTGTCATTATATTTTCTTGTTCCTTGGACTGATCTCTCTGGGGTAAAAATAAAGGGTTTAATTTGAGGGCAATCAGATGCTAATTTTTAAGACACTTCTTGTTTATCTATGGTAATTTACTGCAAGGGAAATTTCAGTGCTACAAGGCAAGCAGGAAAACAAAGCAGCTTGGCTCAAGTTTCACTCACACTCTCTGAATGGGGCCTGTGCTGCATATGTAAATCAGATCTGTAGTCTAAAAGAAGCTTGAGAGCTTTAAAAGGCCCTAAATGTATGGGTGTCTTACTGACCCTACATCCTTCCCACAGCCCTGCTGACTAACAGGACACAGCCTGTCCCCTACCACTGTTCTCTAATCTATCTACAGTCTTGTTTTATTTCTTTGTGTATGTGAGGGGACAGAGACATGCCTGTCCTTCTGTTCAAGTCTTCCCCCTTTATCCCTGTCTGGCAGCTATGCCAAGCAAGAACAGGGCCATTTGAGACTAAGGATTCAAAAACTAACCCTGTGTTGGGGTGACAGTGGGCACAGCTACTCTGTAGAAAAACAAGGAGTTCTTTGAAAAGCAAAGTTAGAGAAACCGTGTTTCTTACAGCTTTATATGTTTTGATTTACCCTCAATGTCTTCAGCTCCTGCTTCTTCTGTCCTTTTTCTATTAGTCTTTCCACCCCTCTCCCCAGGAATTGCATTCAAACAATGCTCTCCACTTTTTGTCCCCTGTTTGGCACGCTATCCAAAAACTACATAAGCACTGTCTAGCCAGCTCAGCACAGTCTGGTATAAGGAAAAAGTATGTTTGGATACCTACCATGTCATCAGTATTTCTTTAACAGACAATTTCTGGGGAGCTTGCATCAGTCTCCTTTGAGATCTCATTAGCACCTTGAAAACCTTCACTTGAAAAGAGCAGGCAAAACCTGAAACTTTAAACTTCTCTACATATTTTTATTCTGATTTGGATTGATATTTGCCAAGATTGTTTTGCCAGTCACTAGTACTTGTTGCCCTGGGAAAGATCTCAAGTGTTATCAAAGAGTTAAGGTGGTAAGGTGTTATTGCTCCACAAAAACCTGCTTAGTTATCTATTGCTAACAAAACAACTTATTCTGGGATTTTTTTTGAAAACTCAGTGTGGGTTCTGTTGTCAAATAGGGATTAATTAATATTTTAAGAGCTTTCTGTACTTTGATGTGGGTGGATATCTCCTTGACCACTGGGATATATTGATACTCAGTCCTAACCCTTATTACATAAACAACTTAGTGATTTTCCAAATTATTTTTACTTCCCTAATGCAAGAAAGCACTGTTTCTGTTTGACACTACAGCTTCACATTGGCATGAAGGCATAAGGTCTGTTTTATAGAAGTTGTGTATTACATTGAACTCTTCAGTATTTTGGTCATACTGCTAGTGTCTTGCCATGTGAAAAATGGAGCTTTTATTTTATTATGGGGAAGAGATCCTCTATTTTACACTTCATTTGGCTTTCTGTTCGGTAGATTAGATATTCTGAAAGAAGTATCAGAAGATTTACACTTGATATTCTGATATAGATTTACTGGCTCTATTATGTTTAACATTCTCAGAATAATTTTGGTACCACCATAAAATTTGTGATTCATAGAGAAAAAGAGCAAAAGGAGACATTTTGTCATCTTCCCTGATCTGTGGATGCCTTATATTTAACCCAGTTACTAATGTCTTGAGCCAAGTGCCATGGACCTGATTAATTAATATAATGCATTTAATATAACACTCTTGTTACATATTTCATAGAAATTTAGAGAAGTTATTCACCCCAACTCTCTCTTTCTAAAGCCCATGGGTACTGTCATTACAGAGCACAGAACTCTCTACATCATCTTTGAAATGAACAAAACAGTAAAACTCTGAGTGAAAGGTATTTTCCCCCTTTCCCAGTCATTTTTATTGTTCTCTGTTACACTGTGCAGTATTCAAAAATCCCCATTACAGAGGGCTATCAGAAACACCTAGTATAATTCAGCATACTTAAAAAAAAAAATCCCACATACAAATAACACCATGTTTTCTTTCTTCTTTCTCACTGCTCTCTTTCTAGCTTTAGCAAGAGAAATCAGGCTTTATTATTTTTTCTCAAAGTTCTGACTACAGCTACATCCTTTGTGGTCTGTGACGTAGTTCGCTCATGGGTTTACCACTTGCTTCTGTGACTGCAAAGTGGTTTCCTGTTATCTATAAAAAACAATGCAACTTGGGGAGGTTTGTGATGACTGGAAAAAAAAAAGAAGAATGATGGTTTGTGTCCTCCTGCAATTAATTTCCAAGCATATGAAAGATAAAAAGACAGTCAGAAATTATCTACCTATTTTATCAAGGCAAAAACATGCTTGACCAGCATGGCTGTCTTGTGCGATTAAATGATTTTCAATGTGGATGACCAGTGAGCAATAGATAAAACTCAGCTTCAGTAAAGCTTTTGATACCACCTCCCTCAACATTCTCATTTAGAAGGTAAATTATGGGCAGTATGATTGGACTCTTTTGGGTGGGTGATGACTTGATGCCTAGTAATGAGTGGATAAGTACTGCATATCAAGCATAAATGGAGAAGCCTCTATTATTGAATAGCTCTATCAACAGTCTGGAGGATAAAATTCCTTAGAAAATGTAAAGAGAACATGAAAGTTTAAACACAGCATTAAATGCGGAGAGTTGACTAATGAGTGGCAGAAATTTGGTCAAGAAAATCCTAAGGACTGTGTCAACAGGAATGTTACAAATTTCGATGAAAAGCACACATTTCCATACTGGAAGCAAAATAATAACAATATAATTAAGTCTGGGCAGGGACAGCCGTGGTTCACAGTGCTGTCATGGCCCTGATGAGTGGAAGTAAAGCCGATTGATTGAGACAAGTCATTTTTCTCTTCTGCTCAGCACCAGTGGTACTGGAAGTTTGCTTCCAGTTTTCGGTTTCCTGTTCAAAAAAACCATTAAGAGATTGGCTGACATCAGGAGAAAGCTACCAAATGGTATGGGGCATCAGGCATGGGACCTACCTGGAGAAGTTTATGGAGTTGGGAATCCTTAACCTGGCAGGAGGAAGGTAAGGGGAGGTCTAACAACCACCTGCAGATAATTGCAGGCAGCTACAATGATGGTGGAGCCAAGTTCTTTTCATGGATGGCAGAAGGTATAAAGAGGCCAAAACCTACATTTTGGGATGTTTTCTAATAATGACATTAGGAAGGAGGATTATATATTATTATCCATTCCTTTGGAGGATAATGCCACACTGGAACAGGTTCTGTCCTTGGAGNCCTAATAATGACATTAGGAAGGAGACTTTCCTTTGGAGGATAATGCCACGCTGGAACAGGTTCTGTCCTTGGAGGGGATGGACTAACCAGACAAAACTACAGCGGACTTGACCTCATGCAGGAGATTGCTGTGCTTTGGATAGAAAGTTGGAGCTGATAACCTCCAAACATGCCTTCAATCAGGGTTCAGTGATTCTGTGATATACAAATGCGTTTCTCTGGAACAAAATCCAAATATTATATATGACCATTTAGACCTCTGTGTCATTTAATGTTTTGTCAGTCATCCCATTAGTAGATTTCATGGACAGTATGCAGTTTGTAGTATCAAATTGTTGCTGATGATGTTGAATGCTAGACCTCCTTGAGAAATGTCACTATGTTTCATTCTCTAACCAATGATTATTTTTCAATGATTATTTGATGAATATTTCACTTGAGCTTGAGGAGCAATTTATTCTCTTGCCTACTTTGACCAATAGCCTTGTATCATTAGCCTACTTTGATGAGTAACATTTTCTTAGTACATGAATCTGTATTTTTCTGAATTCCTTCAGGTCTGGGTTATGTTTATTCATAAATTTTGGCATGCATGTACATATAAGCGTGTACATATGTATACACATATATGTATATATACACGTTTGTATATATATTTGTTTGTCCATTCCATCTTTCTAAAATAAACGATAGCCAGAGCTATTTAAAGATGAGATTTCTGGCAAAGAGTAGCTTCCAAAGTTTAGAAAGGAACAAGTGGTGTTTCTCCGATGAAATACACGGCCTAAGTCAAATTATTCGTATTACTGCCATTAGCACAGGATCTCAGTACCATCTATATTTAGTGCTTCCTACCTGAACTTCTTAGTGACCCTCTTTGCATAAAAGGAAACTTTGGTTAGTATTCTTAAGGGATAAGATTAACCTCCTGCCTTTTTCAGCATCCAGGTAACCAGAGTTGTATGGGAGGAGGGACATGCTTACCTACACTCTTATCCTTCTCCTTTCTATCTAGGAATGAGATTGCAGGAGAGAAATGAATCACCTCGGCTTTTCTTTGTGCTCCTCAGCACATTCTCTTCTCTCAACACCGATTCTGCCTTTGGGACTCACGTAAAAAGGAATCACAACCCCCCTGCCGACTCTGCCCTGCCCCTGGAGCTGCCATTGAGTTTTTTGAAGGTGGGGCTCACTTCCCTTTGATAAACATTTTTAAATATGTTAATGTAATTGTCTGTTATCGCTAGGCGTGTTCATCAGGGCTGTCCGCCTCTGGGAAGCATCTTCCCGCAAGGTCGGCCCAGCGACCTGCCTGCAGACATGAATACTAAACTTTGCGTCGAGTCTAGGCTGCCGATGATTGGGCGTCGCTGCCGAGGGTGCGCGCTGATGCGCAGCAGGCACGCTCTCGTAAGGCTGGAGGATGTAGCGACCCCGAAATCCCGGAGGCAAAGGACATGAGGGAGAGATATTCCTTCCAAAAACCCAAAGCTTTGTTAACCGATCCGAGAGAAGGAGATACCCAAGGGAACAAGGTAGTACGCAAGGGATTTAAGGGAAGGGAAAAGGGGAGGAGTTTACAACTTGGACCAGTGGGAAAGGATCAAAGGGGAGGAACCCGGGTACAAACAGCCAATTACCGTACAACAAGGGAGGAGACTACCTGAACCAACCAATCATACATTGAATAGGGTAGAACTTTCCAGAACTGGGGGTTGGGCATAGCTCAGGGGGCGAGACCTTTAAACTGGGGATCCACCCATGGATCCTCCCTCAGATTCCAATTCATCCACCCATTGGAGGGCCATGGATGGATGGACAGGGGGCGGTCTCCTGGTTGGCCAAAGCGCCCTGACAGTCTGTATAAGTTACTCCTGCGCAAAAAATTGCCATAGGGAAGGAAAATACAGGGAAAGACAGATGGAACAGAGTCAGCTGTAAACTGAGAGCTAGAAGTTCTAAAAAAAGAGATTTCTTTGCTCCTCCTAATTGTGTAGGTATAAACCTGAAAAGTGAAAAGTTTTCTTTTTTTTTTTTCCCCAATCCAAGTTTTGACCTTATCCTGCTTAGTAGAGTGCTTAGAAGGGTGAGTAACATCATTGAAATGAAATATGGAAATATGGAGAGTTAGCTCTATGTTTGCTTTGGTCTTAAAGTGAGAATCACTCACTGAATAAAGCAGTGAAGATTGCTGGTAAGAGCTGCAGCATTATCTGTCAGAAACAAGTTAGGTAGAAAGTACTTACAGGAACAAAGTCAATCTCTACTACTCTGAACAACCATTTCTGTGTTTTCTGGGAACGCTTACCACTCAACATGTTTTTTTTCCTTTTTTTCTTCTTTCTTAGAAGTCATCTCATTTCTGCTCTAAATAGAGGATATTCAGCTCCTTTGATGAATTTGGCATGGATAAGTGAAGCTATCATTTCATTGACACTTTTTCAACTAGTCACCCTCCTTACTGACCTGAGGGATTTTGAAGTTTCTTCCTAGCTAGTTAACTGAAAATATTTTGAAGTGCTCTTGCTCTTCCTCCCATTTTATTTTTTCCACACATTTTACCGTGCTGAGAAATAGGCCAACGGTGGGCAGCAATGGCAAGCAAATCTCAGAAAACTGCTGAAAGCATAGGTGCTGCTAAAGCTAATGGATAACAAACTCAGTTGACTGGCTGTGTGGCTGCAACCTGTAGTTCTTCCAGTCAGTGAGTTCATTCATCTGGAGCTGGCTTGGACAGTTTCTCATGCCGCCTTGCAGACAGCGCCCAGAATTTAGGTTTGATTAGAAGATGCCTTTGGATGATTTAGCAGAAAGCTCCATATGGCAGCAGTCTTGAGAGTTTTTAGAACATACTTTTGCTTGTCACTTGTGTTCCAGTAAATGTCAGCATAATTGAAATCCCCATGATCAATGTGTGTGCTTTTTTACAACTCTCCTTTTTTCATGCATAAATGTTTCCTGTTCTGCCTTCTAATCCTGCCCTGGAGATGCATAACAGTTCCTTATGACTATTGTTTTTCACTATTTTCGCTCTCATCTCAGTCCAAACTCTTTCAGCTGTGGTGAGCAGACTATATTTGTAAACTTTTCCCTCTGAGATAATGTCCTTCTTCACACGTTTGCATATTAATGTAGTGCATCCTGCTACTTGAATGCTAACACTGCCAGTTCCTTGGTTTAGTGATACTGAAATGGGGTAGTCATGATCCACTATTTCATTATTTATGTAAATATGTAAGGATAAAGAGGGAGAAATATCCTGGATCTCCCTGTGGCTTTTATGATTCTGTTTTATAAGCAGGGTGAAAAACTTAAGTGAGCTAATAAAAGGACTCTCTTATTTACACACAAACATTACTTAGCAGATTTGTGACAGAAGACATTGTCATAGCAACTTCAGTAACTTCTAGTCTGGTCTCATGTTAAGATTGACCATTTCCTTGACTTTAGGATGTTTTTTGCAAGATTGATGATTCTACATTTTTTATATAATATGATTCTCTCTCAAATATAACTTTTTATTATTCTTTAGGATATTCTTTCCTATTCCTCTCACCATTTCTATTGACTGTCCTCCCATGATTCTTCCAGAGCTTCACATACCATCTTCTACTGATGGCAGTCACATTTTCTGTTAGATTCAACAGACTGCCCATGTGAATTAATGCTCTATATTAAATAAAGGAATTTTATAACCTGTTCTACTTCTTTTCCTCCATCAGAGGCAGATACCAGGTTATTCAGAAGCACAGACACTGAGTCACCATAAATCAAACCATTCTCTTTTTTTTTTACCCTACAATTTGTGCTGAAACTTTTCCCCTCCTTCCTTTCACTTTGAGGAAAAAGAAACCCAAAAGCATAAAAACCTCACATACACGAGCCTAAACATCAACTTCTCCCTTTCTTTAAAATGCTAGTTGATGCTGTGGTCACGTCCCACATGCTTCTTGGATCCTCCAGCTCTGACACCACTCTTCTTCCAGTGGCCCCAAGCAGGGACACTAGGGGCAGTCAGCCATACAACAGCAAGCCTGGGTTTGGTTAAATTAACCCCTGAATATCCTTTCTATTAAGCTTCAACTGCCTCTTGCCATCTTCATGGACCCGTGCAGATTTCACTCACCCTCTCAAATGTCATTTCTTAGGGTTGCTGTTTCACTTCTTTCACAGCACTTGTGGTCCTTTTGATGAGAAATCTCTGCCTGATGCTTCTCTCTCTTGTGGTAATAAAGCAACCAGCACGTTCATGACACAGCAGATCAGTGCTCTCTGGCTGCAGGAATCTTTCTGGAACTCTTGTTGCTATGTAGTATACCTAAACAGTAACTTGTATGCTTGCACCAGGGTGGTACATGGGGGAAGAAAAGGCCAGATGAAGTGTGCTCTAGGCCAAGAACTTGGCTGTGACTTTCCCAAATGGCCATCTAGTAGTAATGGGGAATGTGGTTATTGTTCTCTTATGTATACAGTTGGGTATTTTTTTATTGGCTATGGACGGTGGGGGATTTTTTTCTTCCCTCAGAAATTAGGGAGCAGCAGATACAAAAATGAACACAAGAGGTGGAATGAGTTTATTGGAAATTGGGTATGATACAGACCACGATTTTAGACACATTTGATGCTGAGATAATTTTAACTTCTCCATGACCATTTATTGATGTTATTCTGCCCACCCCTCAGCTCATATCTGGGCAACGAACACTAATAAGGCTTATTAAAATAATCAAGATTTTTCTGCCTCTCTTAAATAAAATATAGAACTTCAGATACTTCCTTCAGTGTAATACTTGAATATGTTATATAAACAATGAGAAAACCATATACTCAATTTGATTTAATCTTGAAAGTGTCTATAGTAAATAATGTAAGACATTTATTTTTTTCAAGTACAGTTCTAGCGCTCCTAGGGGAAAACTTGAATGAACTTAATTTAAGTTTTAAAGTGAAGGGGAAATGTAGAAAACAGCATTCCCCAAATAAATGAAGAAGCAGAAGAAATTAAGGCTCTAAGTATGACTTTGCAGTGTAGCCCAGCTTCCAAGGAGCCTCGATGATATTGGCTTGCTCTGCTACTCAAGTGGGAAGTGGTGGGCCTGATGTGCTGACTTCAATTTCTTGTGTGCTGGAGATGAGGAACTGCATCACTTACAGGAGAAGTAAGTGGCTTGGAGTGTGTGTGTTAAGGGGTACTTTTAAAGAAAGTTTGAAGATACCAAAATATGTAAAGATTGGCACGTTTGACTCCAGGAAATAAAGTAGGAGATGCTGGAGTGCTGAAAAGGGCAACGGAGTTGGAATATCTTTGCCCTTAATATTCCCAGGAGCATCAGGCAGGGATTAAGAGAGGGTGGTTTATCTGAATCATTATGAGAAAGACTTGGGGTGCTTTGTTCTGCCCTGTAAAAGGGTGAAACAATTTGCCAAGTCAGGTGTGCAAGCCTTCATCCATTCAGACACACAGTGGAAAATATACTTCAAGAAGCAAATCTCTGACATATTCCCTGCCTGTATTTCTGGTTATTCTGCTTTTCTTGTACTTACCTTTTACACCACAAGACATGAGTTCTCATTATGATTAATAATTTGATTTCCAACTGTGTAAGTCCCATATATGGCACACCTGTTCCACTCAGGTTCATAATGCTAGTCCTGAATCAAAACACAGAATTAGCTACAGGACATTTAGGACTTTCCAGGAGTGAAGGAAGAGAGCCTGGGCATAGAAATTCTTCTCTCCATCTCCTAGCATAATGCAGATCTTCTTGGTTATCCCATACAGCAGCTAATCTTTCTCTACCAAATTCTTATTGTAAAGGGTGTGGTTTTCAGTTCCTAGGGAAGTGATGTGAGGTGTTGGAATAAACTTTGTAGTAGTTTTGGAATGGATAATATCAGAGATTTTGCAAGAGTCATTCTGACACTGAAATAATTATCTTCACCTCACTTGGACTAAATTCTTCTGCAACATCCCATGCTAAAAACGAAAGTGGAGGAATTATCTAGAATAGAAGAACAATCTTTTTCTATTGAAGGGTAGAAAACAAGCATATAAAAGCAAATTAAATTAGACTTACATAAACAGCAGAGTTGGGGAGGGGTTGGTTTGGTTAAATCATGAATGATGTGAAAAATGTGAGCGAGGAGTGATGAGTCATTGTTTTTTTGGGGCCAAAGAACTTGTGGGCCTCAGTAAAGCTTTCCTACAGCAGGTTTAAAAGAAACAAAAGGAATTCTTTATAATGCATATTAAATTCTAAGAAGCCCCACTGGACATTTTGGAGGCCAAAAACATAGAGAGAGCTGGAAAGGATCTGGATAGATTAGTGAAGATTAAGTCCATTTGTGACTATTCCATGCAGCCATTAGATGCAAGCTTCATGTCAGACACTCCCACTGATAGCTGGAAACAGGGGATTACAACACAGGAAGAACCCTTTAATGTGGGCTCTGTTCTTGTTCTGTTCTGTACACATCTGCTGCCAGCAGCTCTTGGAGAAAGGATACTGAATATATGGACCTTCAGTGTTGGACACAGCAGAACACTTTGTAGGAAACAGCTGGTAGCTTTCTGGATCCCAGAGGGATGAAACACATCTTCACTTGGCTGTATTTCAAGCAAATGTTTAATGCGAGATCTGTAGTGAACTTTATAGCTGACAAATATAAGGCCATTTGGTAATAACACTATTGTAGCCATATTCCCTGAGTTAACTGCAGTGTACCGAGTGATCTTTCGGTCTTCTAGTGAATACATTAATTTAATAGCAAAATAATAGTGTTAGGTATACATTAATATCAGATGCATAGTTTTTCTATCATACACATGATAAACAAAAAAAAAGAGAGATACCCATGTGTTTAGAAGTCCGTCACAAAAGTCCTGAAAGATTGAGGAAATAGGAAAACATGAAGAATTAAAATTTTTCAGGTGCTATTATACATAAAAATAACATCAGGTTTTGTTTCAGAATAGTAAAAGGCCCTGTTTCTGTATTGTTTTCTCATTTCTTCTGAAATAGAAATATAAATACATGTTTTCACAGTATGAGGAATTTGATTCCTTCTCTACTGATTGGTGAAAAGAACAAAACCAACATTAAAAAGGGAAGGTGATGAATGCCGTCTCAGGCTGGCTAAGGGTAAATTAAAGAGTGAGCACTGCACTTGTGTAGAGCACGTACTCACACACACAAGAACCTCTAGGACATGTTTGGCAATCCTAGACAGCCCAGACAACGATGAGTCCTGTAGTGTACTCTGAAAAGGACAACTCTTAGTTGGAAGCTTTTTTGCAGTGAGAAAGGCAAGACAGAGTTGAAGGCTTCCCTCTGCAAATGCTTCTCTCCAGATCTTGTCAGGTCTGCCCCGGGGACTGACTGCCAAAATACCTCTGCCATCTGCACCTGCAACACATGGGAGCGGAGAGGGGTGATCTCGCGGTAGGAGAGCACACACTGCTTGAATTGAGGCTGTGTAGGGGAAGAGAAACTGTTCCTCCTGAAGTGAAGAAGCAGTGGTGTGGTGAGGGCACGGTACCAAGCAGGAGCTTGTATCCAAATACATGAAGGATGCAGAGCCAGATGTGCAAGGCAAGGAAAAAGATTCTGTATCGGGTCATTAAAGAAAAATAATTGCAGGAAACAATATGTGACTATCTCTTCATGGTGTGAAATTTATTCACCTTGGCAGTGTTTGTGCCACTCCTTAGTTGTTTCAGAGCATTTGCTAAAAACAAAATTAACTGGCAAGAATTTTTACAGATCTAGGAAAGGTCAAGCAACTATCACAAGATTAGAAAGCAAAAGTTGCATTTATGATGGCTGAGGGCTCATGTTGAAAAGGGCACAGGCTTCAGGTATGTGACTCGTGCAGTACCATGTGACCTCTTTTTCTAATGGAAAAAGGTCACATTTCAGACAGTAAATATTTTAAGAATCAAGAAAAAAATTAGTTTGAAAACATTTTTTGAATGTTTTTGAAGATGATGAATCTTTTTAGAGAGAATAACTTAGGGAATAAATATTTTTATGAAAAATTGCTATCTTGTGACAAGTTGTCCACTGAACTCTGTCCTATACAAAAAATGGATATTTAAGTTATGCTATTGTGAGCACTCTGAGACAATCAGTAAGATAAAAAGGTGAAACTCTTGCTGTTGTTGTGGTATCAGAGCACATGAAACTGAGCTTCTTAAATAATTTCCCTGGAGATCTTGGAAAAGAAAGTTATAAAGTAGAAAAATTTGCCTGTATATTGTAGTCAGCACACTGAAATTTGGCTTTTTTCCATGTGGAATTTAAGAAATCCAGGAGGATTAACTTTTTGAAGAGGTGAATATTTGATAATCCTGTATTTGGATGAAATTCATACAGTGACAGACAAATTCAGCGAGGAAATTTCTGTTTATTTTAAATGTAATGCTTCAAATACACAAGGAAAACAAAACTTTTATTCCCTAAATAAAACATATTTCTGTCTTCTCTACTCAGAATATCTGTTTGTATAGAAAATCTCCCAAGCTAATCAGCGTTTATTATTTGTTCTCTATGGTTGTGTATTACAAAGAAATGAAAACCCAAACTAATCAAGAAAAAAAAAAAACAACAAAAAGACTGCAACAAGCACCCCTTTACACTCCCCCAAGACACCATCATGCACTCATTTGCTTTTTAAAAATTCTTTTTTAATTTGAAAGCATCTTAAGGAAGGCCTCTCCTTACAGATGGCCAGGAATTATTAAATTGAAAATTAATAAACTTTTTTCTACAGTATGAGACCGTGAGGAAAGTCCACACACCAGCCAAAAGAATTGAAAATTATATTCAGGTACACACAAAACTCCAATAAATCCTACACTTTACATCTGTTCCAGAGTCATTATGGATAAAACAGGGAGATCTTGAGCTGCTAGTGGTTTCACCTAAGTGAAGTGGCATTTATTTATTTATGTGAGGGACAGAAGTAGCCATTCCCAAATGAAAAGCAGAACTTAAAATAAAAATCGTGAGGAAACTGCACTCAGCTGCACACTAGTTTGGCACCCAGTGTTCTGTATCTTGGCCTTGTTCTGCTTTGTGGTCTCAGGGCTAGAAAATATTTTTTTTCCAGCAATTAAAGTTTCATTTTACATTTCTCAGGACCAAAATTTCTGGCTGAGACATTGCCAACAATAGAAAGCTAAAAAGTTAATTCAAGGGTGGGGCACGGAATTGAATAAATTGTACACGTTCTTTCAGAGGTTTTTTCTTTGCTCCATCCTATATCCAACACTGAAATAATAACATCTTTAACTAGGTTAAATTCACACTTTTGATTCATTCCTCGGGAGCACATGACTGCAATGTGACAAGCCTCACATTTGGTCCTCGAATAGCTTTCAATTTTTTGCCTTATAGACAGGCTCAGCATTTTCATGGACTCAGTTATTATGGACTTTGAAAAAAGATAGTGTGCAGCCCCATCAGTCACTGAGCTCATTCAGGCTCAGAACAGAAACACTGTAAGCAGTGGGCCTGCTTCTCAACTTTATGGAAGTTAAACCAAATATGTGTTTCCTACTGTCCCGTTGTTTTCCATCCCACGGTTATAAAAACCATGGTTAAGACATGTTATCTGATTAGGTCCTTGTAAACCGAATAATTCAATGACTCATTATTAACTAAATAAATAAGAAAAGGTTTTCACTTTTCGTTATCTTGTTTAATGTCAAACATGTGCAGTTTGTTTTCCTTATGTTTCATTTCCTTTGTCACGTTCACATCTGCATTACCTGTTCTGCCTTGTCTCATCTTCTTCAGAAGGACAACTCTGAGCTGGCTTTCCCAAGTTCTTAGATCTCAGCATCATGAGGCTCATGATCTAACCTGTAGATAATCTATCAAGCAGAGGACTTGGTGGCTCTGGGGACAGATCTGAACAATGCTCTTGAACCTTGCAGAAAGATTGAAGTTTTCAGATTATGGTCCAAGGAAATACTATGATAAGCTGTTTAAAGTAGTTTCCTAGAAATGCCACCGGGAAGTTTGAACAGGTTGTTATCAAATCTTGGAACATACATTTTGGGGCAATGCCCAGGCTACAATTGCTTTGAAATAGATGGTTGATGATCCAGTAACTTGGGATCTGCTGTGAATTACGTATATCAGCAATCTAGACATTGTGTCAGACTTTTGAAGAAACGGCTCATTTATGCACCTTTCTTACAAACTGTAGGAAGAAAAGGGAGGAGCTGTCTTGCTCTGTAACACAAAGTGGTTGTTTTCAAGCTGCAGAGCTCCTGAAGAGGGAATCAAAGAGTGTTTGATGTCATGTTTTATTTCTTGATCACCATTTGCAGAGCCTTTAAAAGTAGCCTATAGATAACCAGCAGTCCAAAGTCTGGTGGGTGAACACTTTTGGGTCAGTGGCAAAAGTAGTCTTCTGTCATATAGCCTCAAGCATAGCTGAGTGGTCTTCGCTGTAAGTACCTACATTTTCTCCTAAAAGATATTATGGGATGACACTTTTCTTAGGTCTGTTAGTTGCAGTTCTATTTGTCCTGATTTTTTTTTCCCACTGAGACAGAAAAACAATGAAGACCATAGTGCATTGGCTGAGGAACTCATTCAGAAGAAATGTAGGGGGTGATCCACCTGCTTTCAGACCCAGCATGGTTGGACTCCCTTTAAACATCTACATTTATATCTATATTTATATCAGTGTGAGATGGGGAAACAGGAGACTATACAAGCTATTGTTTTTATTATTTTTTAGATTGTTGTTTTTTTCTGCACGAGATTAGTTATGGTACATAATACTGACTACAGAAATAATGTTTTGTTGCTTGCAAGAAGTGATGCACGTACTAAGTCAATCTCCCTATTGCAGGAGTTGGCTGAAAAGCTGTTTATGAGTTTAAACAGATGTTTAGAACAATGAAAAGTTTATGGAGTGTATGTTTATCTTTAAAAAGAGAATGTTTCAGAGTTCATTCAGGCTCAGGATCCTGGAGGAGCTTGTCTTGCCTAGCTAGATTAGAGAAAAACTCAATGATCACAGAGAGATATTTTTCAAATATCATAGAAAAGCTTCCTTTTCATTGGAAAGCAAAGACTATTGCATTTCTCTCTGTGGGTTTTTTTGAAGATCAAAGCTGGTAAAAAGTTTTTAAGCCTAAGTTTGTGGACTTTTTTTTTACTAGATTTTCAAATATAGTTTTTAACTGATTAGTGACCTTGACAGATTTGTAGAAGACAATGTAAAATTGTTCCTTACTTAGAAAAAAAATCATATTTTGATCTCATATTTAGAAATATTTTAAATAGTGTTAATACTTACAGAAGTTTTCAAATATTTAGTACTGAAAGGCCTGCTTTGTGCAGTTCTATGTTTCAGGCAAAAATAAAACTACCTTTCTATCCAAATATTATATATTATTCAAATGTAACCTGAAATAATAGATTTCTCTGTATATAATTTCTTATTCATATATATATATTTACATAAAATGTTCATGTGTCAGTATTGATTTTTTCCTTTCCCAAATATTTTCCCTTTATGTGTGATCTTTTTGTTCTAGTGATCCTGCCTAGAGAATATTTCATTCCCCTTTCAAAGTGTTTAACTTTTTAACAAAAATATTCCAACTTTAGATAAACATTCCTTTGAATTACAGTGGCATTAAATAAAGAGTCCTTCTGGCATAACAGCTAGAGTGAGTATTGATAAAAGTGTAGAATCAGCAGATCCATCAAATCCCCTCCCCAAAACAATCATTTGTCAGAGATTGTGGCAGCATCTACTGCCTGCATAGTCTTATATAGGAAAATACGGTTTTCAGAATGAAGTGATTCCATAATAAAAATGTTATTATCTTGGCAAATAAATATCTGTGCTTCGTTGCAATGTGCAGCAGTTGGACTCTGTGCTTTGTCTTCTGTGAAGAGGAAGCATTAACATGTGACAGTATTATAACTTCTTGAAATGATCTCTTCATTATGCTGCAGAAAAAGTATATGTGGCGATACAAAGAATGTTTTATCCGCAGAGAATGGGCCTCTCTCCGGTGTCAGGGCTGACTATCATGTGCTAGCCATATCCATGCTCCAAGCTGGGAAGATGCAAGCCGGTTTTTAATTCAGAACTGCATAGCCACACCTCACCGGTTCATCTAGAAAGCAGAATTTGTCAGCAAGTAGAACAATTATTAGCCTGAAGGCATTGCAGGCCTCTGATTAATAGCCTAAAACTATGGATAGAGTGTGACACTTGATGTGTTTGATTATTGGGATTCTTAAGTACTTGGGAAAGGCATTGTTGAAGTGGGTGGAAAGAGTAGACAGATGATTCATTTCAACAGGCAAAGACCTGGAAACACTTGCTGGCTTTAAACATCTCAGAGAGCAGTGTAATTTCTGTGCCACCTTCCCCAGGCCAATGAGCTGCATCAGTAGCTTCCTCTTAGTCTGACATGGCATAGAGATGGATGTGCTGGATTTGTATTGCAGGATAGGACTTCATGTATACTACCCTCAGACTGCTTCTGGATGAGGTTATATTCATAGATGAGAAAAGATCAAACATCAGGTGGGGTAGCTGCCTCCTTATGCAGGCAATGAATGTTACATTTTATATGTATGGCACGTAGGTGACTCTGTCCAAATTACCTTGCCCACAGAAATCCTCAGCCATGAGATGAATATTCTTAAGGACTCTGTCTTCAGTGGTTTCAATACATAGAGAAAGGAAATCACTCAGTAGAGGCTAAGCTCTTATCATCCCAAGGCTGGTAGTAATCCAAAGCATTCTTGGGCAAGGTGCTTAATGGGAGTAACAAAAAAGCAGCTGAATAGAAGCCAATAATCCGGGCTCTGGCATCTGTGAAAGGAAAATAATAACGGTATATTTCCTTCTCCAAACTCTTGATGACTGGCAGCCAGATTACACTCTGTAGGACAGTAATTTAATACCGTGTCATCTTTTCCCCAGATATGTTTCTGGGTAGAATTAACTCATGAAATAGCTATGAAAATTAACAGTGTCATACTGTCCACTTGAAGCAAATTCAGCCATGAAGTCTGTGTTTCTTACACAGGTTAACAGGACCCTGGGAAAGCCTAGGCTTTAGCTTGACTTGCAGATATATGTGAAGTTTACAAAATCCTGCTTTTGTTGGTGAGATTTTCAGTTAGTTATTTGAACTAGATTTTTTCCCCCCCTTCTTTTAATGAAAGAATAAGAACCCAGAATATATATTGTAGAAGACTTGGGGAAAAGATTCACAAGAGCTCATTTATCTGTGCAACTGATTTATTTCCTCTGGGGCGGCCCTTGCCCAGCCCACCAACATATTCTCAGCACCTAAATCTCATTGCTCAACAGCAGATTGCAAACAAACTCAAACTAAGGGGAAGGTATAACTTAAATAAACACTCCTCTTTCAAGGTTCACCCATGTGATATATATTATATGTGCCTGGCACAGTGGGAATGAAAGAGAATTCAATTTATGATGGGAACACTGCTTTTAATTCAATAGCCTGGCACATTAATAAAGAATGATTAAATGTCGGTATTTGGAGAAGCCCATGTTATTCTAGAAATGTAACATTCTGGTTGACAGAGTCTTGAACTCCTGTGAAGAGTAGCCCTTTAAATCTTGAAGTCTGACTGCCGTTTGCCCGGTGGGCTGTCTTATCTGATGGAACCACAGCCAACTAAGGGTCTCCTTATTTGACCTTAACTTTCCTGTTAACCACCTACAGCTTGAACTCAAGATGCCAAGAATTTTCTTGGCATCCTTCCACAGAGTGCCGGGCCAGATTCTGTTTCTAGTTACAGCAGCGTAAACTCTGGAACTGATCTCTCCTCAGCTTCTTCAACCTTGTCTGAATCTCAGACCAGTTTCTGCCTCCCTATAGATCTGACATCTCTTAATTCCTTGTCTAGTATAACTTACAACTAGCTCTATTTTTTTGGTCATGTCTTGTGTGTTTCTCTGGAAATTTTGCAGTCATCCATGCTGATTTTATGTAGTGGCTATCCAGTCTGACAGAACCGAGTTTGGTGTGTTTGTATAATGAATATTTCTTACATTCATAAAGTTTTAACAGCAGTACTTTTTCTACTTCTTTGTCATTGTAGTTAAGGTTGGATGAATGGAGAAAAAATATTCAAATAATATTTTTATGGTAGTTTCCTTCAACTATCTCTTTTTCTTTAGTGTCCACAAGCATTTGGAGTGTTAAGCAAATGGACTAATTTGTTTGGAAGAGTCTGTAGTCTTATCCAGGCAGGTGAAGGAAAACATGCTTCATGACTTATTGGTATTTCAGTTAATCTTAAGAACTAGACTGCCAAATATTGAACACCCAATAACTCCTTGTTGCCAATTAAAAGCTAAGCATTTGCACACAGACACACACACACATACACAATTTAAAAGTCTAGAATGAAGTAGGTCACTTTATGGGCTAATCTTCCTAAGGCTGTTCCATGGGCAGAAAAGAAAAGCAAATCAATAGTTCATTATAATGTACTTGTTCAAATCTGCTTTGTTTAGACTGGAGAATTTCTGTAATTCAGTACTCTGGACTTACTTTTAAAGGCTTTATGAGATAATCCACAAAAACTCCCACTGCCACACTTGCTTCTACAGACTTGGAAATTAGTCTTATATCACAAAAGATATCCGCTCTGCTATCCCATGGGGTGCTGGCTTACGAGATTCAAACTTGTGTGTACATTATTTCAACCTGCATGTCAAATGAAGTTATGCTCTATTGCCAGTCATGACCGGTTCCTGAGGGCATATCCCAACACCTCTGCACTGCAGTTCTGGCTCAAGGACAGTCTGTCTTCCCTTTCATTTGGAGAATAGTTTTTTCATTAGAGTAAGGTTATCATATCTTCACAAACTATTTAATACAGAAGTTTATGGAGGAAAAGTTAAAATACACAGTTTCTGTTTCTCGGCAGATTTCTGTGGACAGGAATGCCTCTTACTGTCCTGCTTCATTGTAACAGCAGAGTGCCTGGTAATCCTAATTCTCACTGTTGTTTTTCCAACATAAATTATTTTGAATGAAACATCAAGTTCGAGTGAAACCTGAACCTGGTAACTCAGAACTTCAGGAAGATTACAATAGCCAGCAACAAAGCTATTTTTTTCTTGTCAATATGTTTGTTGGTTTTATATTTTTTCCTGTTGAGCAAAATAATTTTTTGTGTTTCTCAGGCATATATAATAATTTATGAGTAATTAATTCAGACTCTACATCACTAGAACTACACTCTATCAACTCAAACAGAATTGTCTCCATAGAGCTGTTGAAAATGCCATAAAAGCTTGCTTTTTCTCAATCTACAACAATTAATAAGTTCTGAAAAATTGTAGGATATTTTTCTGTTACTGCCTAGAAATCTCTTCCCATCCTCTTGAAAACAGGAAATGCATGAAGTAGGATTAGAGTTCATTTTAAGGAACTGGAGAGATAAATGTTTTTTTATTGATCCCTCGGTGCTCTGAGTCACAATGTTTAAAAGGGCTGCTGCCAAAAAGTTAAATAAAAAATCTCTTTCCCTTCAGTGCTTTCTAGCTTTGTTACAGACCAGTCCAAGTGGGGCACATGTAACCAGAATTTTGAAACTGTAATAATTGCGAATGGGCCATATTTATACATGAATGTCAGGCTACAGATGAGGGGTAAACAAACAGGTTTATGTCAAAGGGTCAAAAGAATTTAATTTCAAAATTCTAATTTTTAATTAAGTACTTGTTGAATCTACCAAGTGTAGATTCATTCGCTCTTAATTGGAAAATAACATCTTTTTTTTTTTACTCCAAAGTAGTACAATATACTTATGTGCCATGTTATAATTGTAACATATCACAATATCTTAGGAAGGCAGTGGCCATTTTAGGAGGGGTGACAGCCAAATCTTCAGAGGCAGTCACAGCAAGATAGATCCCAGCAGGGATGACCTGGTAGTAATGAATAGTCCTTGATTTGCAGGCAGATGGTCTCTGTGACCTACTGAATCCCTACAAATTTTGTAATTTTTTTTATTACATTTTTCTGCAGTCTTGGCATGGTGTCATGGTGTGTGAGATTAGTTGTTCCTTGGACTGCTCTTAGCACGTTTTATTTTTCATCTGTGGAATAATTATTTGACTACATCAGCCAAAATTTCTCAAGAGAAGTGCTTAAAACTGTCTTCTAAATATATTCTGAAGTATTGATACGTCTCAAGCTTCTAAGTGGGCACAGGAATCATAAAACATCTCTGAGGACTGAGAGAGTTCATCAGCTTTTAAGAACTGAATTCATTATATATAGGAAAGACACTTTCAAAGGACCCTAAATCAATGGGCTTTAGATCCCTCAGTCACATGAACATTTTTGAAAATGTTGTCCTGGATGCCATTTGAACATGTGACAAAAGAATGGCAAAGAATGAATTTTGTAATTGATTATTTTAAATCTGTACAGGAAAGCTACCAGAGTTTAGTTTGGGTTTTTTTTCCCCCCATATTCATGCTTATTTTTAAATTTATTTAGAAATGAATATATTATAGTAAATTAAAAAAGGTGTGGATGCAAGACTGTGGAAACTTTGGTCTGGGAAGACCCAATGCGCTGAAAGCAAATAGACTGTCAGGGGCAAAAAGTATATCTGCTTTTTGTCTACTATATTGTGAAAGGAAGATAACACTTTATAGATAACTTAAAATAATAAGTTGGTGTGCCATAATGCAGTTAGAATACTGCCTTTCTGCTAGTTAAAGTGCAGAAGAGGGGAGTTACTTTGCAAAACACATTATAGACTGAAGGCAGCATTTTCATTGCACGGTTTCTTCTCTAGAGCAGTCTTAGACTCACATCAGGGTTGCAATCTGGATTAGGGAGATTTCCCAAAATGTGAGGTTTTCAGAAAGTTATTGTAATTTACGCTGTTTTTCTTCTAATTAGGAGGTGATTATGAAGCCATTTTTAAAATTTTGATCTCTACTTAAAGCAGGGGAGGCTACCATGTGATTATGTCCCAGCAAGGGTTTTGAACATCTGTATACTTTTTGTTGCTTGCAAAATATGCTTATCCTCCAATTTGCCACCAAACTAAGTATTGGGGAAAAGAATCTTTCCATCCTTCATCATATTCTGCTTGCCCAGGACTTTGTATAGGATTTCCCACAGCTAGTGGCTTCTGCTGTGGCTACTTGCTGCGCCCACCAGTTTTAAACTGCTACAGAAGAAAAGCAGAACCAGCAGTTTTGCAGAAATTCCTGGAGCCTGTTGTAACTCTACATTGCTGTTAGATCTAACATTGCTATAAAACATACCCGAGAGCTGTGCTGGCTGGGCTTGAAGGCTCTCTGCAGCTTCAGATTCTTCATGCACTAAACCAAACTTGCAAATGGTCTGGGGGAACTTGCAGTGTATGTACAGCTGGTACTTTTGTGCAGCCTCACTGAGGAAAAAGAGACGGTCCTCAAGTGTGCACTGCTCATTAAACTCCCTATCACATTCAATGAAATGTCTTGTGAAATAGTTCAAAGTGCCCACTGTGTTTCCTTGGTAGACAGTCCTATGCATTTCTGACCAAACATTTCTGCTGCTAAATAAATGAAATTTTAATAAGTAAAAAATACAAGGAGTTGGTCCTGGTCACCTGTTCATGGGTTCAGACTGAGAAGACCACACTCCTAGACAGAAATACTTGTGCAAAGAAGGAACCAGCAACACTTTCAAGTGTAGAATACATTTTACACTTAGATTTCACAGTAGTATTCAGGTGTGTGTGCTTCCCATACCAGGAATTTTAAGTTCAGCATACAGACAGCTGCAGAATTTGGATGAGGTTTCATAAAATCCTCATGTACCTTTTTTCCCCCTTCCTTCCTACTCACTCCTTTTCTACATACCCAAATATGGGAGATGGATTAAGGCATTATATTACCATGCTTTTTCACAATACCCTGCAATATGGTAAAGGAAAAATTTTAGGACTCTCTGGCCATAATTTCAGTATTCTCCCCAGTTGATTTAAACCTGAATCATAGTAAAAAAAAGGCAGACTAATAAAATACTGTATGATTTATGTTACTTTTCTGTTGACAGCTCTTCTTCCTCTCCCAGGCAAGGGTTGAAAGTGCTCACTATAAGTCATCAAGTAGTTTAAATTGCTCCTGAGTGCTTTCATTAACATTGGTTGCCCTTTGAATATTTTCCCCTGAGTCCTTGCATGCTATAAGCCAAGTTTGATTGCAAGAGGGAAACAAGGGACTCAGAAGAAATAAAATTTAAAAACAATCAAGAGATAAAAATTTACAAAAGAAAGGTAAAGGAATGAAATACAGAGTCATTTTTTTGCATCTGACTGCTTCAGCATTTCTGGCTGATGGGACTTATCTATTTTTGTGGCTCTTGAACTGAAGTCTGTTGACTCTTGCACCCATGATTTCATCTAAGTGGTGAAACTATAGTGCTGGCCATGATCAGCAAATGTAGCTTTGTTTTTATGCAGAACTAGACGTTTTATAAATTTTCTAATGTGCCCTCATTGTCATGCTAATTCTACAGAATGGACACTGAACAATCAGGAAGGCACGGGAAAACTTGGTCTGCCTGGAAAAAAATTCATAAAATTAGTGCATGCTAATTAGCTGTGCAGCCGTGTTTAACCTTCAAATCACTGGCAGGAAAGGTGGGGAATGTATAATGTTTTTCCTCATGTACAAAGGCTTAGAATTAAGGACAGAGATAATCTTGCTCTCACGTGCCCTTCTGATTCTAGGGAAGAAGAAGGCCAAAATGACTCTGATTTTGCTAACAGACTTGCATAGAAAAAAGGTTTTGATGATGCCCGAAGGCAGGCTGGGGAAAGAGGGCAGACTGCCTGCCCTGCTGATATACAGCCAGTCACAGAGATTTTCTTAAACTGATATCAGTTCAAGAAATAACTTACTGGTTTTGGTAAGTTAGGAAGTAACGCCTTCCAGAAAAAGAAAGTATAGTTATCACTAATTAAAATAAATAACGAACAAAAAATGTTTTCACTACTAGAAATAGTTCATACTCACACTTCAAATAAAAGGTCTATCTTTTCATGATGCTTTCTTACATACGTTTAGCACTTCAGCATGCATGGCACCTGAAACCAGTTTATATTACAAATTCAAGTTCTTTACACTTGTTTATACTCAGGAACAATTGCAAGTTTATCATACATACAAATGCAACAATCACAACATGTCACTGATTATGTTCAACAATATTCTTCCTCTCAGTTTCTCACTCAGTCCTCCCCATTCTCAGGTATTTATTCTTGTTGTATAATCAGTCACCTGATTCATAGGGCATGGAACAATCAACCTGCTGAGTAGATGGCTGAAGTATATTTAGAAATATTTTAGTAATGAAAGGCAAATATTTGGTGACAAGAATAGATTTAGATTAGCAGCTCTAGAAACTGGTTAGGTTAGATGGCAGATAATATTTCAAGTTATAGCTAATCCTATATGATCATGAAGTACTAAAGTCTTCCCCTCTCCCAAGGAACAACAACAAAAATGACAACAAAGTTCCTGTACCTAACAAGTTTCCTATACAAAACCACTTGTAGAAAATTGTAAAATATGGAGGCAAACCTTTTGCGATTGTGAGATTGTGATTTGTATTGGCATTTGAGATTAGACATTCTCTGCTTTATGGCTTCCCCATGTTATGAAAAAAATGGTGCTGTGGGTTCCCTCCTGAGGGTTGATAGGAAAGACTGAACATGTTCAGGTGCCTCTTGAAAACTGTTTGGTATCTGCATTTTGCCATCAAAGGACATTTGTGCATCACGCAGTAAAATTAATTTTGCTTGTCAGTTTATTGGATTGACTGCAGTGGGAGTCTGAAGGGTCTAATTTCCATTTATCTGCGTAATTTTTATGAATTTGTTACATTTTCGTTATTCTTAGAAGCAAGTACAAAGGCATATTAAAAGGGAAGCTCTTGCTAGCATGAGTTATTGTCAGGATTTGCGCTGCAGAACGATTCTGCAGATGAGGTGGAAGCTGGGCTGTTCTCTGCCTGAAGAACATCTTTCTCAGATGGCAACACGCACTGTGATTTTTAACATGTATGGTATTTGAGCCTCATATTTCAAAGTGCATTCACGAGTGCTCAGATCTGACTATTTGAAATGAAATAATGACAATCATGGCTCTGAATAACATGATGTGTAATGAAAAAAAAACCACTCCGGGGAGCAGATGAGTCAAGAACCTCTTTCAATTAAGAGAAATTTATTTTATGTACAGGGTTGGAGGAAATGCCATGAAAATTTCAGTGTCTCATTTGGCGTGTATAAATAGTATTAGCATTCGAGGGTATTAAATTTAAAACTGAATTTAAATCTGTGGATCTACAGAGATCACAAGCAGTACTTTCATAGTGCTGCTAAATCAGCAGACTGAGCATTGTGTGTAACAGTTGCATTTCAACAGAATGAACCAGGAAATATGGTCCTTTAACTTCTTTCTAATTGAAGAGATATCACTGCAATAGTTTCCAAGAATAATTGAAATTTTTCCAAACAAAATATTTTTACTAGAACATTGTGAAATTTGAAACTATAATTATATTGATAGACAAATATTTCCTGTCTAATAAAATTGGCTTGTGAGGCATTGAATTCCTGCTATGAAATTTATATTGGTTTACATTTGGTACAGGGCATGGTGAAGTCTGCAGTGAGAATCTGAAACAGGGCCTAAACTAGGAGGCAAGGCAGCTAAAGTGAAAAACAGGAATAACTGTTCTTTTCAGCTCTAAGAGAAAAGAGAGGTCCTAAAAAATGATCTGTTGAAAAGCCTTCATGGGCCAGATGCTTCAGCACAAAGAGACAAGGTTCACAGAAAATTTTCCATCCAACCATCTGAAAACTACAGCTTATTTTGGGAGCAAATCCACCAGAAAAACTGCTCTTGCAGAGAGTTAGGATGCCTGAGCTTTCCAGGAAAAATTCCTGAGAAATTACAAGCAAATTCACATGAAGCAAGATACTCAAGGAAATTCTAAGTGTGTTTGTCTGAGTGTAACCAATGATTCAGTTTCTCTCACCCAGGAATATATACAACAGCAGTGAGAATCTTAGTATTCTGCAGCCCAAAAGAGAAGTCCCAAGATGTAGTGAAGGTTCAGAGTCTGGCTTTTGATAATCACTAGTGCATCCATGGCAGTCAGCCCTTTGGTCACAGAAACATTGCTGCAGTTGATTCAGAAATGTCTTGGTGAGCTCAGTCAAGAAGAACATCAGCTATTTTTCAGAATGGCTGAGAATTTTAATTTTTCAGAATTGATGACAAATGGCTTAGCTTTAATCTGTGCTGTGAATGAGTTCAGTCACCGTGCTGAATATGTCTTTCTTGTGCTGTGGGACCAATATGTTTGAGCAGTGTTTAATTTCACACATACATAAGAACCAATGATGTTCCACTTAGGTGTGTTGTAGAAGTACAAGATGAAAATCATAATTTGGAGTTTTTTCTAATTTATGGCTCATCCTTTTTACTTTTTTTTTTTTTTAAAAAAAGCAATACATTAATGAGTACTTTTCTACAGGTAGTGAATTTTTCCTCTATAGGTGCCTGCATCCTCCTCTTCTTAAATCAGACTGAGGAAAGGTACAGTCCCCATCCACCAATATCAGAGAGAGTTTCAGCACTGACTTTGAGAGGAACCAGGTTGAATTTGGAGGACAGACTGAAAAAGTCATGTATACTACATGAATAAGCTGAGGTGAGGCCAGAGGGGACACTAAACATCCTATATACCATCTCATCCCTGGCTGAAAGTAGTTTCTGTACAAGGACATTTTGCTCTAATGGTAAATATGCTTGATTTGCCTTTTTTTTTT
>VZRS01012612.1:326131-520068 GCA_013398055.1 Ifrita kowaldi
TTTTTTTTCTCTTCACTGAAGATTTGGAAATTTGAAAATAATTCTACCCTTTGGTTTAGAGAGACCCAAGCAGCCAGTGGATGAGAAGGATTTGTCAGCTGCGTCTCCACGGGGTGCTGCTCTGGGAAACTGCAACTGGGATTCATTCTCCTCCTTTCCAGCAGGACAGCCACGTGATGACCTCAGAGGGACCACGGGGCTGACAGACCTCTGGAGTGTGCTTCATGCTGCCCAGGATCCTGAGCAGCTGCAGGTGGCTTCTAATTGAAGGCAGTCATTTAAAACAGTGTTACAAGTGAACTGTTAATCTAACCTCTTTTACTGGTGGTGAAATTTTCTTCTATTCACTGTTCCATCAGGACATGACTTAACACTGAAAGAGGCCCTGATGTGGATATATTTGAATTACGAAGAGCATATGTTTTCCATTTTAAGGAATGTCAGTCTAAGCATTCAATTAAGAAGTAGGTACATCTGGTGTTTTAACTAAATAGAATGTATTTGTTGTCAGCCTTTTCAAGCAAAAATTTTATTTTCTAAATAGCCACCAATTCCACAAATTACAAGCACAAACCATGCCCATAGTGTCTCATAGTTGTTTTAATTCTGAATCCAAACCATACCGTTAGTTTTGAGGTTTTTTTTCTTCAGTCTATATTTCCAAAAAGAAAGGAAGAAAAAAGCAACAGCACCAGAGGCATACTAAATATTCTTGCTTTTTGCTTTCTACAAGAAAGGATTTTGGCTGCTTGAGATCAAAAAGCCCAGAGCACATCTGTAAATAATAGCTCAGCTGTCCTGAGGAAAATTTGTTCACTGGTCTTATTACCTCAACCCTGTGTGCCTGCCTGTAGGCTAAATGAACAGATAAGTTGCCAAGGTGAAACATCAACATCTGTAATACAGAGTTTGACTTGGGATGCTGCAGATTTTACTCTCAAATTAAGATGGTCTGGTAACCAAGGCTGATAAGACGTCTTCCAAGATAAAACAGAGTAAAAGCTGAACTGCATAGCCCCTGCAGCTAAACAGACAGACCAGGGGTTTGTCTCCTGCCAATTGTTACTAAAAATAAAGTAAAATTAAATTTAAAATAAATAATTAAAAAAAAAACCAAAAAACCAAAAAAACTAAGCAGTAATTTTTCACTGTATATCTCTTTATATCAGTATTCTCCATCTCTGCCATTAAAACTAGTACAAAGTCTGTTAGCTAGGAGACATAATCTACTTCATCCCATTGAGAATCATAATAATTATGTTATATGAAATCCATAATGTACATCTATTACCTGGAAGAGAATAAGTCAAAGAGTCACGGCTATGCTCAGAGTAGAAACCTTGACAAAGATGCCCAACTCTCCACAACAGATAAACCAGTTCCCAGTGTGGTAGCTTCCCACCCTGTTTCTTAAAACATATGTAGCATTTGACCTAAAGTCCTAGTTAATAAACAAACCACAAAATTTCACACAGTTGATAGAGATAATGTATAATCTGAAGGAAAGCAGTTTCCCTTTTATTTTTAGAACAGATGTATTTGGAAGAAAATACAGCTCAGCGTATATCTTCTAATATTGCATAATCACCTGTAGCATTAAGATAAGATTAAATGGAAAGCAAGTATCCCTGAGACAGAGATTTGGTTCCTGCTTCTATTAAAAGGGTGTTCAGGGAGTTTCCAGACATGGGACATCATTCGTATTAAAACTGAAGTGATTACCTGACTTGAAACTCTACACTATATACTTTAATTCCTAAAATTAAACTAGTTACTGTTGTGTCCTGAGCTCTTCAGCAATTTAATGCAGTTCTCTTACATCAGTAATCCATAGTTTTAAGATGCAAAAAATTCAAAAGAACAGATGCCACCATAATCAAATGATAGTGAATAAAAATCCAGCTTGTAAAATGAAAAAATCCTTAACAGTTTAAATTAAATGTGGCCAGTATGTTGGTTTAGTGAACTCAGTAAACTCAGATAATGAAGTTATCATGGAGTTGCTGCTACGAAAATTGCTGTGTCATGAATACCTCTCTGTCAGTCCAGGCTGGCTTGACGAGACCTGCTTGGCAAGGTGGTAATTAAATCCTAACAGGCAACAACTGAGCATGAATCACCTTGTGGCAATGGGCTGGCCGAGGCCTCAGCAATCAGGGGGTTGCAGGACTGGAGCAGTGGGCCAAAGGCTGACACAGAAGTTGAGTGTTAGGAGAAGAGGATACAAACAGAGTGAAGCCCCTCAGAGATGGTAAGTGAGGGGTGCTAAGTGTCTTTATTGAGGAGGAAGAGCATAAGAGTCAGGTTTGGATTCAGTAGAAAGGTGGTTGGAGAGTGGTGTTTCAGGTGCAGAAGGAAGTCACCTACTGAATCTGTGAGCACCCCAGAGGGGAGCTGGTGGGATGGAGTGAGTCCCACGCTCTGGAAATCTTCTTTGTAATTCTAGGTGCATTTTTCCATCTGGAGAGAGAAAGTGTCACAGTGTGTCTCTGAGATACTGAATCCTTAGTGTTGTGTTGTGGACACACAGCCATGAGTCCGCAATACGGACAGTGAGTCTTCTCCAACCAGTCTTCAGACCTCAAAGTCAAAGACTCAAAAACTTGAACTGAGAAGTGTAGGATAAAGAAGACATGTAACTGCAAATGCTGACATTGAGAACAGCCCATTGGCAAAGATCTGCTTAATCCTTCCAGAGCCCCAGAATGCTGTGAAGGAAGTTAAGGAGAGAATTCTATAATAACAGAATCATTGGATGGTTTAGGTTGGAGGGAACCTTAAAAATCATCTAGTTCAAATCCCCTGCTGTGGGCAGGATACCTTTCACTAGATCAGGTTACTCAAAACTTCCTCCAGTCTGGCCTTGAACACTTCCAGGGAAGGGACATCCACAACTTCTCTGGACAACCTGTGCCAGTGTCCCACCACTCTCAGAGTAAAGAATTTCTTCCTAATTTCTAATTTAAACCTACTGTCAGTTTGAAGTCTTTCTCCCTTGTCCTATCACTACATGTTCTTGTAAAAAGTCCCTCTCTATCTTTCTTGTAGGCTCCGTTCAAGTACTGGAAGGTTTCTACTGGGTCTCACCAGAGTCTTCACTTCTCTAGACTGAACAATTGCAGCTTTTCATAAGAGACATGCTCCAGCCCTCTGATCATCTTTGTGGCCCTCCTCTGGGGAAAATAATTACTCCACTGTGAATTTCAGGCTTTCCTGCCGGTGCTGCTGACCTAGTTGGATTTGCTTTGTTTTTATTGCCCACAGTACATGATACAGCACTTACAGCTCTGTCAGCAGTCACTGGCCAGTCTTGCGTGCCAGGAGGAGAGACCCTCCCATGCATTTGCGACCTCTGGGTTTGCTTATTATCTGCAGGAATGAGATGACTAAGCTAAAAAATGCTCGGCTGGTTCATAATTCAGCAGCTGAAGGAGACAGGCTGCTGAGAAGACGGGACCCATGACACCCTGCTCTCTGGAGATGGGTCCCTGTCAAACACTGCTCTAGACAAAACTCCCAGTACAATCAAAGCCCAAGTGACATATACCATTAGCTTTTCTTCCCCACTGGATAGCATTTAACCTGAAGAGAAGGATGTTTTCTCCAGCCGTGATTTCTGTTGTTGTGAAGGGCAGGGGTTCCTTCTCAGTTGGTCTGTGTTTCGGGGTGTTCATCTGAAACAGCCAGAGTTACTGTAGGCCTAATCATTTTTATAGCAAAGCACAGTTTATGCTCCTCTGTCAAGTTACTCTGATTGCAGTATCAAGCAGACAAAATGTCAGAAGCATTTCAAAGCTGGAGAGTGTGAAGAAAAAAGAGCTTTTATTCTCTTGATGATGGTCAAATGTGGTTAAAAATTTGGTCCTACTAAAGATGAGGCTGGGTGCATGTGTACCCACATTGGCAATTAGCTATTTCCTGGTTTACTCCCAGGCTATGCTCTGGACTGAGCTAGCAATTTCCTTCTAAAAAGAAGACTTAGAAAGAATTGACATGATAATTTGTTCCAGGGTCTGTTCCTGGATGCAGCCCACGTCAAGATTGACTACTTCCATCTAGGACATTCCTCCCACATTATCCCATGTGGTAATGCAGCACATATCCTTGGTGTCATGCTATGAAAAACACAGATGTGCCAGACTGCATTCAGCACAACCCTCTCATTATTCTAGGCATTGTGAACTGGAATATGATGACAAATACTATATCCTTGACACAAAGGAATCCCCGCAGGAGGGGATGCCTTTATTTTATAGCTGCAGCCGTTACATCCTGGGAGGAATGGTGAGTTCAGTGCTGATTGTCCTGTGGGGCCTGTAAATACCAGGATTTCTCAGCCATTAACATGGGAGGGATGGTTGTGAGACCACTTGTGAGATCACTTTGTCAGGAGAAAAATATCTCCTGGTGAGACCTTTGACTTGGTATAGAGAAAGAAGAGACCTATTCTGTTCAAGCTCACATCTGGTGAAAAGTAACAAGAGAATAAAAAAGCATCAGTCAGAAATATCTAATGACACAACTTTGTAGAATTAATCAGAGAAAAGTTGTTTTCCATAAAAGTTTTGCTGTGGATTCTTTCACTTATTTGGTGAGAAAGAGGCATATAACAATCTATTTTAAATAATCCAGCTTCTTTTATAAATCAGCCAGAACATACTGCCTATTTATCACTATCCAGCTAAGGATCACATGTAACTGCTTTTAGGAAATGTAAAGTAAGCTAAATAAACATTCTTTTTCTTTTTTCCTGAAAACAATGTGCCGCAGTTCCAAGGCGAGTTTTGGGAAGACTGGTGGGTGTTTATAGCAGTAAAATAACATTATGCAATTAAATTTCAAAATCTAGTTCCCCAAGAGATACAAACTTGATATCTATGTGCATATGTATGTATATATTTAGGGATTGCTTTACTCATCAGAGAAAGAGCCAGTGCTGGAACATGACAACTGCTCAGTAGCTGATGCTCTCACATTTTAAAAGAGGGTTGAAGAAGAATAACACCCTCAAGAGGCATCAGAATTCTATGTCAGAAGTCTGTGTCAAGCATAGAAGCTCACTTGCATTCTGTCAGGGACCACTGGTAGCTCAGCTGGCAGACAGAATTGAAGCAAGCGGGTAAGAACTTATCATATCAACATCATTTTCCATTTCTTTTTCTTGTGTTATCTCCCTTCCAAATACAGGTGTCCCCTTTCTGCTTACAGGTGGAACAATCAGTTTCACACACATTATTCTCTGAATTTCTGTGGATGTTCTTATACTGGTTTTATATGAATTCCAGAATAAAATATATTCTTTGACCATATAGTTTATTTTCTTGACAATATTTTTCCTGGCAATAAAATTGCATCCAGTACAGTTTATAGTGATTATTCTAATACTTTTCCAGCTGACATCAGTCAGGAGTGTGCCTCTGCAATGACACTAAGGCTGGCCTATTTACGTAATTATGCTTGGGGAATGCAAGTCCATCCACACTTCATTGAAAACATTGTAAACAGTTTTTTCCTTATTTAATGTCAGAGTTGTATGTTTTAGATTATATAGTAAAACTTGCATAGTTACTAGACTCACATGGCACAAAGCACAGGCCAGGCACCATTTGCAAATTTCATTAATGTGCTTTGTATTCAGTTTTTGGATGTTCTAGTGGTTTTTATTGTTTTAAAACATTGGCAAAAGTACAGGCAAGAGTATCAAAGCCCTAAAATTTAGAAAATGAAGCCAAATGCATAAAGGACTCTTACCCAACCAACAAGATACTTAGGGAATATATTGGCTCATAAAGAAGGTGAGCAAAACTTTTTGTATTTTCCCACAAGCTGAACTGATTTTCACTGCAGTCTTTGTGGTAATCACTTACCCTCAGACACAAAAACTGAGCTACATCCCTGCATATGTAAATAAAGAAACATTTTTAATTTAGAAGACAAGATTTTCAAGTTAAATAAAAAAGTAGAAGGGTGAGAAAAGACAAGGGTTATAATAGCACCAAATATCTACAAAGCAAGGGATATAAGCATCTTAATGCTAATGAATACAAACTTAAAAAATCGCATACTGCCATTTTTGTCTGCAGCTCCAGTGAGCAGAGAAGTGAGGAAACTTGCATATGCAGCTGCGTTCCGAGCACTGAGGAAGGAAGTTGGGTAGATTTCTAGGAATGCTGGAACAGAGGACTTAACTAAATACGTTTCCTAAAGATAGACTTAATTTTCATTTTGGAAACTAAACCAAATTCCTCTTAAGCAGTTTTTTTTTGGTTTTTTGTTATTAAATAGAAAGCTCTAATGTGAAGAACTTGAGAATAATATGAAAAATCTCAATGTAGCAGGTGTATAATTTAATATATGACTTAATAAATTTTCCCACATTTTATTTTCACCTGGTGTGAGCACTGTGGCATGTAGCCATTAGTTGAGTGTTCTCTTTGCTTCTCCTTCTTTGTAGTCTTCTGCAAGAAGATTTATGACAAGTCACACTATGGGGATGACTGGCTAAGGCGTCAAAAGCAGCCTTGCCTTAAGCTTATTTCTATATTGCACAAGATTTGAATCATACCAAATGTTTATCCTTATAATGCAGTCCTTGTTCTTTTTTAAACCGCCATTGACTGGTGCTGTGAATGACCAACTTGGGACCATGCTTGCCTTCGTTAATGTGAAGAGCAAGCTTGGCATCAAAGAAAGTTGATTCAGATCCTCAGATAAAAGGTATTATGTTTCCTATGCATGCATCACCCTTGGTATAAGGATAGACTTTACAGAAATTGTGTTTGGATGCAAAGGATTTGGAAACAAACACAAAAGTGAATGAAATTTCTTGTTTGCCACAGATCAGTGTGAAATGCTGTTTATGAGAAAAAAAATCCTTAACGTTATGATACTGCTGATACAAATGTGGCAGTAATACAGTCTGGGGGCTCTTTGAGGAAAAAAAAAATTGTTTCACTGTTTACCTAAAAAAGACTACAAAACAAGCAAGTAAAGGACTGGTTTGATTATCTCATTGCTGAAATTTTGCATCAGAGGACTTTGTGTTAGTTGTTCTGACAATAATGTCTCAGTCTGAAAGACAAAATCAGGAATGTGGTTTTAAAAAAAAAGTACCTTATTTTTAAACCCGCTAGATTTAGGCTTACAGATGCTTTTCCTTTGCTTGGGGGGAGAGGAGGTTGTTTGCAAGTTGATCACCTGATCTGGATACTTGAAGCACATTTGTTTCTCTCTTCATTATGAACTTTTGAGTCTAGAAAAATTGTGGACTACAGGAAATATGCTTTAACAGGGGAGAGCTGTATGTTTATGATATGAATACACATAGGGCATCACAGGTTTTGATGCCCTTATTGCTTTTGAGTTGTGAAAAGTTTTAACGAAGAATATTTACTGCAACGTTACATTATGAATTTCTGTGATGGTGCTATGAACAGTAATTTCACGCCTTTGTAATATATTATTATTTCTTATTCTTTGCATGATTTTACAAGCTTTTTTCTTTTACTCCTCTCTCTTTATGAAAGTTTGTGGATAAATATACATTTCAAATTTATGGAACTGGTGAGCTTCTATAAATATGCAGAACTCCTTTCTTTAAGTGAGAAGAGTAAAGGAAAACGTCATAGAAAATAGAGCTGGCAGAGGTTTGTGGAGGTTATGTAGTCTATATTCTGCCTCAAGAATTCAGTTCTGCCTTTACCACCCCTGGCAAACATTTGTGTAATTCCTCCTTAGAAGCTCACAATGACAGAGATTTCACAATCACCCAAGACAATCTATTCCCACGCCTAGCGATTCTTGCAGATAAAGGGGTTTTTCTGATATCCAACCTGAACTTCTCTAGCTGTAATTCGAGTGTATTTCTTCTTGTCCTCTTTCCAAGGACATGAAGAACAGATTATTCCTTTGCTCTTTGCAGCAGCCCTTTCTGTACTTATAGACTGTTATCAGGTCTTCCTTCAGGCTTCTCTTCTGTAGACTAAACAAACCAAATTAGTTTTCAATTACAGTTTAATGTTACTTAGCTGTCTGTGAGGTGTAATGTGGAAGAAACATTTGCAAAATACACAGCATTAGGACAGTTACAGTTTCAGAAGACACACAGGAATTGTGCTTAGCTCTGCATTTTATGTGCTTCTGTCCAATTTATTTCCTAAATTTTAATTTAGAGCATTGTCTCACACTTGCTTACAAGTCTCCAGACTCCAGTCCAGGGCTGAGTTCAGGTTCCAACAGCCCCTATAGCCAACAGAGTACTTTATTCTAGAATTTTAACTGAGGTCAGCATTTACATAAGGTCAGTTAAAACTGACAATTAGAACTATCTGAAAGGAAATAACAGTGCCTTAACATTGGTCTATAGCTGTAAAGGAAGATTCTGTAGTTCATAGGAAGTTGTTCTCTGAAAAAAAAAGGCAGTTCTTTCTATTGTTGTATTATTTACCCAGCTTTTTTTTTTGTTTTGTTTTCCTGAAAGGAATGAGGGGATTCATAACAAAACTGATAAATACATTTAATTTGAAAAGAATAAGTGAGTAAGCTCGTATCCATTCCTCAGTTGTCTCTCATATTCATGAAAATCTCAGAAATTTTTACGACGCCTGCTGATATTTCTCATAGACTCATAGAAACTTAGAAAATGCTGAGTTGAAAGAACCCATCAGGATCATCAAGTCCACCTCCTGGCCCTACACAGGACACTCCAAGAATCACACCATGTGCCTGAGGGTGTTGTCCATATGCTTCTTGAACTCTGCCAGGCTTGGGGCTGTGACCACTTCCCTGGGGAGCCTGTTCCAGTGCCCAACCACCCTCTGGGTGAAGAACGTTTCTCTTCTATCCAACCTAAACCTTCCCTGACACAGCTTCAGGCCATTCTCTTGGGTTCTGTCACGGCTCAGGAGAGTGAAGAGGTCAGTGCCTGCCCCTCGTCTTCCCCTCACAGGGAAGTTGTAACTGCAGTGAGGTCTCCCCTCAGTCTCCTCCAGGCTGAAAAGGCCAAGTGCCCTCAGCTGCTCCTCATACGGCCTCCCCTCAAGGCCCTTCACCATCCTCACTGCCCTGTTTTGGACAACATTCTCTGGTAGCTTTTATCTTTTTTATATTGTGACACCCAAAACTGCCCCCAGCACTCGAGGTGAGGCTGCCCCAGCCCAGAGCAGAGCGGGACAATCCCTTCCCTTGCCCAGCTGGTGATGCTGTGCCTGATGCCCCCCAGGACAGGGTTGGCCCTCCTGGCTGCCAGGGCACTGCTGGCTCATGTTCAACTTGCCATCAACCAGGACCCCCAGGTCCCTTTCAGCAGTGCTCCTGTCCAGCCTCTCATTTCCTAGTCTCATGATTCTTAGCATTTAAGGTTATTTGGATTTTGTATGAAAGAAAGGATTAGCTAGTCACTTCCTCACTAATGTCCAAGTGCTGTTCTTTCAACTGTTTTTCTTTCTTTTGAACATGTACAATGAAGGGCTTATGCAGTTGTCTTTGTTAAAGGACAAAACATTTTTGTCATGATCTGTTCTTTTTGTTATGGTTAGCATAATAAGGACTGACATTTTGTTATGGTTAGCATAAAAAGAGTGATAAGTTTATAAGGCTTCAGGTAAAATAATCTGGAAAATTTATTAACCTTGACTTGCACAAAATATTATTTGAAAATGTTTTATCTAAGACCATGTTATCTAATCTATACAGACAAATAGGGAACTGGTTTGGCAGCCAGTAATAGATTTGGGGGTGAGAAAAGACAAATCATAGAGTGATTTGATTTGTCCACCTTGATGGTACAAAAAAACCTCAAAAAAACCCCCAAAAACCAGAAGAGTGGTGAGAGTAAGGGCTCTTACTTTTGTGTTTTGCATCAGTGAGAAAGAAGCTGGAATTCTACCTTCAGATTTGGCACTGGATTTGAAAGAAGAGTGTAAAGAATGGAAGCAAGATTGGAAAAAATTGCAGCATACAGTAAGTTTTAGAGGTGGCTTGACTGGTGCACAAGCATGTTCAGAAAACAGCAGATATTTAAAGGCTCTTTAGAAGAGATAATGCTTTCAAGTCAGAGGCAAATTCAAGGTAAATTCAAGACAAATTTAAACAGGAAATGAGGCATGTCTTTTGAAATGCCGTAGAAAAAACTGAGATCGGAGGAGTGATCGGCTTTCTACCTCATCATGTCATCAGATGAAGACAACCTGCTGTCCTGTGAGAGGTGTTTCAGCAAAGCACAGGTAACTAGGCTCTGCTGGGGGACAGCAGGGTGACATGGATGGGCTTCCAGCATTCAGGTAGTGAGAGCAGGTCACACATCCCTGAGGTTTCTTTTTCTCAGAGCCATAGCACTTGGCATTGAGCTTAAAACTCTGAGTTATGAAGGATATGACTAGTAACTTTTCAATACACCAGCTTCTACAAAAGCAGCAAGTAGATGTTTTTCTCTATGCTGTTTGCTCAGTGCCAATTGCTTGCCTTTCACCTTATTCGCACAACCACAATTTTGAATTATGCCATTATTTTGTGAGCAGCCTTGCTGAGTACTGGCAAAAAGGTTTTGGACAGAGAAAATTCAGTGACAGATGAGCTGTTTCTCCAAGTTCAGCTCTCAGGCTCACAGGAATTTGCTGTGAACTTCCGTGCACTTGAAGCATGGTTGGTCAGCTGGTGTCACCCACCAGATTCCTCTCCGGACAGAATTCCAGTGGAAGGAATGAAGAACCACTTCAAAGTAGCCACTGTTTTGTGTAAGGAGGTCTTTTTCCCACTGATGTGTCCAGTCCCCCAGGCCAAACTGTGTGCAGCTCCTCTTCTAGAAACAAAAGCCACTAGCCAAGTGACAGAGATCAAGAAAATTACTTCGCCACCATTCTGGGCAGATGCTTTAGAAAATTAACTTGGATTCCATCAAGGATGTAAATGTTTGTGACACTAAAACAGAAAGTACAGGGAATACAAATCTGCCTTGCATTCTCTGTGTTACGCCTATTTGTAGCATTTCCTTTCCTAAGCTTTTTTTTTTCTTTCCTAAGCTGGTTTTTTCCTTAGCGAGATGCCATAACTTGGGGCATTGCCAACACAGATGATTCTGTGTGCTAAACCTCACTCTTTCGATCTCAGACTTTCCTTGACGCCTAACACCTGGATGCCAGTGCACATCTCTGCTCCTGAGTAGCCTTGCTAGGGAAAGGAAGCACAACATGGTGCCTACTACTCTTGCTGAAGAGGCTCTTCAGGACAGGATGCTGCAGAGGCTGGCTTGTCCATGGTGATGTCAGATGTTTTTCCTGTGTGTTAAGTAAGTCTAGAAGATTTGTTTGAGAAAAGAAGTAAGCACTTGCTGGAGTCTTCTTTTACCTTCACTGATAAGAACTGCTCTCTTCTGTCAGGTACCTCCAGCCAGGCAACGGCATGAGCGTCTCTGGGGCTAACAAGGTGCTGATCCTCTAATGGCCTGCTCATCATCAAGGCTATGAGGATGCTTGTGGTGTGTGTTTGGGCCACAAAGATCACTGATGAGCTCTGTCATTGCTCAGTGCTCTCATATTTCTATTCCATAACTCTGTATTGCACAACACAAGTTCAGTTCAGGCCACCCTTGCCCTGGACACAGAGATCTACCGCATCTGAATCCTTCCCTCTGGGGAACTGCTGAGCCCCACATCCGAGGAGGTGCTGTGCAAAGGAGATGGAACAGCCAGGTCCACATGCACTCCTGCCCTCTTCTTCTCTGGCCAGGGCAAATCAACCAGAGGAGACATCCTGAGCAGGAACAACAGCTCCTCAGAAAAATGGTCCCTGTAGAGACCATTTCTGCAAGGGACGTAAAGCACCTGTTTTATCAATCTTGTGAGGTGTGTTTATTGTTACAATTTCTCTTTCCCAGTTCCACCTAAACTCTATTTCAGGTCTTCATGATAGTTTTTTCTAAGTAACACTTTAGAAAAATTAGTAGTAGTAGCCTCTCCTGTTTCTGCTTTGCCTCCCCTCCCCCTTTCTCACCAGCTCTATTTTCTGCTTTTAATTGTGTTTTGCTTTGCAGGAGAAATGAAAGACTGTTTACTGATCCTGTCTCCACCCTTTCCTTTCCTGTCACAGCTAGTCCTTGAAATTCGATGGAATAATAGCTCTGCATGTTCTGTTCCCTGTCCCCTCCCCCCGTCTCTTAGAAATGAATTTTGGTATTGTTGAATGATTCCAGATGAAACTGCCAACTCAGAATGCCTCAAACAGACCCTATTGAAAGATAACTAATTTAATAACTTATAAAAATATAGTTGCTACTTAATTCTCCGTTTTAATAGAGAACAAGGGGTGAAGGAAAACTTGGATCATCTTGGATGGACCCAGTATACGCTTTCTTCTGTTGAGCAACCTGGTATTTTGATGGACTATGTTGAATAAATTCCATTTTTCACCCATGTGGAATATTGACACAAACGGGTAAAGACACCTAAGAGAGGAAGTCTTTTGTACTGGGGAGGAGGGATTCCATTATTACTCTTTTACTCTGGACATTGAAAGTGGAAGCTGAAGAATAAGCCCCTGGGAGAGTGGGAGGAATGGAGCTATGTTAGCAGATAAAGATGCTTTATTTTCAAGTTAAACAGAAAGTTCAGGACATGGCGACAGAGCTACAAAACAGACAAGATGGGGTTATTACAGTCGTCTTCAATGTTATACTTCTTCCATGTGCAATGTTTGCTGAGTGGAATTTTAAAAAATCATGCAAGCAGCTAAACAAACAGATTTTTGGCATCATTTCATTAAAAAAAAAAAAAAAAAAAAGAAGGCTGAAGATTAATAAAACAAAAAAGAAAAGGACAACCCCAACCATTCATTTTGCACAGAATTCAAGTGGCAGGCTAGTTAACAGTTAACCTAGTCATGCCTATAAATGATTTATAAATTGATCAAAGGCATACGTGATCTCAGCTTTTATTGGAACAGTTGTCTTAGCAACAGCTAGTGACTACATCCTGGACTTGCAATGGGAGGTGCCCTTCCTTTTGGGAAGGCCATCAAAGGTGATACTCGGTTACACAGCTTTGGTATTTTACCTGACAAAACAGTGCAAACATTATGACTGTCCAGTAGGAGCGTGTCCAAAATCTGCCTTCTGTAATTGTGAACCTATTCTGATTAATTCTGGGGAGGAAGATACAATCTCGGCATGCAATAAGAGCATAGTTATCAGGACAGCCTTGTCTCATAGAGAAATGCAAATTTAAAAAATCAAATAAAATAATGGGTTTTAGATGTTTTAATTGTAATTCAAAATACTTAAATCTTTTTGGCACTGTGAATCCAAACATTACTTCCATTTGTACAATAACAAGTGAAAAGCTGAACTTGAGAGCATTCACTACTGATCTCATCAACTTGTCTAGGGTTATTATTGTGTATAAGGACAAGTTATTGTGATTTCAAGCTCCTTTGTCTGCTAATAAATTCAAGCTTACCTCTTCTACATCATATTCATACAGCACTGCAAATTTTCATGTACAACACAAAGAAAATAAAAAGTTCTTATTTGGAAACCGACATAGTTTTGTGGCTTCCCAGAAATGCTCTTCTGCAAGCTGAATTAAACATTTCACAAGGAGAGATCCTGTGGGAAGCTCAAGGTAGCAGAAGATGGGAAAACTTGTCCACTTTATTGTTAACATACCAGTCCTCCCTAGCACGTGGTGGACTAATCTTCTTCATCGTCTATCTTTGGTATTTGCAGTCAGAGTTTTTCTTCCTCAGATATTTTGTCGCATTCCTTGGAATATTTGTCAGGAACTACCTAGATTTAACCAGCCTCCATTGAGAAAATTGATGAAAGTGTATTATGGCTTGACTTTGGCAATATTTCATCTCCCAGGCACTGTTTGTGTTTACAAATACAAATCTGGTGCAAATACATAGCAAGGTTCTGTCATTACTAGAGTGATTTTTGTAGCAAAAATGATGGCAAAATGTAACAAAATCAGTGCTGTCTAAGCTCATTAATTGGCTAGTATTACTGAAATGAACTGGAAGCAGTCTACCTGGATAGCATCCATGTGTTAAGACAATGTTTTAGACTCATCTCAGGGTCTCCAGGGCTGGGTTTTGCTTTTCTTTTGTAAGTGATGAAGAATTATCACTTACTACATCTATAGCTAAATGATCTTTAGAAGTTCAGATTAAGTTCAAACAGTGACTCAAGACAATGTTCCAAGACAAGTTAATGCTTAAGATAGCAAACTTTCTATGCTTTATTATATGCTTTATTCACAGCCTAAAACTTGACTGGATAAATAAGCTTTTAGTTTGACTTCACTGTTATTTGCTTTTTAACACGAGTTCCCACTGAGTGTTTATTAAAGAGTTCAAGCATTTCATAGGGAAGCTGAAGGGAAATGTTAAAGTATTATCATGGAAAATAACATAACATTAGGGTTAAATTAGGCCAAGGGAAGCACATGCGATTGCTTCCCTTATGAGGGGAGCAACACTGGGTGATGTAGACTTTATCCAATATCACAATGTCTCTTCATTCTCCATTGAACTGTTTTATTACTCTGGCACAAATCCAATCCTTGTCTTTAGCTATCTGTTTGAACTTCATGGATAAGAAAATAATGCCAGTAGAAATTCAACTCCAGACTACTGCTGTTGATGGCTTTGTGTCTACACGAAACACCGAGAAAGTTAATTTCCAGGGTTTGTTGAAGTTTTTTGTACACAGATGCTAGCAAAGCATCTAGGAGATTTAAACACAAGAGAGCTTTGTCTTCATATGTGTGGACAATTCTAAATATTCCCATGGCTGTTTAGCACCAAAGAAACCAAGACTAATCTAGTTAACATATTAAAAGAGTGGAAAATCTGTCACACTGTATAATCTGAACCTTTCTGATGCTAGTGATTTATTATTACAGTATTAAATTTTTTATGCTAACAAATTCTTCTGAGGTTCCATGGTGTTTCAGAGATGTTCACACAGGCAATAAAATTCCTATGAAAGAGGGTTTAGGGGCTTGTGCTAGCAGAAGCTCCTAGAGCTTTTACTGCCCTGGGATTATTGGATATTTATATTTCTCAATATGAACTTGATGGGCCTTAAGGCCAGAAAGAGGTCAGAGCTTGGGACTTTGCCTCTGCCTGACACTTTTGGCTAACTAGAGAAACTAGAAGGGCTGCAGACAAAAGGGGAAGACAGAGATTTGGAATAGTATCTCTCCACTTTTGTACTGGCAGTGGAAGGACACATGCCCTTTTGGCAAGGTTTCATTCTGCTTGCTTTCAATAATAAGTTCCATTTTTGGTTTCACAGTGAAAAGTGTAGTGCTTTCTACAACATACACTTGCAATATTTAGCTGGAAAACCTTGCTGTTTGTTGATCAACCTGAGTCCTGGGAGGCCTTCAGCTTGATGATCACTGAAGCTGAAACTATGGTGTTAAAAAAAATCAAAATTAGGTAATATATTTTAAACTCAGAAATGTGTTCAAAATTAAAAATCCTCTAGCTCACCCCCTTTAGAAGACTAGGCCCTTACTCTCTGCCAAATGCTAAACTCTCCTGGCTCCACAGTAATCTACCCTGCCTTCTCCACTATAGACACCCTTTCAATGGCAACTGCTAGTAATGATATATGCAGCCCTATTTGTCGGAGTACGTAATGCCTTTAATTACAGCCAGTCTTCCCTGCTGCCCAGGTTTGTTCCAGAAGTAACAACACAAGTTGCCAGTTCAAGCACTTCATCTACTCAAACCTCAAAGTTTTTTTTCTGACTGATTGTTTCATAGCCAAGAAAAGTGTCTTTAGGTTTTGTTTACCTAATTCTAAAACCAGCCGTTCACGGAATGGCATATATCTTACAGATATGAGACATTGAATTAAAATAAAACAAAAAATTTCCTCAGGGACAGTGTCTCCATCTGTATCACAGTTTTGTCCTGTATGGACTGTGATATGGTGAAGACATTCATTGTTTAGTGTTTTTTGAAGGAAATAAAAAAGATACCTGGTCCAAAATGTACTATGAAACTACCAGGTAAATACTTCAGAAAGCCCAAGCACAAAAGTAAGCCACTAGTGTTTAAAAAGGGTTACTTGAAAGTTCTCAGTAGTTTCACTCAGTTATTTCAGATTATATTGCTGAGTGCTTTTCACCTCAGCCTTACAGACCAAATAAATAAAGATTGTGTCCAAGTAAATATTCGCTCTCCTCTTAGAAAAAAGCACAACAGACTTAAATCAAGTCTCCACTATTCAAACAGCAAGTATTTTTCTTTTCTATTTCTTCAGAAATACCTTTGGCTTGGAAGGTCTTTTTATATGACATTTATGACAAAATCCAAAATTTAATATTTGAAGCTAAAAGGTGTTCATCCTATCTAGCACACGTGCTCTACAGCAACAATACAAATATATCTCAGACAAGCTGCATGACACAGCAGGCAGAGGACAAGACATCTATTCAGGGGACAGAGCATCTGTTCCTGACCCTCACATAGCTCTGCCATGTGACTGGAGGGGACGAGTCTCCTCAGCTCTGGTTTCTTTTTCTGTGAAAATGGAGGTGGATATTCATATCTGCCTTCTGATGTGGTGTAGAACGTTAATGAAAAAAAAATTTTTTTTGACCTGTGCTTAAAAGTGTTGTGCTTACAATCACATCTACACTTTTACCTGGAGAAATTAGTAAAGCCAAAAATTATTCATCACACTCTTTTAGAAAATACACTTTCAAGTCATAACCTTTACCTGATACTACTTTTCACTTAAGAAGGTAATTGTTTTCTTTTTCAGACTTGAACTCCTGACTGTTCAGATTGACAGTTAACATGGGATTCTATTTACAGGTTGGGTTTTATATGTTCGCGTGAATTACTAAAAGACCATTTATGTGGCAAGAACAGAATCAGCAGAACAGTCACAATATGCAGCCTTTAAAATGCCCTTATTTTTGTTTCTGAAGACCTTGCATAAAAGAAGATACGGGGAATGAAGATTTGAAAAAAGCTGGCACGTCTATTCAGATGTGTATTGACACATCCTTCAACACCAAGCAAAGCCTTTTTTACTTAATAATTCAGTAAATGCATGATGGAGCCAAGGTCTGTAAACCAGTTGAGCTCAGAGCTCAAGAAGTGAGTGATGAAGTGACAGATGTAACACTGATATACTGTGAAGAGCTTGTGAAGCAGAGTATTTTATATGGATGCAGAAAAACAAAACAAAACTAAATGAAACAAGACAAAAAAGGGGTAGGGGAAGTGAAGAAAACAGTGTTTTGAATATCATCTGTGATAGATATGAGTTCCTGAATTCCTGAAAGCCAGAGAAAAGAAGGTGCTTTGAATAAGAGAACTATGATTGTCCTTTGTGATGCCAAAGGATGCAGCAGAAACAAAGATTCAGGCCTCCCAAGGTCACCTGGGTGTTCTGTCCTTCAGTAGCCTGTATCTACCCCCATGTTAGTATAACATATCATTAGAGAAATAAACATGTCTAACCCATTTTTTATTCCAATACTTTGCTTATCACCAGGGAAAATTTAAAATGGAATCAAAATATTGAAATATTGAAATGTACCAAATTAGCAGATTGTATTATTATGTATCTGTACAGTCCATTGACGTATTTTATTTGCCAGTTTCTCCTTTTCTTTAAAAATTTGACTTCTGAATATTGTGTCTGTCTGCTTTGGTAAAAGTCTTTGTTTAGTGCCTTTCTTGTGTTTAGATGAGACAAAACATCTGAGTTGCAGCAGCCCCGTGCTGTTGTGTTTTTACACTGGTTATGTATTTAACTGAAATTGAACTTAATCTCAGATCCTACAAGTGTGACTTTGAGATTAATTTGAAATTTATAGACTTCAGGGCTGGGCAATGATAATGAACTAAGAGATGGGCATGAAGAGGTTGCTTAACTGACATATTTTAATTCACATCCACCAAGCACACATGTGGGGCTTTTTCTCTTGAGTGGTAAAAGGCCTGGGAACCTGACAGCACAAGGTTGCTCCTGTTTGTGCAAGGTCTTTTGTAAAACAGAGAGTAGCAGGAATCTAGAAGATGTGACAGATCTTTTTGAAGTCTCTCCTCTTCAGCCACTGTGTAAGGGGAGATCATGTTAGTGGGCACACAGAATGAAGTCACAGGACAGGTCAAGGCAGTCCTTCACAGAGGACTGGAGACAGGCATGTGAGAACAACTGGTACCACACTTCAGGATGCTTCTGCTGTGATAAGGATAGTTTTGCCTTCAGAGTAATTGGTAGAGATGGCAGTCAAGAGGCTATCAGGGAAACCTCTGTTTGTGTGTGAAGATTATTTATTTGGAGAACCATGGGGATATCCAGGGACCGGAACAGCCAGTCCATAAACACATACTAAAGGGAATGTGCTGTACAGCAACAACCCTAATTCAATGACCATGAAAGCTGTGAGAGCAGGAGGAGAATGGATCACAGACAGCAGTGAAGCTTGGGTGCCTTTTCCATAAGGCATCTCCTGTGCCTACTTTTGGAGGTAATGCTGGATCCAGTGTACCACTGGTACACAGCAGGTAGAGCTGCAGGTAGGTTGTGTTTAAGGCATCTGGGACTGCGTGTGGATCTTGTTTGCCTGGGAATCTGAAAGGTAGTCAGAATGACCTGCTCTACCTGTTTTATTTATCATTCCAAAGCAGGTAGGAGAAAGAGAACAGTAAAGGACATAAAAGTCACCCAGAATAGAGTTTTCTAGACTAGAGAGGCTATCTAATGATTTTTAGAGGTTGTTCTTTGTTTGGCTAAAAACTTCAATGATGCTTTTTTCAGCTGATGTCACATAAACAGTGGCATGAACTTTTTTACTGTCTGCTTCCAGTGCGCAGCACTAATTATAAATTAAGGGTATGGAAAGTGTTGCCTTACAGTACAGGAAAAACAAACCACCTTAAAAAGATTTTGCACTCATGATTCAATTAAACAACACAAGACTGGCTAGAAGTAATGTTAAGATCCGGATGTGAAATACCACCTTTCATACCATATAATCCCATCTTTCTGTCCGGTGACAATGACAGAGAGGCTGAACTGTTTTGTCCACTTTCAAAACAAAAATTATACAGATTCTACAAATGCTATCAGCCATAGAGCAACCAAGGGAAGAAGCAGTCTAACTTGCATGATTATGTTTATATAAGTTTTGGATTTCTTTCTAAGTTTTCTGTTTTCTAAGTTTTGAGTTACTATGGAACTGTCATCACCTGCCAAAAAGGTGTTGAGGATGTCACAATCATTTTGTCTCACAAATGCCAAATGCTTCAGAGAACAGAGAACTGGACAACCCTAATGTTATTCCCTCAAGTTTGAAGAAATTTATCCTTTATAGATTTGACCTGACATAAAATATTCCAGACATCCAGAAGCACAGGAAGACTTCATTTAAGTTTTGTTTTCTCTCCTGTCAAAATAAGTATATTTTTTAACAATGTCTTGCAATGTGCTTGCAGTGTCTGCATTTTTGTGTGAGATTATTGAATCAGTTACCTGCATCAGGAGTTGAGTGAAACTCCAGTCAAAGCACAAACCAATCCTATTGTTGGGGGGTAAGCAAATGTGCTGTAGATATTAGGTCTGTCAGGTACATCGTGTCATTAAGAGTTATCACAGACAATGTGTACTCAAGTTGCACTTCCATCTGTCATTATTTTGCATGCACAGCAGTCCAAGCAATGAGAGTGTTACCTTCAGATAAAAAAAAAAATAGGGAATTTAAAAAGGAATGTGTATGAAATCCAACATATGTTGTTTGGACACATATGAGCTACAATCAAAAAGCAGATATATGAGTCAGTTGGGTTTCTGGTTTAAAATGTGCCATTGTGGTGGATTCTGAAACAGATAAACAGCAATAGCCTAAGCTTGGGAGCTGAACAGCAAAAGTGCAAGCAGGATTCAGATTTCAGCCTTTGCTCCGGACATAGAGGTGGAGGGAGAGATTGGTGAAATGAGTCTCTGCCACCTTATTTCAATGGTCTGACATAAGGACAAATAGGAAAACTGAGAGCTGTGTGTTTAAAAGAGTTCATTTGAAATGAAGTTTCTGTGTTGAATAAAGTAACGTCTCTTATTTTTACTCACATGTAGATCTAAGAATGATGATGAGTGCAATCCTTCAAGGACCATTTTTTCTTGACATGCAGTGTTGAAATTCCATACAAAATTTATTTGTGTTAATATGACTATTTATAAAGAAGAAATGGTATTTTTTGTCATGTTCTTGGTGATGTTTTTGAATTCGTAATTTCCTGTGTAAATGATATATTGATAAGATCAGGATAAAAATTACACACGCACTATGTGTCCTTCCAGACAGGTGCACTTAGGTCTGAGATGGATGGAGCAGTAGTGGTCAGTGGCACCTAGGGGTTGCAGAAAGCACAGGATGAAAAAGAAACCAGAAAAGGCAAAGATTCAGGTTTCCCCTGAGGAACTGTAAGGTATGAAGTCACTATTTAATTCATGGCACATTGTTCTACACCTCCATGCAAAGTGGGTGCTGCCATGTGGTCCAAGGATCTGTTTTTTCTGCTCTCTCGTATGACAGTTGGTGAAGACACAGTTGGTGGTGCGATTCGTGCCCCGGGGATGTGTTATGGTATCATACTATCCTGGTTTTCATAGCAGAAATGTTTCACAGCAGGAGAAAACCAAACACACTGGTGGTGACAAAGCATTGCACCTTTGAAACTATGTATAGTCGTCCATTTGTAAAACTACTACATCTTCCTGAAGAGGCTCTTTCCTCCTAGGTGTGTTTAGCAAGGACTGTGTATGTATACAAACGCCAGCTTGTTTCTATGTGTTTCTTCATGTAGTAGCAAATCAATGAAATTATTTATAGCAGCTAAAGCACAAATACGCTAGGGCTTGGTTTTGCAAGATGCTCTGATTTCACTGGGTTTATTCCAAATATCATGTACAGTTTATCTCTCAACATGCCTGAAATGTTTGCTAATTTGTAGCATTCATATTTCATGAGGGTTTGTCACAAAGAGGAAAATATTACATTCCAGGGAATTGCGGAAACAGATTACTGGGAAATGTTAGGAAATTTTAAACGAGGCAAGATATGGGGATAGAGGGGTATGTTTCTGAAGGGTAAAAAACCCCAGAAAATAGAATGAGGAATAAAGTTAGTGATACGAAAATGGAAATATTGTGGAAAATAATCTGATTAGCAGGGCTGATTCATATTACTGACATCACTATTCATCAAATTTTAAGGCTTTTTAAAAGTATTTTTCATCCTGGCAGAAGTCAAGAATATCTTTCATTTCAGCAAAAATGAAGAGGATGACAAGCATGGAGCTGTTAAAATAGACAGTGGCTGTGTCTGAACCATGGGGTAGGTGAGTTCAGGAAGCATTCTCAGTATTCTCTCTTGGTCCTGGAGTCCAGGGACCTCCTGGAGCATACTGTAGGTTCTGATCCTGTATCAATATTTCCTTCCAAAGAAAAACAAAGGGATGCTGCGTGTGGGTCAGCCATGGAGGCAGAATAAAAACAGGTTTATAAAGGAGACCAGAACCAAGTCTGCATCTGCCATGTGGTCTAGACTCAACTAGATTGACTTTACAGATTGTCTTTCTACCTTCTGTTTTTTTCTTTTGCCCACCTATTAATAAGGAGGAAGAATGGAAAATATTTGGAGAGAATATTAAAGAAATTGCACTAATCATGAGCTAGGTAAAAGTAATAAGTCCTTTAAGGTGAACTTATAAATATTGTGCCAGTTTAGTTAATGTAGTTGTCATTTAGTTTGCTTTCTACAGAGCAGCCTGATGCCATTAGCACTGCCTGTTCAGCTGAATGGCATGTGTCAACTGTCTCTTCCTCTAGGAAAATTAGTACATGTGTTTGTATGAGCACAGAGCAACTTTGGAATGTATATTTATTTGGTGTAGGAAAAAACCTTTTCATCTGACTTGTTTTCATACAGATTTTTTTGTACATAAGCCAATCTCAATGGGGAAAATGCTATAAATCTTTTGGCAGTTTGGGAAACAGTCCAGAAGAAATATTTGTAATAAGCAATATTTGGTTTATATCGATTGTTGGCAAGAGAGTCACCAAAGAAAATTTCCCTCCTATGACACAGCCTGCACTACTCTTTGCTCTGTAACGTACTGAGGACGTTTAGGGTGACTTAGTTGAACAACTTCTGTTGATGTTGACATCTTCCAGAATTTATTGCTACAGAATAAGAAATGCACAATGTTTGAAGCTGAGGGGATTACTTCCTCAAAAAGGCTTAGAGGTTTAGAAAATTTTAATAATTTCACTTGACATTTAGGTAGGTCTGTACTGCCCTGATGGGTTCAGTTTACAGTGGAGGTTACCTGCTGAGCCCTTTAGCTGTTGTTCACAAGTATTGCCAATAAACTGATTCAAGCAGATTCGCTTAGAGATGGACTTTCATTTACTGCTATAAAAAGTAAAACTAGGCATTAAACTATGATTTTGGTGAGTTTCTGCCTAGAACCCGACCGCTGGTGTTAGCTTCACTGATAAAGCAAACATTTACAAATTTGTCCTTTTGTTCTTATTTTCATAGAAGCTGAGCTGACTCAGCAAGAGATGACTACAATAACTTTTAGACAGATAAGAACAAAATAAGACTTATCCTACCATTTTCTTTAGAATTTTTTTCCCCCAAAATGTGGGTCATCACCTGTAAAACACTTTTTTTTCATGCCCAACTGAGTTATAAGGTGCTTAGCTAGCGGATAACAGCAGTATTTTAGGCTTGTGCCTGCAGAGGACTAGATGTAAATACAGATGTGTAGAAATAATATCAAATAAATTCAAGCATTACTTCATGTGCTTTTAAAGCACTGTCACTAACCTTTGGCTAAGTACCATTGCACTTTATCTTAAGGCATCCCCTGTTCATTACACTCTTCCCCACAAGGGGTTCTTTAGGTGTTCAGGTTTTATGCTGTGAAGGCTTTCCAATTCACATCTTGTGAAAGCTTTCTCTGAAATGCAAATCTTCTGCAGCCTTATGTCACAAGCTGAATGATTGGACCTGCCGTTCACCTCGGGCTTTTACAGAGCCCTGTATGTACTGCCTGAGTAATGGCCATGAGACAATGGCATCTAGTGCACTTAGACTCTGCTTTTCTCTTTGAAAAGTATGCAAACAGGAAGAAACGGCTATGGATGCCTGCGACATTTTCTCAAAAAGGCCATGAGATTACTTGGCTCTTACTGAAACTAACTGTAGTGAGAAGGGAAATCTCGCCTGGGAATAGTGAAGAGACCAAGTCATTACCTAGCAAGCAATATGACACTCAGTGATGTCTGACATGCAAACTGATTATGACTAACAAATCCCTGACCCTGACATTCCACTGAATTTTATAGACTAAACAGAAAAAAAGCAAGAAAATCTGCTAAGCCAAAGAAAAATGGAAGCAGAGTTTGTTAGTGAAATTCTTGGGATTTTAAATCTTTTTCCCAATGTCAGCCAGTTTTGGTTTTCCAGATGAAGTGCCAGACAGGTTTTTAAGTGGTCCATTACCCACATGGTTGATATAAAAACACATGTTGGTGATCCAATGAACTTTCTCCTTTCTAATAGAAGTGTGGGTTGAGATGGGTTTCTTAGGTAGGATCTTCACCTGCTGGAAAAACATTTGGGGCCAACCTTGGCTAGTCTTGGGCTGCAAAGAAGGTCTGCTTTACTGTTGTAGAGATCTAAGTACCCTTCCAGCACTGGAGAAATAAACTATATTATGTGATTGGTTGGCTCAAAAAGTGAAAACCTGGGACATGTTTACTCATCGCTAAATCAGCACCGGATTTTGAACTTTCATAGGGCATACAGAACTGATCAGGAATTAAGAAATTGTGCAGAAGTGGGCTGGTTGTACTAAAATGTCTGTTTTATTTGAATTTAATTTTATTTGAAAACACTTTGAAGCATATTAGAAAAGAAGTCACAAGAGGTGTTGTAACACATCTTTGCATTTGGCAAGCAAATTCAGTAGTATTATCTATGGATAAGCCTGCTTGATGTTTCCCATCATCGAACTCTTTTTAACCTTGCTTTTAAAGTTGCTTTTAATTTTTTCAAGCTAGGACTAAAACTTTCCATGCCATAGCTTTGCCTCAGGTTGTATTTTATATTTTATATTTGGAAAAAATCAGGCTTGTCTGAGGGTTAGGTAATAATTCTGGTGTTTCTTTCCATTTGGGAAATTTTACTGTTCTATGCTTTAATGAGGCTTGAAATTTGTCTTTTATGTACACCTCATGATTATCTGCCCCAATTCACCTTTGAGATGTTGTAATTTACACACAGCTGGGGGACTTTTCAGAGCTCAGCAGTCTGTTCTTCCTCATCATGCTCACTTCCTTCCTTGCTCCTAGGAAGAGCTGGAGTTAGCACATGTGTTTTCCACAGCATGTTTGGGCATATTCCCTTCATCTGGTCCACTAAATTCATGCTCCTCTTGAAAATGGTACCTCACGTGTAGTCTGGACATGAGTACTTGGTTCAGGTTTGGATACTGGGACAGAAAATAAAACTAATGTCTGCCCACAACCACCTTGCCCCCATGGTGGAGGCAGAATCTGGTGGGATCAAAGACAAAGGAAATCTGAACTGAGGAAGAAAAAGATGCGAAATACCAATAAAACAATCCCCCAAGGAAATTTCTTCTAAGGAGTTAAACCCGGGTTGTGCACAACGCACCCTAATGAGCACAACACAGTACCCAAGTGACGATGGGAGTTGAACAGAAAATGATTGTGTGCAGTCATGTAATGAAAGCCTGTATTGCCTGATTAAGTTTGTCCAGGCAGTTTTCGTTCTGGCCTTCCTCAATATCTGAATGCTTGGCTTTGAACCAAAGAGTTCTTCAAGTTCTTCTAACATATAAAGTGTCATATATAAATGGTGCCTTTGTTTTGAAGTTTGTCACTTCACTGCTTCCTCCTCTTCACTGAAGAAAAACAGAACTCATTAAAGATGGTCATGAACAAGGGAAAATATATTGGTAAAAATTACTTTGTGCAAAAGTTGAAGCTGGATATTGGAATCCCGAGGCTGTTTTGTAGAAGCTGAAAAGAAAATTATGCTTTTGACATGAGGAAAAAGACAGCTGGACTCTTCATCAAATCCTTTTGCTTTGATATGCAGAAGTACTTGCATGTTAGCTTCACAACAGATTTGACAAAGAAGCTGCTGGCTTACTCCAAGCTTTCTCCAAACACTTGAAATGGTCATTCAGAAATGTTTATTTAGGAAGAGATCAAAAAGCCCAAACCCAGACAATTCTCTTTTACAAGCCAAACATTAAGGACAATGAAAAAAAAAAAATAACATCTGGCTGAATGGGGATTGTAGCAGCTGAAAAAGGAACAGAGTTTTTGGGACAGTAATTTTGACCTCGCTTCAATGCTGTCTTCATTTGATTTGTGTTGCTCCTTATTTTGACCAGTGATCCAAATGTGATCCAATCCACCTGCCCTTTTTTCATAAAAGGAAGCTGCAATGTTCATATGTTCCTATTATTCATTTACTTACAATTCAAAGTAAGTTTCAAGTTAATTAGTAATTAAAAGACAAATTGATCTGATCTGTCTAGTCAGGAATAGCTTTTAGAAGAAAGTAAAACTTTGGGGGTTTTTTTGCTTCTTTTCCCTTTCAGTCCACTTTGACTTTGTTCAAAGAGAAGAAAAAAACAAACAAATAAACAAAAAAACCCCCAGGCATACAAAAATCAAAGCAAAAAACCACCAGTATCTGCTTCCTGCTTTGGAGGGATTCCTGATCCAATGGATAATAGGCTTGTTTGGCACGCCTGTGTATTGAGGGACCCCTCAACAAGAAATAGGAAACAGTCCTTGAGCCAAAAGAGAATCATCAGTCCCCTACAGGGGGAGGTTGCCCTTTAAAGACAGACACACAAACACAGCAGGGGGATGTCAGAATAGAATGGAGAGAAGCAAGTTATTTCTTGTTTAGTGTCTGAATCTCGTTTTTCCTAATTTCATTTTCCTTGAGCAGAACATTTGGGAAGAAGAATGGAGACCAGATTTGGTGTCAGGAGATGGCTGAATGGACCTGGATATGTTACTCCCTTTCCATTTCCTCTTCGCCTCATCCTCTTATCCCTTCAACTTTTACAAACTAGGATTCTCCTTGAGTGAAGTGTCCAGTTGTTGGTTCCGCACATGTGTATGTGCTGGCCTGCCTGGGAACGCTCTTTATCTTCCAGTCCCTGTATTGACTCACCTTGCCTATGATTCCTCCTGTTTCACGCTGTAGAGCTGCACAGCTACTGCTGTGATTCACGTTAGACCTCCTTACTGTGGGAGGTTACTCTGCCAGAAAAACCTTTGATCTGCCCTCAGAGTTCTTTGTTTATTTTTTCATAATCCCAATATTAGCTTGTTTTTAGTAGCTCTTAGTTTGTTGTCCATTAGCAATCTGCGAAACTGCTTCTTAAGTGCCATGTCTTCAGGAAGGCTTGTATTTGAAGAATTCCTCACTTGAAAAGAGGCCACATCACAAACAGATGGATACTCAATATGTCCCCATGGGCTAGAAAAACCCTATCGCCTTTATCTCATCAGCTCTCAAACTAAAAAAAATGGCAAGTATTCATTTTTGCTACCTGATATGTGTGTGGGGACAGTATCTGAAGTGAGATCTTGAACTATGCTTGAACACATCCATTGGAGACAGAGCTGTAAAACACCTTTTCAGCCTTCAGGACTTCTACACCTGTACAGACCAAGCAGAGAAAGAAGTTCTCATTGAAGAAGATAGAAATCCAAGGAAAGTCTGCATTGAAGGGGAATGATCCACACATGTCCATCAAAGGTGAACATTTAGTGCTACATTTTAGTAGCAAGAGAAGGCAACTGTGGTCAAGGCAGCTGTCATAGAGATCATCTTTGTAAGTTATGACCTTTTTAGGGTACCTAAACCCCACAGTTTTGGCTTTTCTTTCAGTCTTTAGACAAATATACTTCCAACAGAGTTTTAGAAAATGTCACTCCCTTCTAGAAGGTAGAGCAGGAAATGTTGCATGTTATTGTTGTTATTGGCAGTCTTGCTGCCACTTTTTCTGACAAAGCAGACAGTGGAAAAACAAATAGAACAAGTGCATTCTTTTTCCGTAATACCAACAAAGATGTCTGTTGGAGGTGGAGAGTGTGATCCCTACTGCTTTAGGTAAATGTGGAACAGTGAATGTGATAGAAACAGGAGTGGTTCTGCTCCAGAAAATTTTCTATGAAGGTAAATCCTCTGGGAACACATTCAATGGGAGTAGAGATGTAGAAAGATATCTACATTGATACAGATTTTTATATGGTTAAAGGAAATCTGCTCTAGCAAAAATGGAGAACTCCTATTGAATCCAAAGGTGTTGGGAAGTTTGGCAAAATTAATGATTTATGTATTTTTTTTACTGCATGGAAACATGCAAAGTAGGCTGGAAGGGAGCCTAATTGGTCATCTAGTCAAACTTAACTCAGAATTAGAACTACTTATGTGTTTCCATGAGATATTTCCTGGCCTTGACGTCTTGGAGGATTTCACACTTTTTCTGAGCAATTTAATACAGTTTTTTACTAAGTTTCTTGGTAAAAGATTGGGAGATGTTTTAAATTTGTTACTTATCTATTTCAAAAATTTAGAGAAAGGGCATTCTTACTGAAGTATCTTATGCTTGACTTGTCCTAAATAAAATCCTGCTAGATTCACTAGAAAGGCAGTTACAACAAAGGGTTAAAATCTGTCACAGGAGAAGTGTTTCTTACTTGCCTTCAGATATTTACACGTTAAGTATAGGCTTGTTACCCTTGGCTCCCTTTATAGAAACAGGCACCTTTGAAGGATAATTAATCTTTCGTTTTCAGCCACTCAACCTTTGGGAGGTGGAAACTCGTGATTTCCTACAGCTATTTCTTTGAATAAAGCCACTCCACTTTCATATGTTTCATGCCTGTTTTGCAGGAGTATGCAGGTAACAAAGTTTGGGATTTTTTTTTTTTTTTAAAAACAGTGAATTTTAAACACTCAAAAATTATTTACTGGAAGTTTAAGGAAAGCAAGTTTCACAGTCAAGAGGATTTGTTATTCAGAACAGGTGCCGTAAGCTGTCAGAGAGCCAACACATTATAATGTAATCTTAATGCTCTATCATAATTCAGTTTAATGTCAGATATAAAACATGTTCTATGAATTCTGTCTGAATAGTACTAAAACCAATACACTTCTCTGGCAAATTATCTCAGATAAGGGATTTGTTTGAGAACACTGCAAGCTCTCATGAAAGGAGACTGCATTTTCATTTCGGAGCTGCTTCCTTTGTCTACAGCAAAATTTCCAAGACTCCCAAGTGGACATTTAATGCCTAAATGAAAGAAAAAAAAAATTGAAATATTTATCTTTGACTTCTTTATATGCATAGCCCAATACATAATGTGATTTAGTTCCTGATTATCACTGTCATTTTTCCTTTTTTTTGTAGCTGACTATATATACCTTTTTTTAACAAGACTGCAGTCTATAATGCTACAAAGTTGTGCAGATTCACCCATTTCATGTGTTGCTTCTCACATGGGAGGTTTTTTCTCTCATGCTTATAGTTCTCCTATTACAGTGCAAAATGTCCAAGAGGGGAAAGTATCAAACACTCTAAGAGGTCTACAGTGATTTGATCAGCATCTTAACATCCTGTCTGGAGAGAAGACCTATTTTAAAACAACTGTGGGTTATTATTTGGAGTTTCTTCAGTGCAGGTTTTAGTTCATTAGAAGATTTTTATTGCACATGAGTAAACTTACTCTCAAATGCTACCAGCTGTACAAATCTAGAGGTCAAACCCGAAAGCTATTTCACTCTCCAGATACTTGTTTAGTTTCATTTACTGATGCTAGTATTAAATAATTGGATCATAACTCCAGTAGTTTTATTTCTAATGGAGCTCAAACATTTATGTGCAGTCAATAATGTAAAATCATGGGAGTTTCAAATTTTACTTTTTTGCTTACTTTTTTGCCACCAACTTTTCTTATTACTTTCTGCATTTCTTCATTCTCAAATTTAATACTATGATTTCTTTACTCACAGCATTAAATGATGAAAACTAAAATAACTTTTAAATTTAAATTCACTCAAGATTTTGACAATGTTTTCTTACATATCTCAAGCTTGTCTTGTATACACCAATTTTCTTACCCAAGAATGATGTGTACACCAATTTCTCGTTTCTCTGCTTCTTTTGTTGTGCTGGTATATTTTTTCTAACAGAGAGAAAATAGACTAAAATGCTGCTGAGCAGAACATTTCATAAATAAAGATGAAAAGTAAAGCAATTCACTAGTTTTTTCTCTGGATTTTCAATTCCTTTTGCTTTATTTTACAGTTTCTGGTATCATGATAATATGTCAAGGCTGCTCTTTGTCAGGCTCTTGCAGCACCAGATGCTTTGAAAAAGTGAAGGTTGTTAATATTATTAGTGGAAAACAAATTTCAGGACATAGCAGATTACACCACTCCTGTCAGAATGGGTTGGACATGCCCCCAGAAAAGGGGGGAGAGAATGGCAAACAGTGCTTCTGACCAGTTTTCCTGTATTAGTCAGTAACATTTAGAGAATAAAAACTAAATATTTGTAATGGCTCCATAGGTCTACAAATATTTAAAGACAAAAAATGTAGCTGAAAATGTTTGTCAAATAATGCCCAGGAAATTACATTTGTTGGTAGTTTTTCCAGCTAGGAGAAGAAAACAGCTGAATTCTTGGAAAATGATCCATTGTGAATATGCTGAGTTTTGAACAAAAAAAGGTGCAAGGTTAAAATGTACTGCCTTTTAGTAAGATTGAATTTGGCCTGATTTTAGGTGCCACATTTACCTTATCTTATCATGTTTTGACTACGTCCAATGTTCATTCATTGCGTCTTTATACTTACAAGTCATGTTTTATCTCTGGTAATTTGGCACTAGCATATTCCTTGAGAATTCCTAAACTATAGCATATTTTCTCTAACAAAAGCACTGGTATGAAAAATATTTAGTCTTAGCTGCTACCACACACCAACAAAGTACCAGGAATAGACTGGAATTAAGCTATTTTGCAGTCCCCGTGTGTTAACGCTGTTTACTTGCTGAGCTGCAGCCACACCAGTGTGGGCTGCCTTTTTCTTAAAGAACCAGCCCCAACACTCCCTCTGGCTGCAGTATTCCTCAAACTAATGAGGACAGGGGTGCTGGAGAGGATTTCAATGTGCCATCTCCTAAGAAGCACCGAAGAGAGGAGGATGCTTTTGTGTTCCCATGGCTCTTTCAAACACATTAGGAATAATGATACTACAGTGCATAATGTACTGGAATTATGTACTCTAATGTATTGGTATAATTTACATATAAAAACTTTTTCATTTGTAAAACTTCCATCTCCTTTGCTCTTTTTGTGTTTTAAGCAAATGTGATTGTGATTGATGGTGTTAAATATATTGGAAGATGGAGAAGGTGATAGTTGCTGGATTTGAATATCTGTGACAACATAGCTGAAGAACTGCAGAACACAGGTAATTGATTACAAGTATTTGGATAAAGTGTTGCTGTTTGGAGCCTGAGCCTCCTATTCATATCACTTGCTACAGTTCTGCTTTACAGGAGGCTGCCAGTACTCCCCACGTGGCTTTGCTATAGTTTGAACGTAAACCTATTAACTTCCTATCAAATAAGGATTGTAACTGGAATCCTGGCTAGCATCTTACTCTCTGCTACAATTGTAGTCTCTCTATTAATAGAAAGAATTAGTCAGTGTAAATACAGCAGTAGAAAGTTCTAGCCAAAACTCTGGAGTTGCAGTCTGGGTAGTTTCGATGTGCTCAGCAAGGACAGTTTATGCAGAGTTGCCTGCTATGCAGATCACTCATATTTTATCTCATCTTGGCACCAAAATGATACGAAGGGCAATGCTGAGTTAATCTGCCATCCCAGGAGACCTAGTTTGGTGAAGTTTTAAAGCCTAGTTTTGAAGGCTATTACCCTATTCCTTACTGGCAGAGATTTTTTTTCTACCCAAGAACTATAAAGCCAATCTTTATGAGCTGATGGTCCTGGTTTGAAGACAGATCTTTCTGTTATCTGTCTTTCCAACCCTTGTGGTGATACCCCAGGATGCATTTTCTTTTTCAGAGGAGGCTGCTGCCTGTTGCCTCACCTCAGGGCAGCAGGCATGGCTGCAGCACGCTCACCACTCTCTCCACAAGCAAATTTTATGTTGTGTTGGATCTGCCTTTACACAGGGAGAATATTTGCATTGCAGGAGTATTTCCCAACATTTTAAGATCCTGATGTTTGTGATGTGAAATACTAACTAGACATATTATTTTAAACCCAAGAGTGTAATGACATATTTTCTGCTCACTCTCACATGGTTCTGATTTTCAGTGCCAGCTATGCATTTGACCATGGATGAAAAAACTGTGTGACATTTTGGTAGACAATACTTTTACTTTCTTCATATGTGGAGGCTTGCAGTAAATAACGGGTAGAGTAGGACCAGGAAGACTCTAATGGATAGTGCATAAAGATGAGGAGTAAGATGCGCCTGTTGGTTTGAAGGAGATATGTTTAGTGCAGCCCACGGAGCCCTGACCCTAACTTCATGGCATCCAGCCCAGAGAGTGAAATGTATTCCAGCAATAAATCACCAGAATTTGTTCTTTTTGACTGTGTTAAAGCAACAGTCTGCAAAAGCTAGGACCACCAACTATGTTGTTTCTGCATATCTGCTCTAACCAAATCACTGCTGCTTTTTATAAGTCAGATGTTACTGAGATGACCGAGAACATTATCTAGAAAGCACAGGTCTGTGCTGTTCATCACCCAACAATCTGTGCTTGATTTTCAGTGCACTCTTGTCTAGTTTCCCTGGGGAATGTCTTGACATATTGAAACCATATTGTGTTGCTTTTCACATCTTCACAGCCCTTCAACTCTTGCTATGAAAATTCTAACCATCATGTCCAGTTTCTTAAAAAAACCTAAACCTTGAGGAAAAGCATTATTTCAGCTTGCCCTAAACAAAAATATTATGATTTAAAGAACACTTAATTATATTGAAAAAGTTTTCCATTGTTGGAGCCTATGTTTTGCTGGACCAGACTCTTCTCTGCTTTTAGGCATCTTAATAAATATCTGGTTTTTTACAGCTTGTAATATTTCAAACTCTTTTTGATTTGTTTTCTTAGCATCAAAAAGAGGATAAGATGTCAGTCTTCAAAAAATTAAATTGAATTTCTTAGGAGTATTAAGCATATAGCCAAATTTTTCAGTGGGGTGAGAACAGTAACACTTTGCCTAGAAAATGTGCAATATTGAAGTATTCCTGTCTTAAAAAACAGCAACAAAAAACAACCAAAAAAATCAACAAAACATAAGCTGTTTGATTCCTATTTTAAAAGACACTTCAAGCACTCATACAACCACAGACAGCACTAATGTTCTTGTCCTGCTCCACTCTTTGGCAGACCAGGATAAAGGTCCACTAGGGAAAATACATGTATATATATATATATATATATATATGCATATGCATATTTGTATACATGTGTGTGTGTGTATACAGCTCCTCCAGCCTCCTCTTACTATGGTTGCTGCACTCATCACTCACACACATAACAGACACCCTTATCCAGGAAGTGTCAGAGCCAAATTTAGTAAGAAATTGGGAGAGACTGTGCTGACCAGGTACCGAACATGGCCAGACTATCGTATCAGCTGGTATCTGTTTACATGCATCTGGCCCTTTTTTATCCTCTTTCCCCTCTGTTTTCCTACACTTCCTTCCCAAATCATCTAGATCTCTCTCTTTCCCCAGCTTTAGGTCCTGGTGGATCCTGCAAGGGCTCTGACAGGGTATTAGTCGTGCTTCCTGATTCCTCCCCCTTCATCTATCTGTACTCCTTTCTGGGGATGCAAACAAGCTTTTTATTACATAGCCTAACATTAGTGGTATGATAGAAGTCCAAAAATGATGAAATATCAAGAAAAAAAGTATAATAGTGTAATGCAGATGTAATGGCTCTTTCCGAAACATTCACCAAGAGACCAGTGTTTTACTGGGATGATGGTGACTCAAGAGTGGAGATGTTGGACACGTTCTTAAGGCATGTTATCAGGTGTGGTAATAAAAGGTGACTTGTCACACTGTTTGCCACTAAGTCTCTCAGGTTCAGAGAACTGTTCCAGCTCTGGATATGAGTCTGAGCAATTTGGCTCTGCCTTCTCCACAGCCACAGAATGGGGTACTGCTATCTTTTCAGCCTTTCAGATCTCTGTTGGATATCCCCTTTACTGGCTTCCCTGGTTCCTATTCAGGCTGACACTCTCCTGGATGGGAAAAGTTCTCCAGGAGTTGATGTGTTTTCTCTAAAAGTGGTCCAGATTTTTGAGTCAATGGGAGTGTACCGGGTCAGTGCTTAAGGCTTTGAATTTTTACAACAGGTCTTGCACAGCTTTAGCTGACAATACCAGAGAATTTTGAAAAAGGGTCATACTGGGTTGGATTCTGCAGAGATTTGCTACTTCCTTCACAGTAACACTGAAACATTGGAGAGCTGGAATTAGCTGGGAAAGACTGTGGGATGAAGATGGCAAGTCAAGATGTGAAGGTGCAACAGTTTTGGGGAGCCTGAGCTTTAATAAATCCCGCTAGCTTTTGATATCACTGAAAAGTGAAGGACTCCTGCCTCTGTTTCTATGGAAGAGCTTGGTCTACTATACCTCTGAAATATGTCTCTTTCTTACAAAATAAAACCAGAATATATTAAATATTTTTTACATTGTGGACCATGGATTTCAATGTCTTCCATGTTACTGGAGGGCACCAGTGCCATTTTTGCTCCTGGAACAAGTATGCTTTCATTCCCTTAACAGGGAGCTTTTATGGGATTTTTTTCACATGCTTCCCACTCATTTTTCTCAATGATCTTCCAGATAAATTATTCAAAGGGCTTTGGCTTTAGGCTACTGTTGCCTTTTCTTGGAGTGGTGTTGCTAAAACACATCACGCAGTCCCTTAGGACACTTTCATGTGCCCACTATATGCAAAGACCTTTATTTAGCCTTTAAAAAACCACTTGCACAATTCTGCAACCAAGGTCTGAATACATATGTCTCAATATGCTTTTATTTGAACAAAGCATGTGTGTATGCAGAGAAGGTTTTGTACAAAAATAAGTCAATAGATAATATTTGCAGATGTCTCTCAGTGTAGCAAAAGTTATCACTAGAAATCAACACCCACTTTCTAATGAGATCCATTTATTTATCAGAGTTTCTAGTGAAATGTCACAAAAATATCTGAGACATTGCTCAGCCGACTTGGAAACTCATTTGAGCTGGTTAGCAGGAAAGTTTTAGCTAACTGAGTATGATGCAACATGAACACTTTTAGGGTTCTTATCCTTGTGCTTGTTTGCTTAGTGAAAAAGTTCCTACCCGCTGGAATGATTGCTCTTTCAGTGCCTTAAATCAAACATAACTGGAGGCCTCAAGATGAGAAAAATAAATATTTGAAAAAAAACCTGTCTGTTTGCAAGGCCCTCTTTAGCCTGGCTCCTCTCTGACACTTTCACTTTCCCCTTCAGAAACTTAAAAGGAATATGCAGAGATCCTGGACACCTAAAACCAATACTAAAGAAGCTAAGAGGCAGGGCTTGTGAGTTGTGGGAGGAGATTATAAGCAAGAACAGGGAAGTCTTTCAAGGGTGTTTTAACCTTTATACATGCTTGACTGCTTTGAGCTCATCCTGCTTGGTAGCAAGAACAAAAATTAAACTAAACCAGAAGGGCAAAACTTTGTTACATTGAATAAAAAGGTTTAACAAATATTGTCTGTTTATTCCTTACTTGGGGAAAAAGGCTAGTCTTTCATAAAATGCCTTAAATTCTGTTTTTACTGAAACCAAGAGTCGTAAAACTTAACAATATTTGGAATGTTTATTTATTTGTAAAGAGGAGATTTTATATGCAGTAAAAAAAGGCAGAGATACCTGCAACCTTGCATTTTTTGCTGCTATTGTTAATTTTACAGTACTTTTATTGGAACATAGATACAGAAGGGACCTATTTGGATCATTGGGGCCAGACCCATGCTTTGCAGCCAATGTCACTATATGTGCATAATCCCCTCCATAAAACCTGATGAAAGTCTGTGAGTTAACTAGGAGTAGTCTGACTAAAAACCTATCAGAAGTTTATTTTCAGTATTTCAATACTGTGATGGTTACAGACGTTTATCTAATTTCCAAGCTATGGTTATTTTATCTTTTCTTATTAGACAGTCATCCATTAATATATACTGTGAAAGAACTAAATTAACAGAGGGATATTGTAACAATTTGTGAATCCAGTTAAATTCTCCAGAGCAGAGCATACTGTGCCAATAGAAATATTTGCATGGTACTAAAAATTAATGTATGTGGAAGAACATAAATCAAGTAATTCAATGTGAGCTTTTAAAGCTTCCACATGATTTTCACATCTTGCTTGAAGAATGTAAAAGATACGCTGGTAGTAATCTCTGAAAGTGCAACCAGGCACATTGTTCATGTGCTGAAAGTTAAATTTTAAGATACATAGTGATACTATTTGTTTGTTATTGTCATTCATGCAAAGCCTGTGTAAAACTATTACTTTTATAGAGGCTTGGAAATGTAAATAGTTTTGAAGGACTGGGAGCGTATAAATATGCATGTCTGATATGGCCTGTGATGTGGCAATGGCTAAGTCCTGCACAGACTGTGCTCCTTTCACAAGCCATGCAGGCACAGCAGGGGCAGGGAGTTTCTCATCTGTGAGAGCAGGCACTTCTGCAGGCTTGTGGGGAAGATATACATCTTGATTTCTGAAAGAGATATGATAGTTCTGAAATACAGGCTAGGCTTTCTCTAAAGGGTTCCTTACTGTTTTCTTCCCTGCTTCAGGGAAATGAGTCATGGGATCTGCTGGTGTTTATCCATCACTCTCCAGCTCTCATGTTGCTCAGGGGCAATCAGTACATTACCCTGTGCACCGATGTATCCACCAAGGTGACAAAAATATGCCCTTTGAGGGGCATTGCAGCAGACTGGTCCTTCTCCTGGAGTCTTCTTGCAGCTGACTGACTGGCAGAAAGGAAGTTGCGGGACAGATTTGAATTGATTTCTTCCACACTTGGGGAATCGGGTTATGGAGTGAAGGTACACTTCAAGCTGGGTGCAGCAACAAATGTGATACATATGCTAAAGGTGAGGAGACTGCTGAAATAATTGCACAGTCTGGCCATTGGAACTGTCACCCATTTTAAACACTTTCTTATTTTGTGACAGCTCTTGTATATTTTTATGTTCACGTTCGTATTCAGAGAATGCTGCCTTTTCTGCAGATAACTGTATTTGCAGAACAGCAAAGTGCAGAGGATCCCAGCCACAGACTGCACTTGTGCTGCAATGCAGGATGCATTCCTGAGGAAGGAGAATTTCAGGGACCAATCATGAGCATTGCTCACACTAAGGTAATCTGTCTTGTTCTACTCTTCAAATGACTATGGAAGTACTCCCTTGGGATTCCTTGTTTTTCCATTCTAGTTATTTCCAGGTTGGAATTGATGTTCAGCAGTTTAAAGCTATTGGCATTCTTCACCACTGCAGGTCTTGATCCCACAAAATATGTTATGAAACACAGGCAGGTTCCTCTCCAAGTCTTTTGTTATGATTGTCACTGAAGTTTATGGCACAATTCTCAATCTACCTTTGTTTGATGCCCCCAACCTCCACAAAGTAGCAGAGATTTAACTCTTTATCTCCAAAGGCACTATGGTGTGTGCATCTGAAAGGGTATTTTGGAATCTTGACTAAGAAATTGAATCCTCCTGTACTTGTAAAACATAGAGCTTTAAAGGAAGGCCAGGTAGGTGAAGCTGAGGGTTTTTCTAAATCATTCAGGCCTATTGAAGTGATTGTACCACCATGCCTCCTCCTGCTCCTCCCTAAAACATTCATACAAGTAGAGATTTGTTCATGCAGATATCTACAAAGAGACATAGCTGCGTAACAAGAAGAGTTCTGCATCTAGAGAAATCACTGTACCTTGCAAGCTTTTGTACCTATCTTTTCTGTAGTTTAAAAGTCTCCATCATCTGAGTGGGATGAAAAAAGGGTCACACAATAGAGACAGTTAGTTAGAAAGAACAGTGGTAAACAAAGAAGAGAATTTTGCCTCATATTCTATAGATTGCATATGCTTGGTATAGTTTTTATTTGCTTGGTATAATTATTCAGTCAGCATCTTGACAAAATTACATAGGCCTATACACTATTCCAGAACACAGAAATTGTATTATAAAATGTATTGCCAATGAATAATTTGATGATTCTTTTGAAAGACAAAGTCTGACCACAAAGGTGCTTGTTAAAATGGCCACAATGTGGCCACAGAAGGATAAAACCATGGCCATTTTCCATAGCAGGATAAAACAGATAAAAGAGTGGTATTCATAGCAGTGTTTGGGAGGTTTGGCTGTCAGTGATCTTGTATTAGTGATGTGATAATAGGACGTTCTACAGAGGAAAAGTGAGCAAAGAGGCAGCTTTTGATGCTGACATAGAAAACAGCCTAGACTGAATAATGATCTAAGGAGATGGTTGTCAGTGCCTAAATGGGAAGGGAGAGGGAGCAGGCTGCTATCTGTCAGCCTAGAGAATCTTCCACACAATTGTACCTCAGCTCTCCAAAATGTTTTCAAAATAGTTCAAAGTATTTTAAGAGAATAGTTCAAAAATATCACCTATGACCTATATGTATCCTTTGCCTAATGATTTCCTGCCACCTCCTGTTCTTGACCAGGACAGCTCAGAAGGAACAATGCGTACTGTTTTCTTGAAAAGATAAATCCTTAAATGAATCCTTTTCAGTCCTTGGAGAGCCCAATAGGTCCTATTTCCCCTCTGGTGTGCCTGCTTTTTATTAAGATGTATTAAGAGGACAAAAAAACTGTCACAGTATGGTAGATTATTTCCTCTACATTATATGTGAGGATTTAGAGAAAATGATGCAGCTTTACATAGACTAACCATGTCTAGGGAAAAAAGAAGTCAATTTTCCAACTTTAGGTCCTTGATTCTTAAGTTTTCTTGGACAAGGTTGGACTAATTATTGAGGTAATTCCATAGTATTGATAGTTCAATCGTGTCAGAACAGAACGGAGATGGATTTGAATTGATGGAGATTCATCTTTTTTCATCACTCTCTTCAGTAGCTCTCTCTTCCTTCTTCACTTGTGTACAGCTGGAGAGGATACAAATTAAAGCCAGGACTGTTGACCTTTTAGTAAGGATTCCCCGGGTTTCTTCACCTCTGAGGAAAAAGATTCTCAACTGAATGAGCTGTGGCTAAATTTGCAAACCCAGTGGGGTTTGGTCTAGAGCTTTGAACAGTGATATAGTTTCCACAAAGTAGGTGAGGGAATGCTGCAAGCTTTGTGTGTGGAACATGTGAAATTCTTTGTCAGCACTAAAGAAGGCATAGGAACTGAATAATCTGATTTAAACACTTGGGTGTTTATGGATGATTTCAAATGATTTAATACAGAGAAGTGCAATTTGAGGCAAATATAATTTCAAGTGCTTGAAACACCATATCCAACTCTGCTGCAATGTCTGGATACTCCCGTGAGCTACTGTGATACTGTAAAGCTCAAGAATGAAACATTTGATTACTCATATTTAGACGGACACTAGCCTTCAGAGAAGAGTAGTTTTCAGGGGAAATTATCTGAGAGCTTCATAGTGGCAAAGGCTAAATAGATAAAAAACTAAATAAGAAAAACCAGCAGGAGAGGAAATACATGCCTCTTTCATTTGTAAAGGTGTTAAAATGTTGTGTAAGATCCTTTTTGTACTTCACAGGTACACTTGCAGACCACTGGAAATATTTATAATCAATGAAAGCCACAGCGTGTGCAGGGAATTTCTTTCCTATTTTTAAGTGTAACTGTCTAGAATACTTGAGCATGATTTTGTGTCTCTCCCGTTGTTCTCTGGTGAATAAAATGAGAGTGCTCAGCTGTAAGTCCTGCCCTACACTGCTGAGTCTGCAATAAAAACCTCTTTGAATCAGGGGATTAAAAGAGCTACATTCTGCTGGAGTTATCACAAGTTCTGAATGGCCTTAATAAACAGCACAAAGACAGAAGTGCTTCCCTTTTGACATACAAGAATGTCCTTGTTACAAAGTCTTGTACACAGTATTACCAAGCCCTGATCTTATTTGTATGTTTCCAGATGATAATTTAGTAGAGATATTAATGAAGGATAATGTTTGAAGGACTTCTGTATACATGCATTTTGCTGCTCGCTCAGGCAGTCTGTTTGTAAATATTTGGAAGTTTTAGAACCCACATTTAATCCTCTCAAAACTAGAAAGAGATAATATTTAGTTTAACAAAAAAGCAAGTTATATGTTTTCTGGAATATTTACTTTTCTGGAAAAGCTTCTTGACCTTTAACTTATGTCATCTTAGCTCTGCTTTCAGTGTGATCTTTGAGGTTTCAGCAACTATTACATACTTATGGTATGGTAGTGCCTGAAAGCCTCAATCACTCTCCTGTATATGAGCACACCACATACCTGCAGTGGGAAAACTTCTGAAGAGCATCCTGAAGACCTTGGGCTCTGAAACACCAGGTAACCAGGTAAAAAGAGAAAAAATTTAAAAATCGCCTTTCAGTGTTTACTGGGGAACCAGAGGACAGACTGATGAAGTGAATTGCTCAAGTTCAAATGAGAAGGCTGTGGGAGAATTTGGATTTTGTGAGTCCCTGACTGTCAGCTTAACCACAGGTCTGTCTTTTCTCTGATGACAGGCACTTCATAGACATGTCCAACCTGCAAATCTTGGACTTTAGGGGCTGGATCCAGGTGCAAGATCCATGCTGGGGCTGTACCGCATCTCTGACAGTGGGACTCTGTTGATGCTGGTCTTATGAATACTCTGAAACCTCAGCTGTGGGATGGTGTCTTCAAAGGAACAGCTAGGTTGCTAGGCTGGCATTGCTTGGACTCCTCCAAGGAAGCCATTCCCTCAGCCCAGTGCTGTCCTGCACTGGAGAAGTGAGACTCTTTGCAGAGACATTCTCACTCCCTGCTTCTGGACTATCCTAGCCCTCACTTTCCCAGCCCAGAGGCCCTCAGTCCTGTGTGCAGTTGGTGTGTAGGCCATAGGGCTAGAAGTACATAAATGCCTGCACTAGGCTGGATTAAATATCTGATGTTACCTATAAAAGGATAAAAAACTTCTGCATAATTTCATATATTCTCTGGGGGTGGTTCTTTAAAAATTCCAGAGAAATGCTGTGTGTTCACCTCAGTTTCTTATGGCTTTGTAGGTCCTTATACTGGACCTTTCTCAATAATTTGCTCTAATTATGTGAGACACTTGACTCCTTCCTTGGTTGCTGTTCTGTTGTATCTTCCTTTGATACTTATGGGAAGGCTCTCTCCCTCTCCCTCCCTAGTACAGCTTTTTACTGGTAGCTTTTTATTGATGTCATGATCATTTAACTGCTGTACCATGCTAGTGAACAAGAAAGCAATACTGAGGCATGAAGTCCTACAGTCTGCAACTATCAGTGGTCTTTTCATCTGCCAACCACAACCTCCCTTCTATTGCCCACCTGGGAGGGAGCCACAAAACAGCCAGGGAGGAGAGTCCTGCCTGCAGGGATGGGGAAAAGCAGGGCTGCAGCACACCTCGCCCTGTGCACCCACCAGTGAAAGTGAATCTGAACAACTGCACATGAATATAAGCTGACAAATCATGATGGGAAATAGATTGAAAAGATTCTTATTTTTCCCATTTGTTTTCTTCCCAACCAGTTTCTGCTCTTCTGGTTGCACTGCTGAAATGCTTCAACAGCTTTTGATGGTGAGAGAGTAAGAGGTTGCATGAAACAGCTATTCTGCCCTGAGTTCCCTGCCCCTGAATGGACTGTTATGGGGGAACCTATATCACAAGAGAGGAATGATATAAGATCCCATCTGTATAGATGAGGCTGAGCCCTGATTTAAAATTGGCTCTTAGCACAACTCAAGTCCAAAAATAGATGACGTATATTTATTCATACTTTAACTGAAATTAGCATGCCAAAACCAACTTTGTTGTAAAAGCATAACAAAAAATGTATTTCATTTGCTGTGTGCCTTTGTCCTATCTATGTGCAATTGATTTCTGGTTTACAAAAACAAAACTAAACAAAAAAAAACTAATAAGAGCCAGTATCAACACAATTGTCCTGATATAACATGTTCACATCAAGGAATCAATTCAAAAGTGGTGTCAAGGAAAGAATATGCTGAAAACCTTTCTTCCTTGTGAGTTAAGTAGTAATTTAGGTTTCAGTAAAAATAGATTTATCTTGCTTCATTTACATTAAAACATTTTCTGGTGAAAATTTTCCTTTTTTTTTTCACCCCCACATTTTGCTCAGTTTGGGTAATTAAGTTTTCTGGAGAGAAGACTCAAAGTCTTTAGTCCAAAAAATATTCTGGTCCTATTGAAATAAGTGGTAAATCTGATCAATTCACCACTGTAGATTCCAGCTGCAACTTTATTCCCAACTCACTTGAGGGAACACACGTGAAGTAGGGCAGCAGGACAGATGAAGGCAAAGGCAGCTTTTGTGCTGTGTGGTTTATCGGCTTCAGAGTTTTTCAGATGATATTTTAAGAAAAAAGATCATCTTTGGCTTCAAGGTGCTTTGATTGTGTATTTCTTAAACTGGAGAAGTTACAATATTTCTGACAGCTATCTGAAAATGTTGAAGAAAAGAGGGAGGGACGGAGGAAGGAAGGGAGACTATGGCTTATCTTAGACACACTCTTCAGGTCCATGTTTTAGCATATATCCAAATCTGTAAGGCAAAACTAAGCCTTTAGCATTAGTGTTTGAACACCTTGCTGCTTCTGAACCATGGTACTCTGAATATTGTAATCAACCTATTGAAGCTCAACTTTACACTCCTTTTTGAGCTCATAAAATCAGTTCTCATCAAATACTAGAAAGCAGAGGACTATTGGACACTGAGATCAAAAAATACTATTAAAGGATTCGACGACATTTGCAATCAGGCTTTATAAAATATGTAAAACATACCAAAACAAACTACTCTACCACCAAGCCTGTTCTGTTCCTTCTAAGCAAAGCATAGATTTTTGATGTAGTGTAAAATATTGAGTGTCCTCACAAGTACAGCTTCCCTCTAGGTTAATTTCTTCTGTTACAATATGAAGGTATGGATGTTAAATTTTGCATTTGTTTCCAGACATGAGAATTTCTCCCCTTTGGAATAACACAGAAGCAAGAGCGGACTCTGCCCCTCCACAGGGCCACTGTGTGCCCTGCAGTCTGTGCACCGCAGTGGTGGAGAGCAGTGACACCCCACTCTCACATGCGTTTATCACCACGACCTCATCTGACCCTGCTTTTAGGACGGTTAAAAACTATGCTCCTCTCTGTAAATGCAGCTCAGTCTGTGTAGAGAGGAATTTGGCCAGCCGTGGCTGTACCACAGATGTAAATAATTCTCGTGCTTTCCCGTGACAAACTTGTTCACTGCATTTTTGGACTGGATTCCACTCAGGGAGAGCCATGTTGGCTTTTTAAAAGCTGTTGGACACAAAGTAACACACAATATGTTTTTTTTTTTTTTTTTGTCCTGAATGCTGATTGTCTGTGCCACTTTCCTCTAATGGTATTTCTGTTAGGAGTTCTGGCCGTAGAGGTTTTGAGGCAGCTATCTCGTAATCTAATTCATGTCAATTAGTTGTCAGTCCAGACAAAAGCCCTCTTATTCAGTTTGTGTAACTAGTTCCCAATAAATCTTTCTTGTGCTCTATCAGCACCTATGGTAGCATTTTTTTTTCAGTCCTCATTTTGTAGTTTTTATCAACAGCTCCTCTCAAGAGACCGAAACCTTTTCCTCACTCAGTCTTTATTTTGATATTCTTACCCATGAGAGTAATGTAATAAAGAGTAAATGATTGAGGCTGAGTAATTACACACATCTCTCTTTTATCTAATATTTAAGGAAGATTTTATATGTATGAACATATACCACTTAACTCTTTATTCAGGAAAATGGATCAAAGTGAAGATGACATGTTCCTCCATCAGATTAAGATACTGAGTGAACAAGTTTGTAGAGACCCAAAAACCAAAGAAACAAAGCATGGAAATTCAATTTCTCAGATTTGGGTTTGCCTCATTTAGTAATGGTGCGTGGCTTGCCTGGGGGCTGGGTCATGAGTGAGTCCAAAGATTTATCGTTTGGGAGGGCACAGGGTCCCCAAATTTTCTACTTTAGTTGGTGGCCTTGATCATTACAGTGATTAACATGGGGGCAGGATGACCTAAGTAAAAAGAGGTTGAAAATGAAGCTTCATACAGAAACGTGTGAACAAGTGAAGTTCAGCAAACAAGCCAGTGTTGTGGGAGAATGTCTCAGTTTGAGACAAATTTAGGGGGAAACACTCTGGAAGGAATGTCTCCTCCCCAGGAGACAGGTTTCAGCACTCCCTCCCCACCAATATGGAAGGAATTTCTTGGACAAAAGTGAAAACAACTATTTATTCAACAAGCAGAGTGCTGGCAAGGCACAGGAGACAAATGAGTAATGTTAGATAATAAACCTCCTCAATGCAGAGAAAGCTGGTGGATTTAGAGTTCTGTCTGTAGCTGGCTCGGCCCCTCCCAAGGCCCGAGGCCGGGATGTGGTGTCCCTGCAGCCTCCCTGCCGGTCCACAGGATCCGATGATCTGGTTCTCAGATCACAGCTAGGCCGAACACTTCCGGAAGAAGTAGTTCTGGAGGATTTCAGTATGCCAATATGGGAAAATTCCTTGCCTCAGCTAACAGGCTGGCTAACAGCAGGCAGGTGCTCCCTCGGCTCTGCAGCGGTGAGAACGCGGGGGAGTGTGTGGGAGTCCTTGAACACAAACCGTGCTGAAGAATTCACTCAGCTTCCCCCCTTTCCTCAGACCCAGCTTAAAGCTGCGAGACCCATTTCTGGGCAATAAGCAGATGATAGGGGAGTACAGTATTATCACAAAATCGCCCCCAGATAGAGAGTTAAGGCAAGAAAACTTTGAAGAGCTTGCATGAGCTAGGGAAGGTAGAACCACAGAACCCCAGAAAATAGTATCACAACCTCACTGTCAGTTTTGCCTTTTCTTGCATACGTTGGGCCTGTTCCCAGATGGGAACCTTGAGCCTGGATGGTTTTGGTCAAGTTCTGGCTCCTATTTGAAAGAAATGTGTCTCTGGTAGTAAAATGCAGAAGGAGGCTAAGATGAATGATACTCCTTCCTGAACTCAAGAAGCAAGTGGGAAACATGTAGGGAAAAGCCCCTGGAAACAAATGAGTTTTATTGCATTTAGGCCTCTAGAAATAAGGAAGAAAAATGGTACTAGATGGCAGAGACAGAAGCTACAGTGTCAGTATGGAGGCAGGCAGATATCTTTCCCAACTGGTAGCCCATACTGTCAAAAATCCTCACTGCATGGAGACTCAAATCTTAAGACAGATGCTTCAGGATTGCATTTTTGATAGGTTGGAAGTCTAAAGGCCAATGCATGTCAGAGAGGAGCTGAGGGAATTGGAAAGAGCTGGCTGCTCCTCCTGAGAGGAAAGAATAATCTGCCAACCAGCCTCAGCAGTTCACACAAAGTGTGGTCATGCCAGAGCCTCACATGAGACACTGTAGAACAGTTGCCAAAGGCCAAGAGCTCCTTTGGTTTCACTTTGCATTGGTGATTCCTGTAACAAATCTGAGCGAGGGTCTGGGGATGATCTGAAAGAGATGATTCCTGTCTTCCCATCTGAATATAAAAATCAGATATGAATCACATCCTGAAGGTGAAGAGTTACTTAGTTAATATTAAGAGATTGTTGCTGTGCTGTTATTGAGATACCCTCAGCTGTGGAATGATGTTTAACATGGATGTTAAATGCAGACAAATTCAATTTAACAAATACTGTGTGAGTGGCTAACTCACAAAAAAGCTTTAGATTCAGACTGACACATGCTGACGTAGCAGGAAAGACAGAAGTGTTGGCAGGGTTAACACGTTCAAAAAGGTGGTTTAGCAAAGAAAATAAACCATCATATATGCCATCTAAGGGCAGGACAAGTACTAATAGTTACTTATTTAGCCAAATTTTCAACAGCCGACTCAACCTGATAGTCTGAAGACAGCAAACATTTCTTCTTATGTTTAAAACTTGTTGATTTACAGCTTTCTAAGAGAAATAATAACATCAAACTCAATCTAGACATCATGATATCACAGCCAAGTCCACAAAAATTTTAAGTAATGCTAATCTAGTCTATTTCTGTTGTGAGTAGACTTGAAGATGCAATTTATTTTCTCAGTTCTGCCTTGTGCAAAATAATTATAATCTTTCTCTACCTCATAATTAAAGTTGGGACTAATTGGCACCTATTCAGGCTCCTCAATCAAACATACCCTGTGCACAGGTTAGCTGGCATAATCATAGTTTTCCTGCAGTTAGAATAAGTGGACCTCTCGTGCCTATGTTTATTGATGAGAAATTTGTGTAACTGTTGATAACAGTTTTGGTAACAAATTGCAAAAGAGAGGGGTGATTCTAGGCACATTGTATAAACAATGTTGACTGGCTCATGTTCCCTGCCTACCATGGAATCACTTAGGACAGTGGATTTACAGAAACCACCTCTGTCATACCCAGCTTGCCTCCCGCCACGGTTCAGATGTACCTGTTTTAGTTATGCTGGGTGCACATCAAGGAGATTTCAGACACTTCGGGTTCAATGCAGTATTGGGAGAATCTTCGGCAAAATTTATAATTCCTCTGTAGAAAACGTGTCCATGACATCTCTGGAGACTTTAGGAAAGTTTAGGGGGCACAGAGATTGCAATCTGGCAGCAGCTGCTGTCTGAGCACTCTTCAGAATGATGCCAGCTGGAGGAGGATGAGGGAAAAGGGAGGACTTAGGTAGAGGCCGCATCTTCTCTATCAATTCTCAGCCAAAGAGAATATATTTATTGATCAGAAACTTTAGTCTGTCTTGAACTTGACTACTTGCTGTAACATTGGAGGAGAGAATCTGCTGTGCTGGTTCTAGATCTTGAACAGGGATTCTCAATTTCTGAAGGCTGAATTTCTTACATAGTTTTGGCCTTACATAACATGGAAGTTCTGATCTCCAAGCCTTTTCACATTTCACTGGTGTCATTATAAACCAAGTAGACATCATATTACATAACACATACTGTTATTGAATCAGAGAGGCAGTGTATCAGTCTTTTATAAAATGGACCATATACGGAAAAAACGATTTAAGGCAGTTTGCAGAAGTGGATCAGTATTTGTGGAAACTAAATTGAAACCAAAACAAAAAATCTGCCAGTATCCTAGCACCCAAAACATAAACTGGTTCCAGCAACACAACTGTAATTTTTCTCCTCTGTGTGTAGAACACAGCTTTCACAGAATATTCTCTGTTGGAAGTGACCCACAAGGATCATCAAGCCCAACTCTTATATGAATGGCCCATACAGAGATTGAACCCATGACCTTGGTTTTGTTAAAACCATGCTCTAACCAACTCAGCTAAGCTCAGGGGAAGTTTGCAAGGAAGCAGCTGCTGGTTGAAATAATAACTTTGGTAGTGTTAATTAGATTTCTTCACTTTGGCCTGAGAGTCATTAAATTTAGCTACGCTAGTTTTTGATAATTTTTCTATCCAGTTCTCTTCAACTCATTCTGTTTTGAATGAAGCCCGTGGTTATTTCATTAAAATGAGTAATCAGAAGTTGGTTGTGCCATTTAAACATACCATAGCTGACTCTGATCATGTAATCTACATTAAGTACCAATAAGTCAACTAGAACAGATAAAGTATGCTAGTAGCAGTGCAAATAAAGTCAAAGCTGCATTTTATGAAGTTTGTTGTATAAGAATACAGACGACTAGGCCTTTGAAAGACATATTATTGCTCTCTGCAGCTTACTCCACTAGAGATCCTCAAAGATCTCTCAGGTAAAAAGTAAAAATAAAAATAAAAAATCAACAGTTTCTTCCCTAAAATTTCTGTGACCAGAACTACTGAGGAATCACTGATGTATAAAGGCCTGTATAAATTCAACCCATGAAAATCAGTGTGATTTTACTGAATTTGTATTTGCAAGAGTAAAAGGATTGTTTAACATCCTCTTTGAAGAAGAGATTTTATTCTGGCCCATGCACATCTTATCCTATTCCATACTGCTTTAATACCAAGCTCATTGAGATGCACCAATCACAAAGTACCTTCCAAATTTGTACCTGAATGACACAGTGATTCCACTCTATTGTACTCTGATTGTATTCTTTATGTGGTGCTCTAACTGATCTGAAATAGATAAGGCTAGATTTGAGATATGTCCCTTAATGCTGATTGTCTCAGTCTCAGAAGCAAATGAAGATGACCTTTGTATACAAGTACCTCTTCACTTCAAAACCAGTCTTCCACAGCAGAACAAGTGGGAAGAGTGGAAACCAATGAAGAGTATTTTAAAATTATTTTAAATTTTTCTGTATATCCCTGAAAAAACAATACCTATCCTTCAACATTGTTTTTCACCACCTTCAACTAGTATTTTAATGCAAAAAAAAAAAAAAAATCAAAATCATTTTAATTTTCCCCTAGTAAGTTAGAATACTTACCTCTGAAGACAAAATGCTGAGCTCAAATGTCTGAATGGTACTAACTGCAGCTTTTATAAGACATTCATAGAAAATCCAAATTTTGAATTAAATAGATTAACATTTGAACTGTTTTATGTGAAAGGAGTAAGCTGTCTAGCTCCAAACCACATGTTTTTATTCTGGTACTTCTCATTGGCCATCTGTTCTTTGTTGTCTGTCCCAATTCCACCATCTGTCCCAAAAATTACACTCAGCATGATGACCTCACCCACAAAACTGCTCTGTCAGTCAAAGCTAGTAAACAACCTTCACTTCCTTTACACTTCTCATTGTCTTCAGTGCTGGAAACAAGGAATGCAGATTAATGCCCTAGATTTTTGTTCTAATTGTCTCTTTTTTTAAACTCACTTAACATTTTCACATGGTGGTAGGAAGAGAAAAAAAAGGAAGAGAGTGAGAAAAGCAGCTGATGCAATTGGTACAATGAGCAGCATTGCTTTACAGAGAACTCCTGCAAATTGCAGAGAAAAAAAAAAATTTGATCAGTCAAGGGAAAATCTTCTTCTAAATTCCTTTGTTTGTTTGTTGCTTTTTTTTGAGTTCAGAACAAAATGCAGATGCTTTGTTAGATAAATTTTAGACAGCTCATTAATATGAGATGAATACTGCTCCTAAAATCTGTAATAAAAGTCTGAGTCTTCCTCCTTTAGGCTGTGGATTTGCACATGGCAAAACACTATAGATGCTCCACACCTGAACTTCTCTATTCTTCCCACATGTAGAACCAGTTCATCTTCTTTCTTGTTTGGCTGAATAAATTCAACATTCACCTGGCCCCTACATGCAGGCCAAGGGACATCTCAGTTATGTCAGGGATGCAGATGGGTGATGGGGTCCTGACCCCAGGTTAAGATAACTGCAAGGGATGTGATAATCTATTGGACAAGACATAGCTGGAGTTTCTGGATGTGACTGGTAACAATGCATGAATCTGACAAAGGCTAGAGATAGCACTGTGAAGAGAGGTTGGATTTCACAGACATTTAAGGAAGAGTTGCTTAAGAAATATCTGCATAATTGGAAGGAAACGTGTGACCTTTCGGGCACAATTTGTGCAGAGCTAGCACTGTCTGGGTAACCATATCAAAAACATCATAGAAAGCCAGGAACATCTAGATAGTGGTATCAAACCCACCAAATTTGGGTACAGATGCAGCAAAATTGGGACTAAGGCAGAAGAAATAATTGTGGTTATTTAATTGTGAAAGGTCAGAGGTGACAAAAGGAGGGCAAGAGCAGAGAGGTCAAGACACAGGAAAAGATATGCAATGGTATGAAAGTGGGGTAATTGGGGCTGCCTGGGGCTAGCTCTTGCTCACCACATCTTTGAGCAGGACAATAAACCAAACCTGTTTCTAACCACATCTCATGTTGAACCTGCTTCATTGTCAGGAGGACTGAGTACACGAGTGGTAGCACCAGTGCATGCTCCAGGATGGCAGCATCAATGTCCTTCTGATGTCCTAGAAGACTGCACAAATCAGCACACCCTGGGCTGTCACAATCCCTCTTTTCATCAAGTTTCTTCCTAAGAGCTACGCTACTACCTTGTCAGTTTTCTGTCTCTGAAATTTCTTTCAGTGTTTGCAGTCACTAAACTGCAGAAAAACATTTGACTAACCCTTGAGTTATAATGACACTCTGATACTCTCTTGTTGCTATTTAAAGTATTTGTGGGTGAAGAACATGAGTATCAGTGAGAAATACCTATAGGTTAACTTTAGTGTCCTGGTGAGGTCTCGAGATTGCAGACATCTCCTGCTTGACTTCTGGAAACTAAGATATTTTATGTTTTGCCTGTCAGTGAGATGTTAACACAGTAAAGAGGTACTTCCTGGTTTCTGAGTCGGTGGGAGGAGGAGCCTGGTGCCTCAGAGGGTTACCCACAGAGGGCTGTTCATGCCGGAATGCATCTGGGGCTGGCCATCAGAAACAGCTGAAACATCACACCTCGCAGGGTGTACGTGTTTGAGGTCAGCAGCTCATTAGACATTTCTGTGCACTGGGAAACCAGATGCCGCAGTCCCTCGTTTGAGGGTAAATGCCCTACTGAGTGGGGCTCTCCTATTACATGAAGGAAATAGCACCACCCATAGTCAGGCAGTCCGCCTGAAAGGGAAGAATTTGGGTCCCCTGACCTCTTCAGGCTGAAACATTCATATCCCTCCTCCTGGAGTGAACAGAAAAGTCCTGACTTTGCTCTTGAAACATGAGGGCTCTCAGGAAGACGAAGGAGTTCTCAATTCAGCTTTAGCATTTCACATAAGATATCTCCTGGAGAGAAAACGGCAAGGTCCGTACGTGAGCTCTCAGCAGCTGCTTGGCTGGAAGAATAGCACTTTATGTGTGATTCAGGGCTGTTTGGATAAATGACGCATTCTCCCAGGAGGTCTAAAGGATTATGGTACTTTGGGGATCTCGCAGATCAGCCTGATCACCCTCTGGCTGAGGCTGAGCCCATCTGCTCTTGCACAGATGTTGATGGGTGACTCATGCCCAGCGGCAGAAGTCAGGAAGTCAGCTGGGTTTTGTTTAGTTTTTTTCCTACTTTAGTCCAGGTAGCTTTGTAAGCATCCTTATTTGGTAAGATTAGGGTGATTCCCTTTGGTGGATGAATCGGAATTGATTTTGTGTTGATGCTGCCTCATTCACAAGCTTAGTTGTGTGGCATGCTTAGCATGTTTTTTTAATAGGACTGTCACTTTGTCTTGTTACAACTGTAGAAAGTTCAGTATCTCACAGGTATCATACTATGAGGAGGAGAAAAAGAAAAAAAATTGATTTATACAGGCTGCATTACAGAAGCTAAATATACTGCATATAACTTCATGTTTCAGAAATCTTCACTCAAAAGTTACTCAAAGAGACATAAAGGTTCCCAAAAGGAAAACTTGGGGATTTATTCTTAAGGTACATTTTCTGCAAATTATGTAAAAGGCATCAGTTGCACCCAGCAAAACAAGATACTGTTTTGCATGTTGCTTCCCAGGGGGAATGGGGCAGGTACCTTCTTTTTCCTTGTTTTTGTGCAGTTTTTACTGTTACTGATTTTGTACCCCATCCCTATCTTGCGTGGTAGAATAAACAAATTGCACTGTAAATCTTCTCTTTCAGAGGTACTTATGATGGCTTATGATACTTCTGATCATAGATACTTTTTATCATTGTTCACTTTTTGTTGTCTAGGCCTTGCTATAAAATTACAAACCTGTGGGTTAGCACTTTCTAAATAGGCATCAATATTTACATTTCTTCTCATTTCTGAGTTCTTTTTCTCACTGCTTTTGTAAGACATATCAATTTAGGAGCTCAAATCTGCCATTTTTAACCTGTCTTAAGAAGCACTGAAATCTTGAGATGTGAAATCTAGTTGTGATGGTCTAGCTGACCAGAAAGTCTATGAATGGTGTGTGCCTCATTTAGGGCACTTTTTCTCCACTTATATGATACTCCTTCTACCACTGTGAACCATGTCAGCCAGTAAAAAATTAGAAGCTCTTACATTTCTATTCACGTTGAGATTATTTTAAATCCTGTTTCTCTGAAAATATACTTATCTTTGAAATCCAGCACTACAGCAGGACTTGCAACAAAAAACCAAACTTACTCATTTATAAGTTAATGTCTCCTCTCTTCCCACACAAATACTAAATAACCTTTGTGTTTTCTACTAGCAATTAATGTGTTTACTCCCTTTTTATCTGCACAAAGAAGACATTTCTTTTATGATGTTACTTACTCATCTTTATAGTAATTAGAGATGTAACATAATAAGTGCTTAAAATAGCTAAACAATGTTTGAACAATTTGAAAAAAAAAATTTTTTACTTAAGTGATGTTGGAACTTCACAAAAATGTTATACATTTTTCCCATCAGAAAGTTCAGCACCATTGTTTATTTGTCTGCATGGAGGGGGGGGTTTGGTTAATGTATTTTTTTCATTTTCAAATTTGATTTACAAGAAACCATTTTGCTCATACTTTTATTCTCCACTAATGAGAATTTGGTTTTCTTAAACAAACCAAGCTTACAGTCCAGCCAGAATTTCTCATGCAAATATGACACTAAAATTTCATTTTGTGTGTGTGTTTATAAATGTTAAATTAGCTGAGAAATAAGTCAAGCAGCTGAAAGACAATGAAGTTAGCTTCAGAGAGTTCATTAGACATTCCATAACATTTGAAATTAAATTGCTAAAACGCAGTCAATGCATTTCCACTTGCTGGATTTCCATTCTTTCCATTTGCTTACACAGCACAAAAGAGAGGGGAGACAAGTGAGCCTGCCAAGGTCATAATAGGAAATGTCACTGCCTACCTCAGAACTGAAGTTTCTTTGTCTGAACTGGTGATTGTTAAAGTACTTACAGTTCTGTTGGTCAAAAGTGCTAAATACAGGGTAAGACATAATTTTTAAGTATTCAAAACCCTTCTGGTTTAGTGGTATGAAGCAATCAGTAAAAAAGGTCTTTTCCAGAACCTTGTACAGAGCTGCAGAAATTGCTTTCAAATGGGCAAAGTGCATTTGATCTTCGCACATGTGAAGTAGATGGGCCCTAAATGTAGTATATGATTTTAAGCAACTTTACTGTAACTAATATCTGTGTCAGATGCATAAAAGACCATGCTGGATACCTAAATAAGGCTTACTGGGACCATGTCTCACGAGGTATTGTGTCATTCAACCTACATGTGTGTGTGCCAGATGAACAGTTCTATACATACACATAGATCACGTTTCTGTTCAAACTGGTTTTGGTAGGATGACACTGTAGTCTTCTGGGTTGCTTGCAAGCCTCAGGAAGCATGGAGAAGCTTCAAGGATTCAGACAGACTGGATGGATGCAGACCAGTACAGAGGTGCTAGGTGTGTAAACAGCAAGGCAGCAGAAGGGAAAATTTTCCAGAGCTTATTATCTCCTTTTCCACCTGAGTCCAGGCAGCTAATTGGGAAGTGTGGGAAAGGAGAGATACCTTAGCCTTAGCCTGAGCCTTTGCACAGAGGCTGGAAATGCTCTGGACATGCCGGTCATTCTCTTTTTCTCCTTGAGCTGGGATACTATACTCTGTGTTAGTGAGAAGGAAAAAGGGTGCCTGAATTTTACATCTGAGTTGAGAAATTTAAAAAAGTTTAATTCAAAGGGAAAAGAAGTTCCTTATTGGGAAAGCAAAATGTCTGTGTTGGTGGTGCATGGAAGTGGGATGGATTTTGCTGCTTTTAGTGGTCTCAAATGTAGGTGTCTGTGATGATTCCATGGTCAATTGACTGTGATATCTCTCCAGAAACCAATTAATTTTGTTTTAGACTTGTATTTTCAAAGGGGATCAACTGTATTGTGATGTGTGTATCCCTTTGTGATGATTATAGAAGGAATCCAGAGCAGTAAGTTATCCAAACGCTTTCCTTTTGGATAGCAAACATTCTTAGAGGTGAACTTGGCCCTTGATGAGAAAATGAGGCAAGCAGATGTACATGATAAATCTTTTGGAGGCTACATCAATTTTCAGACTTAATTTTGAAGCAAGCATTGCTTCTCATGGCTGCAAAGTTATTTTATAAAGGAAGTCTGCTTTCTTTGCAGCTCAGATATAGAAACTGGGTCACCTTTTAGGTCCATAGAGCAGGGAGAATCTGTCTTTCAATGCTAAAAAAGAAAAACCAAACCAAACCCACCAAAAAAACCCCAAAGAAGATAAAAAGACTTTTATTTTCCATATCCACTAATCAAAACTGAGATATAAAAATAATATAAAAATAATAAAAGATAGTATAAGGAGGGAGAAGAATCAGAACAACTGCAAGCTATGCAATTTTATGGCTGATACATGCAGTTTATTGAGATGTAGTTTTGTCTGTCATCTTTATTTGGTATTTGGGAGAAAACAAACCCCCTCATAATATGCCAGAGGTATTAAATAAATATGTATTTGTAAATGGCATATTTATTTAATAAATCTAACTAATTTGAGTTTCCTACCAGAGGACTATAAAATTGACATTGGCTAGAGCTCTCTAAAAATTCTTAAAGATATGAAGGATAGTGAACACTAAAATTATTCATCAAATAACTATATTTTAATTCAATCTTATCAGTTATGAAGTTTGCAAAAAAAAAAAGCAGAAGTTCAAGCCTACTTAGCAAATAAGTACTTGATTAATAAATGGCTTGTCTTGAAGGGACAATAGATTTTTGGTAAAAGCAGCTTAGGATACAGTAAATTAAGAGCTTCTTAGTACTTGTAGTGCTTGTGAACTGGGTAGAGCAACCTATTCATCTGGTGAAAAGAGATTGTTTCTCCCTTTTTTAATCAAGTTTCAAAAGCAAGCAGCATCTTAAGTTTATTAGTAATATTGTCTGAAGCAATGCTGGAATAGAAAATGGCTTTGAATTACATTTTCTTTTCTGTTATTTTTAGAGACATTGTTCATTTTTTCCCCACTTTGCAGCTCAGGAGAAGAGAAATCCAGTAGGTAATTGGTATACTTCAAAGAGTGTAATGAATTTGATTGATAGCAGACACGATGTGAAGACATGAAGTGACAGTTTGTTGGCATGTGCGGGAACAGAGTAAATGATCGTTAACCATTTGAGTGCAAAAAGCTAGAGGGAAAGGGGAAATCACTGGTGTGCAACTTTTTGCTGCAGGTCTGCTAGAGCAGTCCTCAATGGGCAATGCAAGACTGCAAAACCTGGAGGAGCCCTGAGGTCTGTTTGAGTTGGTACTGGTACAGTCTGTTAAAGTCCTCTTATGTTCAATGTCATATCACCTTCCTAGAGACAGTGCAACTTGGGCTTCTCCTGCTGTCCTTACATTACTGTGCGTCACAACTTTGATTTTTGGATCTTAGAATCATAGAAACATAGAATGGTTTGAGTTGAAAGTGACCTTAAAGACCATCTAGTTCCAACCTCACTGCCCTATCCAAGCTGGCCCTGAACACTTCCAGGGATGGGGCATCCACAGCTTCTCTGGGCAGCCTTTGCCATTGTACCACTACTCTCACAATAAAGAATTTTTTCTGTGTATGTAACCTAAATTTCCATTCTTTCAATTTGTCCTATCACTACAATTCCTGACAAAAAGTCCCTCTCTGGTTTCCTTGGAGGCCACTTTCAGATACTGGAAGGTTGCCATGAGGTCTAAAAACAACCTTCTCTCTTCCGGGATGAACAGCCCCAACTTTCTCAGCTTGCCTTTGTGGGAGAGTTGCTTTAGTCCTCTTCTCAACTTCACAGCCCGTCTCTTGTCTTGCTCCAAATCCTCTGGAGTTATTCATGTAAAGACGTGGAAGCATGCTGAACAGCTATCTACAAAACAACTTGGGGAAAGAGAAAGCTGCAATGTAAAGATGCACAGTATCACGGCATGAATATTGTAAACCTATCTTTTGCCAGAACTTTTGATTCACATAACAGTACTGTTGGTCACTTTTCTCATTCTTAACACACTGAACCCTTTTCCCCACTCACTGTGCAGCCCTGACTTTCACAGCGAGAGGGGTCTGTGTCAACCAATAAGGAAGATGGGAATAAATCTCACTGGCTTGGTTATGTCAGTGATGGAAGGGGGTATCGTGGCTGGGACAAACATTTCTAGTCACAGGCACAAGCTATTCAGTAATTTCTGCATGAAAGTATAANACTGGTACAGTCTGTTAAAGTCCTCTTATGTTCAATGTCATATCACCTTCCTAGAGACAGTGCAACTTGGGCTTCTCCTGCTGTCCTTACATTACTGTGCGTCACAACTTTGATTTTTGGATCTTAGAATCATAGAAACATAGAATGGTTTGAGTTGAAAGTGACCTTAAAGACCATCTAGTTCCAACCTCACTGCCCTATCCAAGCTGGCCCTGAACACTTCCAGGGATGGGGCATCCACAGCTTCTCTGGGCAGCCTTTGCCATTGTACCACTACTCTCACAATAAAGAATTTTTTCTGTGTATGTAACCTAAATTTCCATTCTTTCAATTTGTCCTATCACTACAATTCCTGACAAAAAGTCCCTCTCTGGTTTCCTTGGAGGCCACTTTCAGATACTGGAAGGTTGCCATGAGGTCTAAAAACAACCTTCTCTCTTCCGGGATGAACAGCCCCAACTTTCTCAGCTTGCCTTTGTGGGAGAGTTGCTTTAGTCCTCTTCTCAACTTCACAGCCCGTCTCTTGTCTTGCTCCAAATCCTCTGGAGTTATTCATGTAAAGACGTGGAAGCATGCTGAACAGCTATCTACAAAACAACTTGGGGAAAGAGAAAGCTGCAATGTAAAGATGCACAGTATCACGGCATGAATATTGTAAACCTATCTTTTGCCAGAACTTTTGATTCACATAACAGTACTGTTGGTCACTTTTCTCATTCTTAACACACTGAACCCTTTTCCCCACTCACTGTGCAGCCCTGACTTTCACAGCGAGAGGGGTCTGTGTCAACCAATAAGGAAGATGGGAATAAATCTCACTGGCTTGGTTATGTCAGTGATGGAAGGGGGTATCGTGGCTGGGACAAACATTTCTAGTCACAGGCACAAGCTATTCAGTAATTTCTGCATGAAAGTATAACGTTTAGTCTTTACTGGATAGGGTAAATTAAAAGGCAGTAAATTCAGTGAATAAATCCAGGCATTGATATGTAATCTTGTTAACTGTAGGAAAAATATGAGTGACAGACAACAATGGCATGACATTAGGAGGATTTCACTGAAATTTAATCTCCTTTTGTCTATTCTTAGTTAATTTGATACACCACATTCTTGTCTGAGTAATCAGAATTAATTTGGAAATTGTATTGTTCCTTTCTTATCAGAGTAAGGAATGGTTTAGTAAAAAGCCGAAGCTTGCCAAGTGACTTGATTCTAATTGTTTCTTTCTTTGATTTTAGGCACGAAAAATGAACAAAAACGTCTCAAGATACTTACCTTTCAGGGACATTAAATACTCCCATCTAATAAATTATCAGTCATAATTTGGCTGTGGTTGTTTAAATGATGAATCACTTTCTTCTGGCTACAACTTACATATGGAAAAAAAATTTTCTTCACTATTAACATAAAAATATAATAAATCATACCAAAGATCCTTCAGAAATCTTTTTAAATATCATTAAGTTTTATTTAGACAGTCTTCCGTATCATTAATAATAATCACCATCAGACTCTTGTGCCTTAAAATGCTGATGATATTGCAGTGCTGAGCTCAGTTAGCTCCCACAGGGTAATTTCTCAGCATTGTTTGGCTTCCCTTTGTATCATCTGAGCTGTACAAGGTGAGTCTGCTGCCCCAAAAATTTCTCTCATGATTCATTTCTATCACTGCAGGGCTGTGGCACAAACTGGATGGAAGCAGGGAGCCACAAGTGGATTTCTGAAGATGTGTCTTTGTTTTTCTGCCTCAAGCATACCTTGTGAAAGGAGAAGAATATATCCCAGTGCTTGATCTGTTGTTTGACAATAATTTGCTTCTCTTTTCACATTAGGCAGAATGCATGCACCTAGAGATGTAAAACCAGACTGGACTTCAGTCTTTTTGTTCCTTTTAGAAAATGCAAGGAATTTTGATCATGTTTGGACAAAATTCAATGTTTAAATAGTATCTCCTGATTTAAGATTACCTTAAAAGGCAGTAGCAGGTTACATATAAAGCTCTTGAAAGTATTTTTTTAATTGCAGAAACAGCCCGTAAAAGATGAGCCCTTTACATGGGAAATTCCCGCTTTTCATTTCCCAAGAGTCTTTGAAGAATTCTAATCTTTACTTAATCAGTTTTCCTTTTCTAGATTTTCTCTCAGCTACTTATGTGCATATACACGGTTGTGCATGTGCACATGTACATGTCTAAAACCAGGTACTGCCAATGTTTCGTGTCTGTTTAACAGACACAGCTGATAGGCACTCCTGATGCAGGAGCAAAGATTTTACCCCGAGGTTTCTACAGAATGGAAAATGTTTTTCATGTCTACAGTAGCGCTGAACGTGGTAGTGGGGAATAAAGCGGTCCTTCAGTTTTTCCCCATAACTCATCCTCAGCAGTTGAGAAAGCACAGCGAGGCATCCATCTCAATGACACCTCAGTTAGCTGAAACATTTTATTCCACTCCCACATTCTGTGTTTTCTGAGTAGCATAGTGGAAAAACTACAACCTGAAAAAGGCCGGGAAATTTGTTTAGTGACATCTTCATTGCCCTCCCCCACAGTAGTTATTTAAGTAATGAAGAGTTTCAATACAATTAGCAGAAATCCTGAGAAGTAAACCCAGGCCCTCAGTGCCTTTAAAAGCAGCAGGCTTTGTTAAGTTTGATCAAACCCATGACAGTTACACTGTGGCACAGACATGCAGAACAGATCGAGCTTGCTACTGACATTTTGATTGCACTCTGTAGAATTTATGTTTAGGAAAAGCCTCAGCCAGTGTTTTGGCATATCTTATCTGTAGGGCACTGCAGCAATAAATCCCACGAAATGCAATCAAATGTTAATAGAAAATCCTTTGTGGGAGACATCTCCAACAGCGAGTTTTTCTCTCCACCCCCTTTCCACTCCAAAAGGCTGTTTATCCACCCAGACAGATCTATACCTGCCACTTGTAGCTGTGCTGCACTATGTTTTGTGGAGACAAAGAGTGACTCTCAGAGAACAGAGCCGTGTAGACTTCTCCTAGATGCATGCCAGTCTTGGCTGTGAATCTGTTTAAACCTTTGGGCAAGGTCAAGGCTGGATCTCAAACATCCCCCTAGGATGTACCCCAAGAGAAAACCCCTCCACCAGGGCAGACGAAATACAGAAAATAGACTCTAATGTGATGGAAAGTCTTTGGACAGGATCAGTCACTGACCAGACTGCTTTCTTCACCTGTCCCAAAGTACGTAGGTACTGACGAACACAGAGCACGTTTTGGCCACAGCTGGGTATATCCTTGATCCTGTTTGCTTTTCTCATAGCCTGTAGTTAAAGTAATTAAGTTTCTTGTGTGTTGCTGTGTGTTAAGTGGCACTGAAAGCTGGGTCTGCTCCAGGTGCATTGGGAATCGGGCCCAAATGTAAATTAAAGAGCGCTTGACAGCATCTAAGCCTGGTGCTTGTCACCTGCTTCAGCTCTAAAACTCTTCAGGTGCCTTCAGTCCATGTTTGTCTGTCTACAGATACAGCAAGGTGTCCCAGGCCATGGGGAATGGGAGCAGGGAGGTCCTCATGACATGTGCTACCTGTGGCTGTAAGTAAGCAAGAGGTAGAAGGACAGAAGTCTCCCCTGTGTCAGGGGGCTTGCTTGGTGGAGACACCACGCACAAATCTGTGTGCTGGTGCCAAAGAGCCACTGCCTACAGGACAGTCTGGCAAAGGGGCTGCAGCATGCCACAGGGTGCCCTGGTTTTCTACCACAGTTCAGGTCTCAAGTGCTTTTCCCCCAGCTCCAGAGACAACTTCCAGCTCTAGTTTGGCTGCATACACATGGAAGAGGAGTCCTTCAGCCCCAAGCCTTTCCTCACACAGCAGTGCTGACTGCAGCTCAGACTTGCAGGTCCTGGATCTTTCCAGGCAAAGGAAGAGGCGTTTATTACGAGGCTGCATTCAGCTTTCAGGGAAGGGTGGTAGGCCAGGACAAAGTGTCAGAAGTCTAGTTTGGCAAGGAACTTCCAGTTTGATCCTGGTGGGAATGGAAGAGATGTCCATATCCAATAGCAGAAATAGTCCCTTCCAGTTAGCAATGGTTAAATTTTTTTCTTTATTTTCCAGTAGTAAAACAAGCATAGGACATTGAGTCAGTTGCTATTTTAGGTCTAACCTGCTATTTCCTAAGTGTAGAACTAGGATGATGACATGTAAATATCCTACTTAAAACTATAGTAACTCAGATCTGCATTCCAGTATCAGATCTGCATTCCAATATCACTTTGGAAGAGACCTTAACATTACACTCTTGCTTTCAATGTTATTTTCTCTCCTTGGTAATCTCTCCATGCAAAAATATTTTCTTATAATGAAATATGCAGAAAGAAGGCCATGGTGATAGACAGACTGGAATAAAACTGATAGGGTACATAGTCTGGAAATTCCTGGCAGCCTCAAATCCCCATTACAATAATAAAAATCCAGCTTATGAATGCAAACAAGAAAGTTTAACCTTGTAATAATTTTTTCAATATTTTTTCTAAAGTTTATAGCAATTTACTTCATCCAGGAAACACTGCAAAGTGCTGGTAACAAGCAAAAAGACAGTCAATAAACATTACAGCTATTGCTGAACTTTCAAAGCAGAAAATTAAAAATTAGGTGGTTTATTCACTATTGTTCAGGGTTTATTCACTATTTATTGTTCTGGTGGAACAATTTAAGCCATTTTTGCCCCATATCTCTTATTTAATCTTGCTTAGACTAACCCTCTGCTCAGCTCACACAGGGTGTGAACTCTGCCTAGTCTTCCCATGGCAGCATGACACTGAAATATTATTACCTAATTAGACTGCTTTTCCCTGGCAGCAAGCAGTTCCCATTTGTTTTAAAGACATATGCTTTTGTTTTGCTGTTGGAGAGGTTAGCAGTGTTTGTGCAGATATCTGAGAAAAACACAAAGGGAAATGAACTTGAAATTTACATCTCAGCACACATTTTTATTCTTTACGTAATTTGGACTGAGCTGAGATTGTCTGCTCACAAAAGGCCTGGTACTGGGAATACCAGGACTGTTATTACAGGCAGAATTCAAACACATTGGCAGAATCTGTGGGAAAGTTTGTCCATTTTAGTCCTGGTTTTACTGGATGGTGAAACATTCCTTGAATAGTTAGTACGCTGGCCCAAGGCCTGAAAAAGTCACTAAAGCCTTCTTTTTTCTTTATCTTATATAGTGAAAAGTGACAAGTAGATTAACAAGACAGGTTACTTACAGCAGCCCTTTGCCCCATCAGTTACAAACTGGCCGAGGTTATCAGCCTGGTTCCAAGTGAGGAACACGGGAAAATATGTGATGAATCTAAAGGGGACGTAACACCCTACATAACATCTTTCTTGCAGGGTGTAATCCTCTGCAACATTTTTCTCCTCTTCAAAAAAACCACATCTGTTGCATTTGCAGTAACTGGAGTTTGCCTCCCATTTTGTGAGATATCATCTCCAGGATTGTGACATGCAAACACAAGGGTTACTATCATCTTCCAAGAATGTACAACTTTTTCTTTTTTTTTTCCTAGGATGATGAACAGTTCATCATCAACTCTGACTTAAGGATTACTTTTTCTTAAAATGCTTATCCTCACTTCTGGAAATTGAAATAATTAAATCTAAGAGTAAATAAACTTATATCTTCAAACCATCCTTACACTTTTTTCTTTTTTTGTTCAAAAATTTCAAGGATGCTAGTGTAACTCTATGTTTTGGTGACCAAGAGTCTGACTAACATCTGGTTCTTTTTCTCCGACTTCTCAAGGCTTATCAAATTTTGGCTAGGGGAAAACACTGAATTTTAGCTTTTTAGAGAGGTCATTGGGCCAGGAATGGGTTTACACTTTTAAAAATATTTGCTTTTATATGTATACAAATGTACATTATTTTAAAATAAAAAGTGGAAAAATAGACTTAGGATTTTTATTAACTATAACTGAAAATTCTGCAACTTGTCATCAGAAAGGTCTTATTTTATTAATTTTAATTAATTTTTAAATTATTATTTTTTTCTTACTTTGTAAGCTTTCACTCTTCACTTCATAAGCTTTCACAAGTGACCTCCCCTCAGAAACAGATGGGAATAGTGACACTAGGGATTCAGTGTTCAGACCTCTTGTTACAGCAATTTTTAGGCCAGCTAGAATGAAACAAAACTAATCTTCAATCAGTCTTCATCTGTCTCTCTAAAATGCAGAATTCTTCCAGTTCTCCACCGTGTCTTCCTCAATGTCAAGGTCTTTTCAGGTGTGAGAAACAAACAACATCGATAAACAGTTATCTTTTCATTCAACCTTCCTTTATTTTTGTCAATATAAGGGAATATTTCCAGTAATTTTCACACAGAGGAGTGTGAGACACACTGTTTGATATGCAGCATTATAAAATAAAGTTGCAGGATCTTGAGCAGTTTACAAAAATGGATTCTTATTCACTGAGAAATTATGTTATTTCCTAATTTATTTAATCATGAGCTAAAGAAAACCAAATGTCTTAAAGTCTTTGAGGAATAAAGACTTGGAAAACATTAAGATGTTTTGACAGCAGTTTATGATTATGTTGACATATCCTAATATAAAATTATCGGCTATAGTAAATACTAATTTTAATATGCTATGTAAAATAAATGTCATAAAACCAACTGAGGAAATAAAAATTTTTTTTGCCATATCTAAATAAAATATTTTGATGCTGTCAAAATATAAAGAAAAAAAGATGAAAATATTTTGACACTTGCAGATAAATGCCTTAAAAATCAACACATTTCCTTGAGACTTTTTATTTTGACAGAAATTGAGATTTCTGGTCTAAAACTCATCTGTCAAAATGTTTTCACCTTGTCTGAGTGATACCATATTTGTAGCCAAACTCCTGTCTCAGGCTGAGCTTCCACACCAAATAGCTCTGTACCTCACTGTCTCACCTACCAGGGCAGGTTTGATTCAGAGCCAGTCTGAGATGAGAGCCACATTTTTGTCAAATTAGCTCGTGCACATGAGACAGTTTTTTGCACTAGAGTTAGGCTGTTGGAGGGCAGAGAATACTTAATCTTGTTTAAAGCCTGTCAGGACAGCATTATTGCTACAGGATGTTTTCTGACACAGTTCCACCCCGTGAGTTTGCACTTCACATCTTGAAGTGATTGTGTTTCTGATCTGGTAGCCACAAAGAAGGATCTTTTGGAGAAGTGGCTAATGGCCAGTGCAAGTTGATATTCATGGGAAGAAGATGTGGACCCATGGCTAACACTGAAATGCCTCTTGAAAAAAACAATGCTTAAACGGATTTCAAATGGAAGGGAAATTTTCAGCTGTGGTTTGACTCTTTTTTCCCAAGAATCATTTATCTTTGTTGCCTGAGATTTGAAAGACCAGAAAGAAAGAGGTTAACCTTGTTCCCTATAAAAATAAAAATGTCTAGTTCTCTACATAAGTGGTCAGAAGAGAGTGGGGCTGTGCGTGGCTTTCCACAAACCCTCCCACAGCTCTCAGTATCCTTGTATTTGGGGTCTTGTAAGATCTCCTAAAGCTGTTTTCTGGACTTACAGCCCATTCCATTTGCTTTTATCCATCTGGTCACTGAGGAATGGCACTGTAATCCATACTACACAGCTATCTGACACAAATCCTGACCTGCAAAACAGGATATTCTGGAAGGTGGGTGAACAAGTGACAACAAACAGGAAGAAATAACCATTTCCATTTTTATTTTTTGTTTACTGTGCAAAAGTGCATTTGAGTTACCTCATCTTTTCTAGGCTTTCGCTAAACTCTACTCCCAACTCTTCATGACAAATCATAAATGTGATTTTTCCCATCACTGCATGCTTCAATAGAATTTCAGCCATTCATAAAGAAAATCGGTGTTGCAAATGAGGGTGATTCAGCATTAAGTAATTTTTAACTCTTTTAGTTATAATTTAGTTATAATTTCTTTATGGAACAAAGAGGGAGAGAATGAAGAAAGGGTCCTAAGCCAAACATCTGTTGCAAGCATCTATATTGTTTTAGTTCTGGAGACCTTTTGTTAGAAGTACTGGTAGAAAAACAACCAGCTAAACACGTGGGCCCTGTTTAGTCAGCATGGGACACAGCCAGGTGGTTAAAAGAGACATGAAGATGCCAAGCTCATGATGTGTTGCCTCTTCACTTTTGCACCATCCTTTTTTCTTTATTGAGTAGCCAGTCTCTCAGTAACTGTATTTCACCCTAAGAATTGAAATTATACAATCAGGAAAGAGCTCTCTCACACACACACACAGACACATCTGTGTCACAATCACCTTGGAGCACTCTGCCTTTGATCTTCTTTTGTACGGAATTTTTTTTCAGCTTTTCTGAAGTAACTCCTGATTTTTGTTGCTATAAGTATTATGCCCAGAAGGCATGGCATATGTTCTTATACTCTCATATTTTACAGCTAACGAAAGCTTTTGGCAAAACTTCATTTAAAAACTTGCCAATTTTGCTGTAGATAAACAGATATGGTTTTCTCACATAAAATACCCAAATAATACAGCAGCTGCTGAAGGCACATTTTTTTTTAAATTTTCCAGAGTCATTTGATATGTTTTATGGGCAACCATTATGATGATTTTTTTGCACTTGAAAATACATAAATAAACATCTTGTTCTGATTTGGTTAAATCTTCTTTAGCAAATTCTGGATTTCATTCTAATTTTATGGATGTACGAGTGTTTCAGCATTTCGTATTTTCCCTTCTTTGAGCCTTTAATTCACTTTTCTTCTCCTGATGACGGTACATGCATGTCCAAATTCTGCATTGCCTGCCAAGGTTTCCAGAACAGTTGTGTCATGCACAGTGATGTTTGGAAGGTCTTGGGATAATACAAAGATTTTCAGGGATGGAAGAGAACCTTGCAGTATGCCCTTCTTGTGCACTATTAAATTGATCTATACAGGAAAAAGGATTCAGGTGCATTTTTCTAATCATCTTTCATCAGCTTCGATATACTTTGTTCTTTGGGTCTAGTAGGAGGCAGACTGGGCAATTCCAGTGCAGCGATTCCTGCAACCAGGACAGGGTCAGGTGAGGGACTGAAACTCCTTATTCTTTCCCAGACAAAGCATTTGTCTAGGACAAACGTGGTTTCAGTTTTGTCCGTGATTGGGGAATCATCTCTGCTCTGTCTGAATAGTGGGTTCTGCCCTGGTTTTCAGTTCAGTCGTAGCCGTGTTCCTGGCAACTTGAGGTGTCACTTGACAAAAGGGCTGCTGCTTCACAAATTTGGAAAGGAAAGCAAGGAGCTTTCTCACTGTTCTCTGGGACCTGTATTGTGTTAGTACTCATGTTCAGTGGGAAGATTGCCTCCTCCAGGACAAATGTTTTAGAGCTGGCAGGTAAGAGTGGAGGGAGAATAGGCTGCCTGTTGGTGCTGAGAAGGGTTCTGCAGTTTCAATTCGCTGACTCAAGGGAGCTTGCCTTCAGTGCCGTGGTGACTGAAACCCTGCTCTGACCTTTGACAAGGAACAACTTGAGAGAGTTCATCAGAGATGTCTATGCAATTTTCTGGTATATTTTGGCAAAAGTAGCTCCTGTTGTCATCACAGATGACAGGTTCTATGTCACTCCAAAGGGCCATAGAGGGTCACAGTCATTACCAAGGTAGCAAGAAGGTATAAAAGCTCTTGGCATCACCTTTCTTAAAGTACTGAGGTATTCTGAACATGGTAAACACCGCACACTTGACCACAAACTTTTATGCATTTCTCTTAGTAGCTTCAACATAGTCTGGACTTAATATATTAAGTAAAAAGGTTACTTTGTTCTCTCACAAAAGTCAGTCTTACCTAGGATTTTTAAAGTGAGATTTTGGCCTTTCTGGTTCACATCTCAACATTAATAAAAGGATAGTAACTGGAACTAGCAGAACTTTTCAAAAGTGTATGTGGACAGTCCTGTTTACACTCCCAGAGCACATTGCCTCCAATGTCAACAGGGTTAAACAATAGCAAAACAATAGCAAAATCATCAGCAACTAAAGCAAACCTCTTATATCTTCCATATAAAACAGAAAACGTAGTTACTTAAGTGACCATAATGTTGTTTTTGAGAATCCAAGAGCAGTTGTCAGGGCATTAACACAAGTTAACATATGCGTAGTACATGTGCACCTTCCACAGAAAATAATGCTATGGATACCCTGCCAGACTTCCTAATAACAGGATATAAGATGGATTTCCCAAACACAAACTTCTGCAACATACATAAAACTCTTCCCACTGATATAGAAGGTGGTATGTCTGTGGCTTGTTGCTGTCATTGGGATTACCAGGTAGCTCTTTTCATAAATCAGATGGGAAATTGATGGGAAATGGAGGCTAAAGGACAATCTACAGGGAGTGGATACCTGTATTTCCAGTTAGCTGACAGCATGGGCAGGTTGAATTTATTATTGCTTCTGAATTATCTATCCATAAGTGCTGAAGGGGAATTAATTTTTTTTCAGACTGAACCAAATCTTTAAATTGGAAGTTTTACGTCTTTCTCTGCACGTAATCAAAAAGTTAAAGCTGAGTGTTATTAAAGACTTCCAGCACATTACTTTCTAAACCCTGCTTCAAGCAGTAGCTGCAGTTTTCGGTGGGGGGCACTGAAATTGCGTATAATTAAAATCATTAGGAGAGTCTCTTTAAACAAAAGGACCTTTAGCATTTCCCAAATGACATCTGCATGTGTTTGTTAAAGCTGTGTGTGAGACAGACTGGACATCATGCCTCTCATTTTAATTTTGTGGAAAGAGTAGCAAAAGTCAGATTTGATGTTAGTGGGAGGAATCTCATCTCTGCTCCAGGAACACATGAGCAAACCACATTGTCACAACAGAAGTATCATTGGAACCAGTGGAAACAGAGATGACAAACAGCCATGATGAAAAGGAATTGCTTACAGGTGTGTTTATGTTGTTTGTGTGCTTATACAAATGAAAGCACATGTTCTGTCATGCATTTTCTGCCTTTGCCAGCCAGTTTTCCCGGTTTTGACTCATTCTGATCTTTGCTTTTTAAAATGAGTTTGCACAAGAGAGTCCTAAAAAATGATGTATTAATAATCATTATCACATAATGCTAGCCACTCCTGCAGTTATAAAATGTAATTAATGTGCAGTGAGTCTCATACAGATGTGATGGGACACCGTGGTGCCATCTATGGTTCTGAGCTGGGAGTCAAGGCAGCAATGCCCAAGTCAGACCACATGAATGTGTGAACATACCTTGCTGTACCAGAAAACCTCTTTTCTAAAGGGCTTTGGTGACAAATGCTTTGCAAGATTTCAGTGGTTACTGAATAAATTGTTACAGCTTGTTTTTGTGTAGAAAGTGGAAAGTGATAGCAGGAATTTGAAGGAAAGTGTCTGTTCAGATTTACTTTCGTTGTGATATCTTTTCAACTGAATTGGCCTTTTTAAATGTATACAGCTGCTCAGTAGGAAAACAGACACTGCAGGACTGATGCCAACATTTTTCAACTCTCCAGTTAAATCAAAGTAATGTTGGGAAGTCTGTGATTGGTACATTCCAGTCAGGACTGCATTTAACAGCCCCTGAAAAAAGAACAGACTCATCTGTCACTGGCTTGTAAATGATAGTCTTTCCCAAATCCTAGTGAAGAAAAATAAAATAGGTTCCCATGGGACTTCAGAGGAAGATTAATATAGTGACAAAAGACATTTAGAAAGCTTTCTGTTGCTCAGGGCAATATGACAAACCCTTGGGCAACCTTAAAATGGGACTCAGGAGAACATCCACTTGATAATTGTAATATTAAAAAAAAAAAAAAAAAANAAGATAGAAGTTATTGTAAAAAACAAAAAACAAAACAAGAAAAAACCAAAAAAACCCCAAAAAAACCCACCAACAAGTAATTCTCTCTTCCCAAAGACAAACAAACCTCAGAAATTTCATGAGAGCAAGACAATAAAATTTTCAATAAAAATGTAGGATGGGGAATGAAAGATTGTTTAAACAAACTGTCTAACTTTACAGATTTATGTATCTGATTATAACACAGATGAAAATAAATCTAATTTCTTTTTTTTTTAATCATGAAACATCATGTCAGGGAGTAGAGATGTGGAAAACAGATCAGCTCAAAGGACATAAATTCTTTTGCTGCCAAATGAGAAAGAAGAAAGAGAAGACGAAGATGATGAAGATGAAGATGGAGATCACCCTGAGAGATGGCATTTTTTGTTTGAAGAAGAGAGCTCCGATTACTTATGATGCCAGTGCCAGCTGGTTAGGTTAAATGATTACCAGACTTTGTGACACAACATTTGGCAGGATTTGTCAAGTAGTTTGTGAGCTAGTTGGGAGATAAGCTGGAGAGTCATCACTGAACTAAATCTTGATAGGTAATTTCAATCTATAGAACTTGATAAATAGAAAAGGTTAACCACAGAATTATAGAATAGTTTGGTTTGGAAGAGACCTTAAAAATCCTCTAGTTCCATCCCCCCTGCCTTGGGCAAGGATATCCTCTACCAAACCAGGTTGCTCAGAGCCCTGTCCAGCCTGGCCTTTGAACACTTGTAGGGTTGGCACATCCAAAACTTCTCCGGGCTACATGTTCCAGTGTCTCACTACGCTCACAGGAAAAATTAACTGCAGCAACTTTAAAGTATCGGTTGCTACAAAAAAAATTGGAAGGAAAGAAGCTCAGTTATAAATGGCAGGGGAAGGTGTGGTAGGAGTTTTACCAACTGCTGCACCGAGCCTTTGAGAGCACTATTTGTCCAAGGGATATCTCTGCAAGAAACAGACATTCATTAAGATAAGTCACAAGGGAAGACAGTAGAAAGTCATTTTCCCTCATGATGATTAAACTCCCACTTTTGAAAATTTTTAATTAAAACATGTTTTTATAATATTTCCCCACATCGAAAATAAATTCTCTTTCCTTCTAAAAACCTAATCTTGTCACATTGAAAACACTCGTTCTCACAGGCATGCATTTTTCCACAAGAGTTTTGTTTGCATTTGAAAATATTGTTCAAGAATGAAGATGATGTATTATGCCAAAGAGGAACAGCTAAACATGCAAAACTTGTGAGCAAAAGTTATTTTTTACGTTCTCTGTTCTCATAATTATCAGAATCTGTTGATTGGAATGCAACTGAAAAACCACAGATAAACACATAGAAATTACTTTGTATCAGGTTCTTGGTGTTTACTTAACAGATTTAGTGGCATCAGTTGAGGGTGCCTAATGAAAATTACGAAACGGTGGTTACAAGTGGAAATTTGAAAAACAATATTTTTGTGAAAAAGTTAAATCTGGTCTGTCATGACTAAGAAGATATTTAGAAAATAGCCCTCATGACTAAAGAAATCTTTAAATATTACTTGGAAAATTTTCTTTTTAGTTTATTAAAAGGGGTCAAATGAAAGGAAAGAAAGGCTGAAAATGCATCTTATCAGGGAATGAAAGTATATGGTTCTTCCATATCTACACCTGAAGACCTGCAATTGCTACTGAAGAATTGTACTTTAATAGACACAAGATAGCAAGCAGGACGAAATTAAGTCTTGTTTTATCAAGGGGATAGACTAGACAACCTCATGGGCACTTTCTATCTATGATTTTCACACTTTTATACCTGAAACCAACAGAGTTATTCCTGAGGTCTGGAGGAAAGAGTAATGATTTGAGCAGATACATTCTCTATAAATAGAGGTGTTCTTATTGGGACAGTTCATTCTCACAATGGGAATGGCCTTTTAAGACAACGGAACAGCCTCTGTCCCTGTCTGTGGCAGGGGTATTGGACTAGATGGTTTTGAAGGTCAATTCCAAGCCAAATCAGTCTATGATTATTAACTTAAAGTAAAGTCTGAAAGACTTGGGAAGGTCAGGAGCTACTGATTCAAAATAAAGAAATAAAGTTACTTTTCTAAAATAATTACGTGTATTTGGGGTTGCAATGGCAAAGTTGGACATCATACATGATGAGCTACCATAGACTTCTTTGCATGATACTTAACTTGGCAACATGCTACCATCTGCAGATTAAAATTTAAATCTGAAATTTAAAAATGGTTTAAGATATAGCAGAATGAAGAAAATGTTGTGATTTATAAGTACTTCTTATTTCCATATTTTAATATTGATTTTATAAAATATTCACTCAAGAAAAATGGTGCGTGTTTTAGAAATCTTATAGGAGTCTATACTCATCATCCTTTTTTTTCCCAGGCAATTTTGAACATTAAGAAGTTCAGAAAAAATCCAGGAAAGTGTTAAGAGTTTTTGATACTTTTATGAAAGGCACCTGTACCTGGATTTTATGAATCACTAATCTATGTTGCGCAATGATGTTACAACTATCTTTCCTCTGTCCATTGAGCAGCTTTGACAGAAAGAAAGAGAGTTTTATATTGGTTCACCTTGCCTAAATAACCATAGGTGTCTTTCACACTTTCAGAAAAAAAACATGTAGAATGAAATTGCATTAAATACTGAGCCAAATTTTCAGAAGAATGCTTAAGTTCTTAAAAATATTATCAGTTTGGTTTTCAAAATGAAGAATTTTTTGAAGAACAAATTTGTCACTTTCAGACAATAAGGACAAAATAAAAGTGTACTTATCTAAAAACCTGGGTAAACTGAACTCGTTATTTGTCCTTTGCATACACTGCAAATTGTTATGCCCTTATGTATGAGTAGTATATGTGAATGTATGCACATTCATAAATGCACTTCTGTGGTCATAGAATTAACTATCATAGTATCATGTACATAACTAGGAAAGTACTTGGCAAACTTCTTCATTTCATGTGCTCTGCTTTGCAAAAAATATTCTTTGACCATAGCTCTTTGGTATGTCATGATGACTTATTTGTCTTCATGTGCTTCCACATGGTTGGAAACTGAAGTAGAATTGCTTATCACTTATCGCTTGATTTCAGTCTTGGTTTTTGACTATAGAACTTGTTTGATTTAACAAGGGTGAGCATGTATATTTTGCTGTGGGGAGATGGTGGCATTGGGCTGATATTTGACTAACGGGTCATATAAAATGTTTTTATAAATAAGTTTCCTTTGATGCTGAATGTCCTTTTGCTCCTGTTTCAGCTCACAGCAAAAATCCATTCTACTTGTTAAGGATCTTGATTCCATTTCCCATATTTAGGATCAGAATTGGCAGACCTCAATTGTACTGCAATGTGTTGCAAATGTAATGTAGTCAGCACTAGAGAATGTTTAGTTCTTCTAATATTTAGTAAGCAAGTCAACAAGAAATAAAACTATAACTTTGGTTTATGAGCAAGACTTAGTGTCTGACTATCCAGCTACTGAGCATCTCATGCTGGGACTTATTCCATGGTCTAAGGACTCCTCACCTGGCAAAGGAAGGAGATAGCCATGTCTGTCACAGTCTGGCACCTCGGCAAACTCTCCCTTTGCATCTCCCTTTGTGGGGCCTGATGCAGGTCTCTGATGGTGTTCAGATGGCAGCATAATATATGTATTTAATCCGCTGTTCTAACAGTTTGAGCTGGGTTAAAAACAAAGTAAAACAGAAGAGGTGGTAAAAGAATGGTTTGCATGCTGGCCATACAGCAGGGCATCACAGACACCACTGTTTAGAACATCATGAGTTTATTGATCCTGTAAGATGCCAGTGTGATGGGGACTGATACAGTATTTACTGACTATGAAATGTAAATTCCTAAAGCTGGAGGCTAGCTCCAAACAGAATTTTATTTCATGCAGTTTATGTGAATTTTATTGCTGAATATTACTACCAAAAAAAAATAAAGTGTGGACATTTGTACTGGTTTATGTTCTGTTTGGGAAATTATAGCACACATCCATGAGATTTTCTTTGCTCCAAACCTTCCTGGGCAAATGGTTTTCTCACTTGGGGGAATGAGGTTTTAGAAGGAAAACATTGCAACTGAAATAGCTCCCAAGCATCTGTGTGGAATGAGAATACTTTATCACTGATGCATTTAGCATTTCATCAGAAGCTTGTAAAGTCAGATTTGGCAGGCAAAAGCATGGTGCGATAACTTCAAACTCATCCTGCTTTGGGTGTGCTGGGAGTAAGCAAATGTACCAAAGGTACAGCGTACTGGGCAGTGTTCTCATCAATAAAACAGGTTTGACTTTCTGTAGTATGAATTTCACAGCCGTTTAAATTAATTGACTAGAATGAAGTTAATTCCCATCTACATACTGTCATACAAATCTCAAGAGAATAAGGCCCTAACTGGAAATAGGGAACAGCTTTGGGTAGTGCTGCTTTGTGCCCTGATACTCCACCTTAGTATCAACAAAGACTTTTGGGGTAACTGCAGGACTTTTTCTGCTTATCCTTAGTTCCCTTGTACGTCTCTTTTTTAATGTTGCAAATACAAAGTTTCTAAACTGAGAAACTATCTGCATGGTTGGCACCAGTTTAACTATCAGCACTTCCATGATGCCTGAAAGTGTAGGAGTCCTGGGATAAACTAGAAATAGCTCTTCTCGAGGATGCAGCAGAGGTAGCACCCAAGTGATTGGAGATAACTGGGAAGAGATACAAATGGCTGAGGAGAAAGGCACTGAAACTTGCAGATAAGCACAGGCTGGAATCCTTCTCTCAAGTTACCTTGTTGGTTTGGTGTTCAAGTCTGATAATTACAGATCACTAGCTTGCAACTCGGAGTTACCAGGTATGCCTCTTTAAATTTATTATGATGAACAAACCATTTTTAATTTTTTTTTTTTTTTGACTCTGAGAAGCCTGGGTACACCAATACCGAGCACACAGACCTACATAAAGGTTAAAAAGGAAAGTTTGTTTCCTACTGTTTAGGGTAGGAGAAATCTTTTTGGGGAAGTCAGGAGAATGCAAGAGTACAGAAGTATGTGTACACACGGAAAACGCATATCTTTCTGGACTATGACAACTTTACTTTTATGTCTGCTGCAGCAGAGCTAAATTTGGAAATTTTATCCCACAGGAAACTTGCGTATTTTAACATTTGCTTTTTTCCTCAAATCAGAACAAAAAATATTATAATGAAAATTCCAGAAAAATATGAATCTGGAGGCATTCTGACATTCCTTAAGTTGAAGCTTTTTCTCTCAGCTAATTCAAGTAAGTAGAGATGCTCAAATTTTTTTATTTTCAAAATTAAGCTACATTTTCCCAGTGACATCTCACCTCAAAGGGACTGACTGGAGTTCAAAGTCCTGAGCAGCGGTCCTGTGCTGGAGCTGGAGTTGAGTGTCATATCCATGCAGGCATCACGAGTACCACTTCATATTTTGCCATTGGATACATTAGTCCTGCATGGAGCCTGGCCTGCAGAGGCAGAAGCTAGGCTTTCTTCTCACAAAGTTAAGTGAGATGGTGGATTTGAAACCGTAGTCCTGAAGCACTTTAGATAAAAAAGCATATCAGATAAAGACCTGAAAAAGTGTCTCACTTGTTTTTCAGTAGAAAATCTTGGTCCGTTTGGCTGTCTTTTTTGAAGCGGGCATTTTCCTGAACTATGCAGGAACAAAGATTGCAGATATGAAAACTCTGAGAAACCTCCTTCTCTCTCAGCTGCACTCTTTGCAAGGCTTCCTGCTCCCAGGAAAACCACACTCTGTGAGCACCATAACCTAAAACCTTCACAGCAGCAGCACCTCTGCACAGGGGTAGCTCCTCCAGAGGAAGGACTCCTTGGCTCCTGAGTATTTATCTAAATTTTACCTCCTGCCTTGATGGTACCATGTCATAAGACCCCTTTTATTTTATTTCAAAGGCCATTCCTGTGCCTTTGTTTGGGCTTGGTTAGCAGCTTTTCTTGATGCTGAAAAATTTCTTTTTGACCTACACACATGCATGTGCTCTATATGTACTGCACGTGCAGGAAGAGAGGCGATGTAGGATAAGTTTTGTGGGCTTTGTGGCTATGGACAGGCACACTACTGGTGTAGCCTTGGTGCAAGATATACTTGAGATTTCGAGGACAGCTTACACTGTCATATATGGATGAAGAGGATGGAGCAAGCATTTATATCTTATTTCCATGGGTTTGTAAATAGCCATGGCTGATATTTATTACCTGCAGCTGGATATTACTCTCCACAGTCGTTTATATGTTTTATCCATAATTTTGCACAGTTTTTTAACTCCGTGTGAGGTCAAGACCTTTGCTAGCGTAAATTGATATTGCCATATTTAAATTACTTGAGCTATGTTAGTTTATACTATCTAGGAGCTGGTTTTCATACAATTTTAGTTGTTAATTGCCAGGGCAATTACAAATGTCCCTATTTATGAAAAGTTCTGACAATAAGATCAATTCCTTTGTACTTGGAATTCATGTTGTGTTTGATTAGATTTAAATTAATTAGATAGAAGCTGATTGTATAGACGTGTTTGTTCTTAGTATTCTAATTAACAAAAACAACTTTCCTCTGAAAATGTATCTTCCCACTTCCCTCAAGGAAAGGGACTGTCCTTGTTATTTCTCCTGTTCAAAACATGCAAACCTTTGGAATAGGCAACTAAGCAAATCATTTGGCTATGAATGCACTTTTGTTGTTGTCTGAGCAAAACCAAAAGCAGCTGCATAGTTCTATTGCAGAGTTGTATTATATTTAACTATGGATGTTTGTTAGAAAACACTTGTCCTGAAAAAGTGTCAGTGTCTGGCACTGCTTTTCAGGATGGTCTGTACTCTGATTTTAAGGTTTGAAATGAAGATGTATATATTCTGGCTGCTGATGAAACAGACTGGCAGCTGTTGATGGTCACAGCTGGGGAGTGAATTAACTGTATAACAATCTTGATACATACTTTTGAGAAATGGTCCAGGGAATCGTTCCCTAAAATAAAATCCTTCTGAAAAAGAACTAGCTTCTGGCTCCCAGGTAGGACAAGTTTCTTTAAATATTGTCAAAGCTAAATCACTTATGTAAGTAAAGTATTTATGCAGTTGGTAGATGATAAAAATATCATGTGCAGCATACACTTATATTAAAATATCAGAAGAAATATGATTTTAAAGTGGAGGGGCTGAAACCTCAGGAGGCTTATTTCTAGCAGTACAAGATTATTACTATCTTATTTCCAGCTTTACAAGATATCTTGTGTGACATGCAATTATCACATCCTGTGCATCCCATTTTTATTAGTCTGAAACTCTAGAATAAACATGAACACTTTTCATTGCTTAAATGGTTTTAAAGCAAATGTTTTGAGGTTTGTCCATCCTATTTCATTAGAATGCATTTGGACATTTCCAACTGAAAATGCTTTTATGGATTACCATGTTCCACTGGCAAAATTTTGAAGGGAGTGGATTTTTGCACCATCATTTTGAAGAATTTGAACAGCTCAGTTTTTTAAGTATCCTGGAAAAGGTGTCTTGGAGGCAACTCTTTTAATCAATAACTTTAACATATTTCTGCCAATGTAAATTATTCTGGTCTACTGCAGAACTGACAATAAATTTCATCAGTTTAATGTTTAGTATCCACCCTCTGTAACTGGGAAAAGGCAATGACATAAGCTAAAAAGAAACACTCAGGATAGTTACAAGTACTTGAGAAATATCTTCAGATCTTTCAACAATTGGACAAGTAATCCACATTCTTTCAAAATGCTTAAAGTTTATTGGCATGTGAACTGCTTAGCTGAATGGATAGATGAAAAAAACCCAAAATATTTTGCAATCACTTTGGGCAATTTCTTTCTCCTTATTTCGGGAATGGTCTGGTTAATTAGCGTGCTTTAAACACAGCATTTGGCTGTCTGATCTGCACAGATGTACAATTTGTGCTCTGCTGGTGATCCAGCTACACAACATGCCACACTCCAGCTGTTTTCTGTGTACTGGCAGAAGCAGTATCTTTACTGCTACATTTAAGGACTTTTTGTTTGTTTGTTTTTGTTGGGTTTTTTTTTTTTTACTTCTATCCTTTTTTCTTTGTTTTTTTTTTTTTCATAACTTTATCACTCACAAATCAGGAACTTGAATAATTATATTTTAATACAAAGCTATTTTACCTCAGGGGAGTTTTCCAGAGATGATGCCATCAGTACAATACAAAAGACCCTCACAGAAAAAAGTAGTTTTAACAGCAAATCCTAGCAATAAGTAAAAGAAGGCCCATCGCTACAATTTCATGGAGTCTAAAAAAATTGTTTTAACATAGCCTGATTTCTGTTCTTATTTTGAAGAGCCGAAAGACCTTCAAAGTGTTCCATAAGACAGAACATGCTCACCCAGCACTGAGAGGGTGTAACAGAGGCACAATTTAAATCACGGAGTCTCAAGGATCTGATGGGGAAATTTTCTTTAAGATTAGATAGTAGATTTAACTACAGCAAAATTACATACCCACCCAAGCTCACATCTGCTTGGTGTTCCTCAGAGGGAGCTGATCACATCCAGGGGTGACTGTAGATGACCATTATCTGTGGCATTAGTCACTCAACTAGTTGTTTGGGGTTTTTTTCTGTTACGAAAATACAAATTTCAAACTATGAAAAAAAGGAGCAGAAAAAGGGAAACACTACAGCAATAGAGTTCAAGGCTAAGTGCAGCAGTCACAGAATCACAGCACTTCAGGCAATTCTCTCTCCAGCCTGCCATAGTCCCAGCACTCTGGTGTATTGGCCACTCCTCCCAGCTTTGTGTCATCAGCTCATTTACTGAGGAGTCATCTGTCCCTTCTTCCAAGTCACTGATAGTTAAGTTAAACAATACTGGGCCCAGTATTGAACCTTGTCACCGCTAGCGACAGGCCTCCGACTAGATCCTGTGCCTCTGGTTATGATCCTTTAGGATATGCCATTCAGCCAGTTCTCAATCCACCTCACTGTCCACTGAGACAGTCCACATTCCTCAGTTTGCCCATGAGGATGCTGTAAAGATTCCAACAACTTGCTTGGCAAGGTTTTTAAGAGGGCTTATGGTCTTTCAGGTACTCTGAGTTGGATGCATGGGAGAAATATCAACAAGATATTCTGAAGAGGTCAAAACAGCAAAAAGACTTTAGTGGCAACTTTAAAAAATCAGATAACTTTGGCAAAGGGTTTAGAACAAAATTCAACCAACATAAAACACTTCTCAAAGTATTAACTTGGCCTATTCAACTTAGCACACTTTAAACCCGTTCAATTTCAAGTTACTCAAGAATTCCAAGAAGAGATAATTAGAAGAAAGAGAGAAAGACAGGAAAGATATAGAAAAGCACACATACAGCTACCAACTTCTGGGTTCCAATGATGGTAGAAACTCCAAGAACAGGTAGGATCCAGACAACATGATTGTCTCATGTTTGGCCTTAAATACCTCTTTGCCTTCTTGGGCCCTACCCCCAGGTGGGACTTCCAGTTGTTTGGCCACTCAGGAGCTGGGTTGGACTGCAGGGGCAGGTGTGGACCATTACCTCTGGTGTGCCATGATTGGTAGCCATGGCAGGGCTGGGATACAGACTCTATGGGTGTGGAGTGTGGGGCAGAACACTGCCTTGCGTGGGCTAGGCCTAACCTGCCCCTTTCCCCACACATATGCATCCCAAAATGTCTCGAGGCATCAGTCTTTCCAGTCTCCCACAGATGCTGTGAGAGACAGTGTTGAAAGCCTTGCGAAAGTCAAGACAGACAATATCCACGGCTCTCCCTCATTCATTCAGGTAGTTGTTTCATCACAGAAGGCAATCAGGTTGTTCAAGCATGATTTACCTTTAGTGAATCCATGCTGGCTATTCTTGATCATCTGGTCATCCATGTGGATAGAGATGACTTCTAGAATGAGGTACATCATCACCTTTCTGGGGGTTGAGATGCGGCTGGTTGACTGGTACTTCCCTGGGTCCTCTTTCTTGCTCTTTTTGAAGATGAGGGTGACATTTGCTTTCTACTAGTCCCCAGGCATCTCCCCTGATCTCCAGAACCCTCCAAAGATGATTGTGAGCAGCCTCACTGTTATGTCCACCAGCTCTCTCAGCGCTGTGGATGCATTCCGTTGGGGCCCATGGACCTGTGCATGCCAAATTTTTCTAGCTCTCCAACCTAATCGTCCTTGACCGAGGGGAAGTCTTAAGTCTTGAGGCTGATGGTGACTTTCCTGTGTAGAAGTCATACTTTGACTTGTAATATATCATCTCTGACACAGAATTGCTATAACACTTCTATGAACACACCAACAGTGTTATTAATCAAACTGTTTATATACAGAAAGCCTTTATCCATGATATTTCTTCTAAAAATTGTTGGTTTTCTTCTGACTGCAGTTTCTGGTATCCCAAAGGAACACCTGTTCATTTTTTCCATTTTTCTTCTTCCAAAGAAAGGACAATTATTACAAAATCTATCACTGTAAGATTAAAGTCATATTTTATTCAAACAGTTTAAGGGAGTAAAGTCACATTCAGTACAGAAAAAATAACCTGCAGTACTATCAGAACGAGCAGAAGTAATGAAATTTTCTGTCATCTAAAGTAGGCCAAAATTTCTTATGAAAAATTTATGCAATTAGAGAATTGATAGTGGAGTCCCAAGAAATGATAACTACAAGGTCTATTTTCTGAAAAATGGTGCCTCTGAATCTTGTGCATGTAGGAGTAATGCTGTTAGTGTACTTTTTTTTATGTTACCATAAAATAGCATTGACCGGTTGGACCATAATGGCAGTTTATTGAAAGTTTCTATTAGGCAATATTTTTAGGGTTCAAGATGGCCCCCCATATGCCTCATTGCCTCAGTGTGCTTGGGTGCCACTCAGACTTTAGGAGAAGTCACAGAGGAGCAGGAGGAGCTCTCTGCTGTGATTAAACCCAGTAATGGTTTTAAACTAAAAGAGGGTATATTTGGATTAAATATAAGGAAGAAGCTTTTACGATGAAGGTTGTAAAACACTAAAGTAAGTTGCCCTAAGAGGTGGTGGATGTCCCATTGCTGGAAATATTCAAGGTCAGGTTGGACGGGGATCTGAGCAACATGACCTAGTCAAAGATGTCCCTGCTTGTTGCAGGGGGGTCAGACTAGTTGACCTTTAATTATAGAAAATATTGTATAATTCTATGATTCTGTGATTCCCAAGGTAGCCATGGTGCCGTGGCACTCAGGCAGGGTGAGACTGCAGAGAGGTGGAGAAACCAGCAGGGCAGCTGGAGTCAGTGTGGTCACAGCCTTAGGCATGGGATGTGCCCTGTCCTGATCCTACAGCACCTACCTGGAGCAGACATAGCTGATAAACAAAAGCAGGGCTATGGATAAACCAAAGGCATCTGCTCTGCTTTGGTCCAAGAAAACAAGAGTTTTTTTACAATTTAGAGGGGTAGAACTGTGGAGAGCGGTCACACTTTGCTCCCAAGAGGAAACATTAGAGTATAGTCATAAATGTCAGCACTCTGGGCCAAGCAATAACTTTTAATGTCATCGTAACAAAGGGGCATTTAGAAAATTTGTGAGGGAAGCTCGGGACTCAGCCATATATATGCACATCAGCTCATATATAAATTCAGTCATTTCTTAGACTTCCGCAATAAGAATTTATTTGTACTTCAAACTGAAAGTATGAGATTTATGACTTTCAAGTGCAGCTTAGCTAGAGCATGTAGCAGCATGCTTGCTTTTCTATGCCACTGGAGCACAGCATTTCCATCCTCTCATCTTGCCTGTTCACATTTTAGCTTCTACTGAGACAGCACCTCATAACTGCCTCCTGCTTAAAGGGTGAATACTGGTGTGTGAGTACTGGCTTGCTAGGCACTGAGATGAGAGCCACAGCTTCTTTCTCTGTGGCAACCAAACATCTGTCTCATGTAATAATAAATCTTCATGCATGACTTGGGGGAAATTTTAATTAAAGATTAGGAGTTAAAAGCCTTTATGTTCCTTTTTGAATTCCTTGTTCCTGTCCATTCAGACCTAAGCACGCTTCTGTACTGTGGCAGAGCCTTGAAATACAGCAATTAGCCATGCTGGTGATTACCCTGAAAACGATAGTGGTGGGTAAGAGTTGCTCATGTTTTGAATGACTTCTGAATATGACGGCCTTGTGGAAGGTACAAGTCACTGTGACCCTCAATGACCACGAGTCACTAATGGGGAGAACTTCATGTCCTGGCAAATCAACAGGAAAGAAAGGTTTACCCTGCTGTCTGCTTAACACCCAGCACTTTAGCAGCATAAGAGTTTCTAAACAAGAATTAGACCCCTTGAAAAATCTGTGTCCTCTTAAAATCATCAGTTGAGGGCTGCAAACAGCTTACAGAGCAGACAAACAATGGCTTTGTTTTCAACCTATTGGGACAAAACACCCTCCTGTGCTAGCGGGGAGAGATAAGGAAAAGGTGAACAGCTGAGGAGAAGCAGAAAGAGCTGCTGACCCCCTTGAACTGAGATCTCCTTTTTTGTATATGTAACCAGAGATACTGATTCTTGTCTGAATGCCATAACCTGGCCTTCTGAGTTGCCTCTGTGCCATGTTCACAGCTGCACAGGGAGCTGACCCAGTTGCCTATTCAAAGTCCTTTTACAGCAGGATTACGGGGCTGACTTTGTCAAACTCTACCCATATCTCATTTCCAAAAAAAACCCCAACCAATAGAGAGAAATGGGAAGATAGGTATTCTCTTCTGAATTGTGTATGCACTCATAGGGGAAGGAGCATATTGCATTTCAATAGCTATTTTTGCTTATTTTTTACTCTAAAACCAGAAATACAGTGGTTTTGCAACCACTCACTTTCTTCTCCTAAACATTCTCTAGAGTCAGTTTGTCCTCACCTGTAACTCATTTCTTTGGCTGTTAAGTGTAATGGCAGAGGATAATGTGTTGTTGGTTCTTGATCACATCAGAAGTATGAGCCCTTCAGTCATGTCTGGTAAAGTATTGTTTGCTTGAATAATAAAGCAAAGTGGGGGAGCTCTTATAGCCAATGGCACTTTCATGTAGGTATCTATCCTAAGTGATGCAAGGGGTAGAAATAAACCCACTGAAAATCAACAGATACATCTGGGCCCATTCTTGAAGAAAACAGTTATTTCAAGTTCTCTACTGAGTCACCCTCAGGTTTTGTAGACTGACTTAAACTGCAATGGAGCATACTAAAAACATTATACAGTTCCTGCAAAATTACTTACTAAAGTTGCAGACCTTGGAAACTCTCCTGACTGGCTCCTGCAGACAGCTTAGTGCCTCGCCAACTCAGAGCTGCTGGATAGGGAGCTCTCAGGCCTTTCCTGAAGAGGTCAGGTTTTATGTGTCCATGGACATCTGCTTAAGTCCTCTGGCTCCACTCTCTCTATACCTTGATACCTTGATTCAGATAGATGCAACTTTAACTTCTAATTTTGTTTTGATGAGGTGTTTCACTCCCTTGGGTGACTGCTTGTGAAGCAGGAAGAAGAAAATTTTATAGGTTAATGAATTCTTGAAAGAACATATGCACTTACTTCCTGGAGATTGAAATAAATAAAGGCTCCCAAGAAATCTAATTTCTCTAACACTGCCTTACTTTTCCTCTACTGGGACTTTGGTGAAAGGTTAGGAAATCTTTTTCCTTTGTTTTCCTTTCAGGACAACAGCAAATTAGAAAAAATGAGTTGTCCCATCTTCCTTTCCCTCAGGAAATTGTCCCTCAGGAACAGTTCATAGAATCATCTAGGAAAAGACCTCCAAGACAGTGGAGTCCAACCTTTGATCAATCACCACCTTGTCAATTAAACCATAGCACTAAGCGCCGTGTCCAGTAGTTTCTTGACCACCTCCCTGAGCAGGCCATTCCAATTCAACCTTACTCTTAATTATGCCAATACAACGCCATAACCAGACCAAGTATGGGATTTTTCAGGTATATGAACCTCTCTTCATTAAAATATTTTAAAATTTCTCTTGGTGCTTAAGAAAACTGCATTTGAAAATATAAACCTACATAACCTTTGAATTTCTGTCATGCAACTCAAAGTGCTGAAAAAATGTGGGTGCTGTTTGAACCACTTAAGTCTCACAGATAGTATAGAAAGTTTAAGAGGTTAATTTCAATCAAAATAGATCTCTATACAGGCCTAAATATTGGCCATTATAAACTATATCTGATAATACCTGTTTCAGACATTTTATTAGTTATCTAGGTCTTTGAGCAGGATACCTGAGGTTGGAATGATGAATTGATTTGGAAATACTCACCTGTTTAAAAACATAGACACTGAGTAAAGCTCTCCACAGTCCAAGTTTTAATTCCAAAACCATCTTTTATCCTTATTTCAGTATATTGTGCATGAATTGCACTTGCATTTCTCTCTTTCTCTTGCTTTGTACCTAAATGCTGGAAAACAAAAGTAAGATTTTTTCTATAAACTACAGCTTTCAACTGTTTGATGTACCAGAAGAAAGACTACATTTGGAGGATCATTTCAAATTTCTTGTCAGGGCTTCAATTCTGTTGATGCTTAGCAACGACAAAATCTAAATTTTCTCATGGGAATATTAAGGCTCATATTGGGAATATTAAGGCAAAAAGCTGGCTTCACTGACTTTACTGGGAACAGTCTTCCATTCCTGAACTCACCCACAGTGAGTTGAAAGGTCATTAAGAGAAAGGGGTACAGAGATCAGGACAAAAACCATATCTCAATCTAGGCTGAAATGGGATTCCTTCTTCCTTCCTTCTGCCCCCATTTCTATAACTGTTTAAGGAAAACTGAATCCTCTGCAGGTTCTTCTCCCTGAATTTGATGGAAAATTGTTGCAGTAGTCGGATATGGAGATAGACATGTGATTTGGCCAAAGACAGACATTTGCAAACACTATTGACATTGATAACAAGTATTAACAGAGTCTTCTGGCTGTTTGTTATCTTGGCAGCTCAAATTGTTTGCCTTTAAGCTCGAACTGCTATTGCCTCCCAAGCAATATCACTTTTTCTATATTTGGCTAGAAATTGAAATTTCTTCTTTTTGTGCTGGTATTTATTTCTGTCAGGTGTTGGCATCCTTGACCAAAATTATATCTGCTGATGAGCTATAAAAGTGCTCTGTATAAGCACTTTGTATAAGGAGGTTGGCATAACTTTGCCAGTTTAGGCTTGCAGTTGTTCATGGATCTGTGTTTTTAAACAAGAGGTGTGTGTGTTCATTCTGGTAGTCCAAGGTCTGTCCAAAATTAAGAAATTAAATCAGTCTGGTGTTTTGCAATTTGTTACCTCTTTATAGCAGGTAAGCATAGCAAAAAAATAACCCCAAGTGGTATAGAGGCAGCTATTTGCACATGGGCTAGTTCCTGGAGTGATTGTACCAATGTTTTGACATTTGTGTTACTCTATTCTAGGAATTTTCCCTTATTCAGCAGTTTAGCACCCATTTTGCAGGTTTTGGAGGACATATCCAAGGTAGAAAACCACAATATCTGTTTGCGTTCATTGTTGTAAACAGGCATATTTTTGGAATTCTTTACTGGTACACTGTACTTCATATTGTCCTTTCTAAGAGTCATAACTGATACCAAATTTCATTTAGAACTTTCTTGGGGGTCAAAACTGCCTCTTCTTGACCCAGTTTTCTTTTTTTTTTTTTTTTTTTTTTTTTGGTTGGTTGATTGGTTTATTTTTTTGGTTTTGGGGTTTTTTTGACAATGAAAGCTGTGTAAACAAGAAAAACACTCCCTGAAAGCAGTTTTGTATTTACATTGTCAATTTTGTCAAATCTCAAGAAATAGTAACACCTTCACATCGGTCTTTAAATTGAAAGAAAATGCTCTGTATTTCTCCTTCTGCTGACAGCTGTCTCTGCATTTGTGTGCAGTTACACAGCTGGAGTGAGATAGGTTTTAGGATCTACAGCATGATATATATTTGGATGTAGTTTGCTTAGGGATCCTGGCAGGGGAAGAAGTTGTAGATATCCAGTGAAGTTAAAATACATTTGTTTATTTAATTATTAAACAAACTCTTGGGCCACATCGTGGCCTTGAGTTACTTAGCACATGTGTTGACTGAGTTGGTGAGAGTTCGCCTCTCTCTCTCACTGCACTTTCTAGTTACACAATATGTAAAACATTTAGCATCATGTCTGGCATGTTACAATGATGCAACCATCTTTTCATCAGTGTTGGGATTCAGGGAAAATATTATCATCTCTTACCAGGTCTACTTTTCTGAGCTGCTTTATGTCCTGTGTTCTGTGGTCTCAAACAAAGAAGCACGGTGGAGGCAAAATGTTGGTCTCCTTGTGTCTGTGACTTATCTGTGACTTTCCTGTCACATCTTTCCCCTTCTCTGAGCTACAGAAAGCTTCAGACCACCTACACCTTTCTCTCTCTGAGTTATGTTTTCACTGCTCCTTGTCCAGATTGAAGAATCTGAATCTTTTCCTTCCAAAAGATACATCTAAAAGTGCAGAACACAAATGTATTTAATTCCTACCACCTGTTGCAAATGTTGCGCCAAGAAGATATCCTTTACAATTTTACTCTTCTTCCTAAATATTGTTATGAAATACATTATACCTTGCTCTCTCTCTCTTAATCTTAACAGCTGATTGCTAGCAAGAATTAATTTTCTTTTGTACAAAAGAAGACCTATTGTGTCAACACAACACTGATATGCCGCTATCATCATGCACAGCAACTCAGTTTACCGACCTAACCATGAATAAACTACATAGGATAGTTGAGCTTTAAAACCAATTAGTATTGAATTGCAAACCTTTCCTTGGATATAATTTAGAATTAATATATAAAAATATGGTTTCCCTTAACAGAAAGAGTAAAAACTTTCTTAAGTGGGAAAAGAGCCTTGGAAAGAAATTTTAAGGCTTGTAACCCTTGTGAGAGAACATTGAGTTAGTAAGGAGCATACGACTGGGAAGGCAAATATATAGACAAGGTTCTTCTTCTCCCTCCTAGTCAGACAAAAGGAATGGCCATTATTCCGTTCATAAAAGGATTCTGAAGGATATTAACATAATTATGGGTACAATGCTCGGCCAAGCTTTGTTAGCTATTCTAGTGCCACCACAGCAAATTCAGTGAGATTTTTACCAGAAGAGATTCTCAGTAATGTAATGCCAAGTACAAATGGAAAATACATTTTCCCCCTTTAAAAAAAATAAATAATTCCAAATATTTTTATGGTGTCATGACAAAAGCAGCTGCAGTCCAAAACTTTGCATGTAAGTAGCCTTAATGAGGGGAAGTGCCTTTAACAGATGGGGTGTTGCAAAATTTTTAAGAAAAAAGTCTTCACAAGCATCTGCTAAGAATTTAATGATAAAATGGATAGATACACACTTTTTGTGAGGTGAAGGGACAAGGGCTACTGTCCTCTCCCTCAGGCTTTCTCATTTCTGGTTTCTACTAAGGAAGACTCTTAGCAACAAGTTGAAAGCTGTACTGACTTGTTATAGCCCTCGGTAGTTGCTATGTACCTAGCTTTTCTTCTTGGGAAATGGATGGCTTCATTTACATCAGAAAATACTGTTAAAATATCAGAAAGTGCAAGTTCACTTAAAAAATGAAATTATTTGCTAACAAACTAGACAAAATGGATGAACACAGGTTTGTAGATAAAGTGATGTTGGAGAAAGATTTCTGCCACATCTACCATGAAGGCATTGGCCTTATCCACAGGGTTCAGTGGCCTTTTGTGTTTCCAGAAGGCCTTTAAATGTCTCCTGAGGTGGATGAACCCATCACCAGCAGTCAAGAAAAAAAATCTTCCAATGGAGTCTACAGATGGTAGTACTTGGCTCTGGGGGGAGAAGTTTTCCCCACAATGTACTGCATGCTGGTTCCTAGGCAGATGCTGTTCTGTGTGATGCCAGGAAACCTGAGCCATGTGTCACCCACACCTACCAGAAGTACATGTATGGCGTCAGCAATCACATCAGTATCCAGGCTCCAGCACTGATAAGGTAAGGCAGTGCAGGCAGATACGTGGGTTTGCTCAATCCTGACTTCAGGGTCACCTAATGTGGTATACTCAAGGCTAGGCTTTCATTGATCCTGATTCTGTCAGTAGAATTATGTTCATTATCTGACTGCTGTTGAATTAAGCTCTTACTTATTTCGAGTGCTTGAGCTTAGCTGAAAAGGAGTTTTGAATTTCCTGATGGGATCAAAGGTTGTGAAACTCTCTTCTGAAAACTCAGACCTTGCTACATTAATTAAATCTTCCTTCCTATGTTAGCCATCCTTTATTAGACATTGAGTCATTAACCTTCCACTTTCTTTTTATTTCATAATGTGAAGAAAACTCTTCAGCCTCCAAAGCAAAAGCACATTTCTTCTTAAGACAATGATGAAAGGATCTCACTGTTTGTTTCAGTTGTGGCATAAAGAATGGTAATTTTGTATCTCTCTGGCATGCTTAGATCTGCTAATTATTAAATGCTTTCACATCACCAATGCCTTTGTTTTCCTTTTTCACGTACTATTTTAGCATAACTTAAATGTCTGATGGTGTCTCCATCTGGCTTCCTGTAAAGACTGTGTTCTTATATTTAGTGCTTTATAAAGGCCCTTGGGAGACAAGCAGCCTATCTCCTTCTCTGCCCAACTCTATGTCCTGAAATGCCTTTAGTAACTCAGGGCACCTTTCACTTTGCATTCATGGGCACTTTGCTACTCCAGGACAGTCAAACAACTGTCTTAGGGGAAGGATATGTTCATTAAAGCCGAATTTTCTATGAGAATACAGTGGATTTACCAGGTACTGCCTATGAACTGACCTGTAATAGCTCTTCTCGTGTGTTCATATAACTGAAGAACACTCACATTATTTAGTTTTGTATATTAACTGATATCTTAATAGAAACTCTCATTACTCATGAAGCAAGAATGCAAACATGAAAGTTAGGTAAATGCTTTCTTACATTTGGGTGTATTATTTTGCTTGAACAAGGACTACAAGATGAGAGGCATTTTTTTCTCACACAGACATAATCTGAGTTCTGGTTGTTTTCATATTGGATGGTTGTCCAAGAATGAAAGGGGACATTTCCCAGGGCAGAAAGCCAATCTAAAGTCCTCTGTGTCACTTGGATCCTGTGAGGATCCCATACCAGGACCAGGTGGAGCAGCAGCAGAAAAAAGAGCAAAGGGGCTTAGCCTGGAGAAGACCACTGGAGTCTGTCCATGGTTCTACCACTTAGACCAAGATTGCCAAACCCTTACCTACAGCCCCTGATGTTATAGTATATGTTCCACCCTGTGAAAATCAGCAAGTCTTCAGCAAGCTTTTGCCTTACAGGAAAAAATTATACAACTCGTTATAAGCTTTGCAAAAACAGTCGTAAGAGTGAAACAACACATGTTGTCTCATGTCTTTGCTGAGACAAAGATCGATTGACTTAGGTTGCCATGTGCAGCTTCTGGTTTCTGTTTGTGCATGTGACATAACATGACAGAACAGTACATCTGAACCCTGAGAGGTTTCTGCCTTGTACCACACAGCTCAGAATTTCAGCTCACTCCTAATTTGCAGAACAATTAAAAGTAATTTAAAGCTATCAGTGGCTGGAATTATTGTAGTGACTGTTTGGTTTCTTCTATGCTTTGTTTATATTGCAACATTCGTGCCAAGACTATAATTTTTCTGTTGTGCTGTTGCTTCTTGAAATCTCTCAGAGATTGCTAAAAGACGTATTTTGAAATTGTTGCCATTATTATGTTACAGGTGCATAGTATTTAGGGTTCAGGAGCAAGACTTGATAACATCATCAAAGACTGTGTATTTCAAGTTGAGATCATGCTTTTAAAGTCATAAATGTCTTTCCAGTTTCTCCTGCATATCATAGTACAGTCTATCATCTAAGGACATGGAAGAAAAAAAATGGTATTTTGCATCTATTCTCACTCCTGTATCATTCATGTACATGTGAGTTATGACACTGAGATTCATTTCAATATATTGAAACTTATTTTTGTCCTCATTGGATTATTTTAAGCAAGAAATATTTGGAGAAAATATTTAATTTGCCAGCACAGTTGATGCATTCAGCAAGGCAATTCGATTGCATTAAGATGTCTCCAAGAGAATAACATGCTTGGCTAACACATAATACACAGTGAAAGCTGCTGATAGCAATTCTTGTCAAGCATTGAAAGATGCCATGCCAAAATAAAATGAAAAATTCAATAAAAAAATTCCTGTTCATATAAGATTTTTCTCACATTTCTTTATTTTATAGTACGTTGCAATCCACAAGAATCTTCCTCTCTCCTTTGCTCCGTGTAGGTTGGGCTTTTAAATATGTAATAAATGTCAGTAAATTAGAGGTAAGTTGTATAATTTCATGTGTCGGGAGAGGGCAGAGCAAATTCCAAAGCTCTGTATCATGCAGCTTGCAGCAAGCTCTTGCCATAAGGTTGTCTGCCGGCAGCTGGACACCACCGTGGTGTCCACTCCCTTGCCACTGATCACCTGATACAGTATTTGGGGGGGGAAGTTGAGGAGGAGATCAGCTTGATGTCCGTTAGAAATGAAATTCAGGGTCCACCATCCATTTTTCAGATTTACTCAGATTTCAGGAAGATTGCTTGTGTGGCATTAAATCTTCCTGGAAGATTAAAGATGTGGAGGAGAAGGAAGGCAGGGAGGAGGAGGAGGAAGTCTTGGATACTGGGAATAGTGTGAATACTTGAGAATCCCTCAAGGCCCCCTGACTTGCAGAGGTTTTTGAGACAGATTCCCCAAATCCTGCTTTTCCCGGAAGGCCACTAATTTAGCTGTGAATCTCCATGTTCTTCCTAGTGGGTGGGCTGGATCTCCAGTGACATCAACAGCTCCCACCTGTGCCCAGCACCACTGGGCCATTAAGAGCTAATAGGATGTGCCTTAGAGCATTTATTTCTGCCCTACAATACAAAACTCTGCACAAGAAAAGTCAAATCTTTGTTTAGCTGCAACTATTTGACATTCAAAGCAAACCTTGATCTTTCATGTGGATGAATGGATAGAATTTGATCCACATTGTTTAAATTGGCCCAAAAGAGAAGGTACTTACTTGACTCCATGTTTTGGTCCAATTATTTTTCTTCCACAAGGCTTATGGGGAATATAGAAGAATGAAAATAGAAGCCAATGTATATTAGACAGGTCCTTGGAGTTTTATTTGCTGTAGTTCAGGATTTGCAGAGGCCAGCTTGTGTTGTTGGTAATCCCTTAATATGGTTGCCTTTGCTGGTCTTAAATTGATGACTCAATAATGATAACACTCTGAGGCTGTGAAAGATCAATACACGTGGGTTTTTTCAGTGTCCTTCATTACTTTTTGTGATTTATTTCTCTCTTGGCTAGCATATGACTAAGCCTCTTGGATTGAGTTTCTTGCATGTCTACCTTGGCAGCTAAATAATTGAAAACTTTGATAAAGGAAGAGAAATAAAACCTGAAAATATGTTATCTACAAGAGTTTTGGTTTGTAGCTCTTCTGAGCTGCAGTAAACTTCTTTGGAACAAATAATTTTACATCATTTAAAATATTATGGAAATTAAAATTTTCAACCTGCCTGAAGAAAACTTTGCTCAGAGGCATTTCTAGGTCTCTTTCTGACATACGAGTAAGAATGACAAGACAAAAGCTGGTAGAAGACTGGTAATGGCGATCAATGAACCACAGATATGTAGAGCAAGATATTTCAGGGTAGAATAAGGTGCTTGTGGTCTACTAACAGTGTCTGAAATGAAATATACCTGTGGAGAGTCGGGAACCCTTCCGTTCTGGGAAAATAAATCATACCACTACACTTGGTAGAACTGAATGTCCTAGAGTGGAACTGGTCAGAGTAGTATAGACGTTAGTGAAAATTATAACATTTATATTTGTTATGACTGCATGCTGTAGTGATAATAATATTCACATTCAGAGACAGCTCTCGTCTTATTGGGCTCAATGCAAGCCCACTCTCCAAAAAACATTTTTTAGTTTTGTTAAAGAAGCTCTTTACATCACTGTTTGCTGCTTTAAATAGTTTAAAGTAACAGCACGTTTCTTTTGACAAAGGTGATGACAACGGATATGTACCTGTAAAGAAAAGACACAGCTTTTTTTTGCTGAAGTGTTGAGAGAGACAAAGAAAGCTGGCATTCATATAACTCCCTCTAAAAAATGTGTGGGTCTTGTACAGACCTCAGTGGGCACAGAATGATGGTAATGATGAGCTATCTGGTAGATAAGGAGGGATTTAGGCATTGTCAGCTTCCCAAGGTTAAAGGCACTGGAGCCTCAGTTGCAAAGGCAGAGAAAACTCAACTCCTCATCCAAACTGGCAGCTGCTGAATTTCTCTTCCCTTGTCCCAGTAAATGATCCTGCTGTGATGTCAGTTAAATTTCTCTCCAGTTTTAACAACTTGTTTAAATAAAAAAAAAACAACTATAAAGACCTGTTGACACCTCAGGGATATCTCTGGAAAACTTTTTGTTTTGAAACAATTTTGCAGATGCTGTATTAGAAAGGCTTTGGCTTTCCCCACATGATTTCTGCATTTTATTTACAAGAGATGCTTGCACAGGAACATGATCGTGTTTCAGAGTGTACTTTTTTGCTCCTGCTTATTTCATATTTGAGATTCTCACTTTCTACAGCCATTATGTGAATGACTCTGCTATGTTACCAACTGCAGCCCTCTCTGATGTGTTTGTAACAGCTTTACCAAATACATTTTTGAATAGGCATTCCTGTTAGATGGAGGACTATGATTTTTATTTATCATGGTAAGTATATTTGTATAATTCTAGTATGGCTACAGTTTTATTAGTATGAAGGATGTCTCTGTCTTTAGAGCAATGAAATATACTGATATAATAACAGCTATAGCACCACCAAACTGCAGTCTTTGAACAATATTGGTTTGGCTGATGAGACAGCACTGCAAAGAAGCCCAAATTGCTGGGATGATGGAGATTGCACAGACTTTTTCTTCCCATTCTTGGAAAGAAATTTGTTCAGGTAATTTTGTTTTTCTTTTCCATGACTTTAAGAAAATAGCTATTTTTCAATAAGGAGACCATTTTCCATGTGGTATAAGCACAGCCACAGGACGAGGGCTCACAGAACAGAGCACAGAAGAGGAGGCAGTAGCGAAGTGCTCACCCAAACCAGCGCTGCACCAGGGAGAATGTTTCATCTCTTCCCCAGCATCCAGTCCTTCCCTGCCCTGGGCCCTGTCTCCTGCCTGTTTAAGCCATTGTGGCTGAGCAGCAAAGAGGATCAGGGCACTCACTGGGCTGGGCAACAACTGCCTTCTGCCTCCAGGATTAATTTTCAGCCACCTTGTTTTTTAAATGCAGTGCAGAATGAGGTGGGGAGGTGAGGGCTGCTCCGGGCAGCACCCACGGCTCAACCTGCACCTCTAGCCATAGCCCAGTGCCTCAGCTGGCAGGTCATCAGTGAAGGAAGAAACTCTGATTCTGACAATGAATTTTTTGAAATTTCAGACAATGTAGCATGTTTTCTTCTGTAGTCCTGTCTGTCTTTGCAGAGCTGGATGTCTGGTCATAGAGGTACATAACTCCCCCAGTTGCCACTAGTACAGGAAGAAAAGAAAATGTATGATCAGAGTTTGTCTTTCAGGAAAATTAAACAATCATAGACAAACAAGACGAAATATGAAAGCTTCCCATAAAATTGTCGTGCATGACTTTCTAGTGGCTCGGGTGGTCAGCACACATATGAGTTCTTTGTATAGGCTTCAGCACAGCAGAATGCACCACACGAGGCATCATGTGCTTGGAACTGTTGGAGCTTTAACAGTAATGTATTTTACCAGCACTTAGAACAATGAATTCTACACACACCCCTACTACATACACCAGGAACAAATGAAATAATGAATGAAAATTTTATAAGGTTGTTTCTTTAGTTCTTTTTTTTTAAGGAAGATTATGCCATACCTCAAATTCTGATCTGTACTCTGTTTGTTTTTTTTCCAGCTGAGTGAGAAAACAAGATTGATTCTGTGAAGATGTTTGAGTTGATTGTTCAGTCTTGCAGCAGGGTTTTTCCCAGGAGCTATCAATCCTCAAAACTGTGTGAAAAGCAGAGAGTTTTGGTGTAGGCTCCTTTCTACTTCTAAATAAATAATTGTATTAAAAAACACCTCTAAGTTCAACCCATCTTCTCTGTATGTTTCTTACCGGAATTTTGTGAATGGAAAACTGTTCACTGAAAAGGACTGTCCTAACCCTTGGGACTGTAACCAAATGCAAATAAAGGGGATATAGTAGTTTGCAAACATTTCTCTGGAAATAAATAATTTGGACACTCCTCTATGATGTTGCTTATGTCACGGCTGGCTAGTCATATTTCTGTAATAAATGCCTTGAAAACTCTACATATGTTTATTAGTGGCAGTGAAAATATTCTCTGGTCTTCCATTTCTCTTTGGTGTATTATGTACAAAAGACCTATTCTAATTTAAATAAATAAACAGCAGTTTGCTCTTTGCAAAGCCATTCATTAAAAGAAAAAAAATTACTAATGTACTGGTGTTTACAGTTAGAGGATCTTGTAGTAAATTAGATGCTTGTCTAGTGCAGTTGGGGGGAAACCTTATGTTTACTTTTTTATTTTTTAATATGCATATTTATTTAAAAGTAATTCATACTGCTCTATCTTAATTCCTGAATTCAGTAAGATCTGCATGCCATAAACATATTAAGAATTAATCCATGCAAGACTTTAAACAACATAAGCATGTGAAAGGATGTTCTTTTTTTAATAAGAGGACAGTTTTTGAGTTTTCTCAAATTGAGTATTCATTCATCTAGAATTATTATAATATTATTGAGAAAATAAAATGTACATTTTTCTTGCACTGAGTGGATAAATATTTTAAAACCTTTTTTGTGCAGAGAGTAAGGTTTCTAGGCATATATAGTATAACAAATAGAAAAATCGCAACAGAAAAATAAAACTGATTGAGTTGTGGTATGTATCTTTGTATTGAATTCTTCTACCTCCTATTCTTTTATCTGATACTATACTTCCTCTTTTTTTTCTTCCTATATTAGTAAATCTGGATTCACAGACTATGGGAGCTATGGAGGTCCCAGCCTCCAGACATGATGTGGTTGCAGTGTTGTTGTAAGTGCTATTTAAAGGTACACTGATTCCAGCCTTATTGCCAGAAATCTGTGGTGTAACCTCTCTTCCACACATTAGCATCAAGTAGAGAAAGCTTTCTTTATGGCCAGACTCATGAAAAACATACAGTCAATTACTTACTTGACCATTCAATGTGAATGAAATGCCTTTTGCAGAACTTTATATCTTGCTGCAAAATAGAGACCTCCCTATCTACTTCCATGGCCATCTTAACCTTCTGTATTTAGAGGCTAGCCTTTGGACCTGACTTGCTACTCACTCGCTTCTTGTACCTTGTCCATGGCTTAAAAACCTTCTTAATCCAGGCTTAGCATCCAGGACAAGAAGCAACTTTAATGCCACCAGTTGCAAGGTTGCTCTCCCACTAGTCACACACAGTTTCTAAACAACTGTGCCTCCCAAATACAGACCCTGCAGCCCTCTCACCAAAGCAATTACTAAGCCATGGGTAAAGTTTTCCCTGGAGAGCAGGCTTAGCAGAAGCACAAGAACAGCTTGGTACTCCCTCATGCTGCAGGTTTCTGAGTTATGAATCCCCCATCTCTCATGTGGGCACAGATCGGGACCTTGGACCTGCCACAGAGTGTGCTGCAGGTGACTTTTGTAAGGGCAGTGATGGCTGCCAGCCACTTCATTGTCTCACAGCACATCCATTCCCATGAAAAAGAATAAGTTAAATTTATTTTTCTCCATAGCCCTTCAATGTTTACATTGAGAGATGGGGTTTAATGTCATTGATGAGCAGGGCTGCATCACAGAAAATCCTGCTACCTGCCTCTCAGTGGAAATAATCCATGAGATCCCATACACTGTCAAGCTGCTGGAAAAAGGAGAGAAGAGCATATAATGACATAAGTAAGTGTGCTAAACCACTGTGCTGCCAGCAGTCACCGTGTCTGGGCTCCCAAGTGAGCTCTCGAGTATACACCTTGGCCGTCTCCTAACTCCACGCTGGCATGAGACTTGAGTACGCACCAGTCCCAAGTGCCCTGGTTTCCTCAGAAATTAAAGCCCTGCGACATACAGGAGCCTTTATAAACACCCAGCTTGGCCTCAGTCTGGACAATTGGAGACAACCTGCTCCTGTTATGATGCACAGCTGGAGATTAGTTTGGATCTTTTTTTTTGTTCTTGAAAAGAAAGAGGTTGAGAAAAGCTCAATTCCCATCTGACACAAATCATTATGTCTTCACTGTGCCTGACGGGGCTTAACTGATTTAGTTTAACTAAGGATCTGGAATACTGTTTAGTTGCTGTATAAATAATCTGCAGGATTCCTGTATCAAGACAGATGCTGCCTCTCTGCATCTGGTGGCAATGTACCATATAAACAAGCGGTAGACCTTAAGCAACAGACATAAAAAATCATTGCATAGATGGATATTGATACAATATCAATAAATACCATGGCCTTTGACTGGGGTTTCAAAACCAGTTTATTTTACTGCCCTAATATGCCTTAATGGAACCGTACATGACACAGAAATAAAATTGTTCTTTAAAAAGCAAATAGCATCAGCTTTAAATTCAAGAGTTTACATTCGTATAACGTAATGGGGAAAATCACCAGGTTTATGACACTATTTCAGTAGTAAAATGTATTCCCACTTTCTCTTCAGTGATGTAATCTTCATGTGTCTTCTGTATCAGGATGAGCTTAATGCATTCCAATAGAACCCAAGCATTTCCATCTAGGAAAAGTAATGGTGTTGTAGGTGGCATCTTTTGCTTCAGTTTATGAATCTCTAGAACAGGTAAAAGAAATGTTTAATGATTCTGTGGCAATTATTTTTAAATAGTGTGTGTTGCCATCTTAAGAGCACTACTGAATACCAACACCATTATCTGATAAAATTGCTCCCAGTTCACTCTAAACTGGTGTGTCAAAATTGCATCAATACTTTGCAAGTTTTTGCCATGTGTTCATAACTGATTTTAGTAAAATTATTGGAAGGTATCTTTTGTCTACAGGGTCCCATAACCTTTCACAGATGTGAAAATTTTAGCAGCTCTAGGAAATTAAGACAATATTTTTACTTAATTCTTTTTCTTCACTTTGAACTTCAGAGCACTGAGGAGATTTTGTAAGAAATGGTTAAATTCTGAGTTCAGAATCCTTATTTTCCAAGCCACTTTCCATGTTCATGTAATGATTCCTTTAAGTAAGTCACTGTGTTCGTATCACAGTTTTAAATATGCCTGATTCTGCCCACTTTAAGCCTAATTTTGAGACCTAGTTTCATATCAGAGAAAATGTGAAATTGCTAGTAAAAAAGAGGAGAACCACAGCTAAAATCTACTAGCTAGATAATAATGCAAAGCAGGAAGGCATAAATTAGCTATAATTATTGGAAGATTTAACGGAATTTCTTTAATGTGAACTAATGGGGGAAAGATACTGCTACTCACTTTCAGAGAAATCAACACTGGTTGCCAATTAAGGAACAGTAAGCAATGGGTCCCTCTTATCTATGTATCCCTCAGCCCAGGCAAGAAAAATTATGTTAACCAACTTACCTGTGTAGAATGGAGCATGATGTGGGCATTTGTAATGATCTGTGAAATTAGAAAAGCTGTGGTTGGTGCTCAAAAATTGTTTGGATTGCTGTGTATAGCCCCTGTTGTGCAGTTGATACGAAGACCTGTGCATAGGGGAAGAGCAACAACCTATAGGGGCAAAAATAAAAAGCTCAAAGAGACTGATCTGTTTATTTCTTGCATTTGTTCTAATCTTCAGTCTGTGCTTCTGAAACTGCTGCTATTTTAGTTTAGATCATGTTTCAAAAATTCTGCTTATTTTTTTGGTTTAGTTGTTTCTCCCACTACCTGGATGAAATTTGAACATAAAGTTAAAATACCAGGAAAAAAGCAGCTGTTTAAATTTCCCAGAATTTTCTTTGCAAAGATGCTGTTGTGGAAATACAGGTTTCTTGGTTTTTTGGGGGTTTTTTTCTGCTTAGTGCACTTATTGGGTGCCATTTCACCACAGCAATAGGACAGTATTTACAACTTGTGATCAAAATCTTCCATACCTGTTGTGAAAATGATCATTTACACGAAATCAGAAAAAAAGGCTGAGGAGGAAAGTAATTAAACCTCTGCACCTGATTTGCAATATGGTTAAGTTTTGTGGAAATGAACTGGAGGTGAGGTCTTGGCCATCAAATTCCTAGTGAATGCAGGACGGGAGCTGGCTGTTGCTCCACTATGACTGAAAATTGTCTTTTGGTACTTCTGATAATGGAGAAGAGCAAGGACAGGAACAGGGTGAGGGTTTGAGGCAACATTTGGCAGGAATAAAATGTTCAGATGGAAACATCCCAAATGGCAGTATTTGTGACTGGCAATAAGCAGTGAGGAAAGTGACACCATTTTTCAATCTGTATAAATACACCTTTAGAGAATTTTGCCTTTTTCACATACAGTTATGAACTATTCAGTCTTTCTCAGCAACATCAAATACAGAGCAGACTGTACTGATTGCTTGTAAAGCCATCCTTTTCCTGCCCTTCCTGCTCAGGTGAATCATGTTCATTTAGCTCTTTCTTTTCTCAGTGACTCAGTATGTAACAATCAGTGATACACTTCTACAAAGAAGCTTATCCTCCGTGATTTGCAAGTTCAAAAGACAAATTTTCCAAGCTCTGCTTTTAAGGACAGCCCTATGCTTAATTCCCCTGGTAATTTTCACCTCCCCCAGTTTTGTCTGTACCCTCCAGAGGAAAATAATTTTGTTCTCGGCATCACCTGAATTTGCTCTGGAGCCCAGATCTGGCTGGAGGAGAGGACCTGTCTTGAGACACAGTGGTTGCCACACTGCCCCAGTCTCACATATGTTTACCTGGGCAGCCCCTTCTGGCAGGGTACAAAAACTTTCAAGTCTTTGAGGCACAGGCTGAAGAAATTGCAAAATGACATTTCAGAAATCCTGAGGCAACATCTATTGTGAATAAACAATTCTTTACTAGTTCATTAATAAATCCTCTCTCATGATAACAGTTTTGCCCAAGGACCAAAAAGTAGGGCAAAATGAACAGCATACTGAAGAACTTGAAAGTGCAATGGAAATCTAGATATCATGCCATTTTTATAATAGTAATTAATAGTTGAATGCCACAATATCATGCTATTGCTCATATGCAGCAGTTTCTGTAGTGTAAATACTAGTTGGCATCTCAACTTTCTCACTAAAGGAAGAGGGGCAATTGGTGCAACAGAAAACAGTCACAGTCAGGATGTTTAAATGCTTTGAAGGACGTAAAGGAATGGATCTGGTATGTGCATATCAGACCTGTGATAGCTGCAGCTGATGCTGGAAGTGCTGTCTGTTAGTTTTCTGCTTAGGAATGGGGAATAGGAACTAATATGAGGACAAAGAGGTGGTATTATAGATGAGCCAAATCACTAAATGAAAAGAAAGCTCACAAAGTGAGTGAAGCAAAACCCATTTCCCAAGCAAGTGATTACCTTGCTTGTGAATGCTGCTCTAGCAGGAGCCTCTTACCTTCTCACCGAGGGGCCAAGTGACAGCGCCTAGAAATTGGCCTGCAAGTCACTTGGTGAAGTGATAAACCAGCAACATTAGTGAGAGTCAGCAGGGAGGAGAACCCATTTTACTCTGTCTCTCTTTCTCAAATGGTAAAGAAATATAAAAGTGTTTTAAGCACCCCATGCAGCCCTGAATCAGAAGTTTCATTGAGCATTAAAACAACTGGCCTTCTTTGGTAGCAAAGCAGCGCTCACCATTTGAGTGGAAAGGTGGGAGGAGCAGTAGACAAGCTGTCCTGTTTGCCAAAGGAGGGGCTCCAATTTTTATGGGAGTGGAATTGAACATTAAGCAACTTTGAGACATCCAGCTTTGGATGCCATAAATATTGAAGTAAGTAACAGTGAGATGGAGACACATAATGCCTTGGGTCAGAAACCAGTGGAAACTTAAAGACTAGACATAACGTGGGCCAAAGCTGAGCCTGAATAATACTTTATCTTAGGCCGAGTGAGGACACATTAAGATTGGTTCAGGAGGAAGTTTTAAATGGAGCAAGGAGCAAAAGGAGCTGAACAGTGGCACATTAATATTTTAATGTATGCACTCCAGTGTGTCTACGAAAGAGTTCAGTTTGGTATTGGCCAAGATTTTATAAGGCTATAAATTTCTTAATCGGCACTTTCATTAAGTTTAATTTTCTCATAAAGGAGTGCATTTAGATCTGGACTTCCCAGTACAAATCTCTTCCCTGCAGCCCAGCAGCAGTGCTAGGGGGAGTCTCAGAGTACGTCGGAGGCACATTTTAAAAGTATCACCTGAGACAGGGATTTTCAGACAAAACAGCCCCTTCTCCCTCCTCTCCCCTGTGTCTATGGAAAATGCATTAAGGTCTCTTGTCTTGGGATGTGCAGCTGTGTCTGCTGACTCCTGAAAGTGATTGAATGTGACTAGATTTTCTGAGCCCTATGGGGCTGCAAATCGCTAAGGGTAATTTGACTCTGTATATTCACATTTCTTATTGGAGGTATATTCATGTCCAAGGGCTACAGTTCCCATCTGTCTCATAGCAGGCAACATCAACACCCTTTTTACTCAGACCCAGAGCTGTTTTCTGTGTAGTAACAGTGACCTGACTTTGTTTCCAGGGCAGAGGGAGGACCTGGGTGCAGCCAGCGTCAGCCCAGTGTTCCAGGTCTCTTTTGGCGTGAAGGGGTCCTGCACCATGGCTTTTCCTACATCTCAACTTAGCTCTCTTCAATCCCTTATATAAGCAGACAGTGGGCAGCTAGTGAGTGTGGATCCAAATTTGCACTCTCACAGTATACACAGAGTTAGACAGTCGAACCTCTATGTCATGCTGGTGCTATACGACCAGAGAAGAACTGAAATACTTCTGAAACAAAGCACAAGACCTGAAGAAGACCCTTCTTGTGGGTTCCTTCACGGGCTGGTGGGAGGAACACTGCTCTGCCTTGCATGAAATGCTGCAATGGATTTTTGGTGTTGCAGAGAAGGAACCTCCCCAGTTTGGACCCCAGTGGCATCGTGAAGATCTCTTTCAAGCATTGCTACCAGCTAAGCCTCCAACTGGCCCAAATTTTGCCTTTCAATGGAAAGATCTCTATAAGTCAAGTTTTGTTTAAAGATATATGCTCTAACACAACACATATGCTTTCAATTTTTATAAAAATGTATTGGCATATTTATTCTATTTTACTTGCTTCATGGCTCTTTTCAAGTCAAAGCTTTCTTTTTCCAGAAGAAGGAAAGCTGCTCATATCATCATCTGCTTTATGCCGTTTACTTTTTTAAAAAAATATCTTTTTTCACTGACTCTTTGTGGGTGTGTGCAAATTTCATTATCTAATGCAGTAGTCCTAATGTGCCCTCATCTCCCTGCTTTGACGTTCAACTGCTCTGCTTCTCTGAGCTTTTTCCTGCTTCCATATTTATCACTTTTAAATATACTGTCCATTCCCTTTCCTTTGATTGTATTTTCAGAGCACTTGATTAACCCAGTTTTGATTACTGATATTTATGAATTGTCATCTTCTGGAAGAAGAAAGAGAGAAATGCCATCAAACCTCTGAGCTCCATATGTTTGCCCCCCACACACTCTGCTGATCTATCAAAATCTGCATATTAATCCTCACAAAAGAGCCTGCGGCTATGGCCATCTGCAGCCCAGCCTGGCATCTTTTGCCTCTATTCTCAGCTTCCTCCATATCATGCCCTGTGTCTCACTTTGATATGCTCTTTGCTCTGGCCTGTCTTGCCCTGTGCACCCTTTGGGATAGGAAGGGGATTGATATTGCAAAAGATGTATAAAGAACAAGGATTAATAGATCAGTGTAAACCAGTTCATTTCATTTTTTCAGACTGTGCCTGTACAAGAAATTAATTGTACTACCAAGGGGAAATACAGGGATGGTGCATCACTGTAACAGCATTTTTTTTTTGACAAAACAAAAAGCAAAAGGAAAAAAAAAGAAATGAGGACATCGCAGAGGACACATTTACTTCAGTAGTTGAAGGCTGTCTCATATGATAAGGTATGACATGATATTTTAAAACTTTTGTTTGAGAAAATTCAGAACAGTTCTGCATGTATTTTTAGGCTGGTTACAATATGCACTCCTATGAAAGTCTGAATGTGCATCTGTTAAAGTCACTATGTACTAAAATCTTGCTAAAAATTCAGCACCCTCACAAGAATACGAGGGCTGGGAAGCAAGCCCAGGGAAATGATACAGAGTTGTTCTTTTCAGTGATCTTGGCACAGGTCAGCTGGTCAAATAGTTTCCTGATTAAGATAAGCAGATGAAGAGGCTTCCTACTTTTGCAGCTATTTCATCTCTTTCGAGAGGGTTGAAAGACACTGGGGTTAAAATATTTTTGGGTATTTTTACCCCAGAGCCTTAATCATTCCTCATTGTCATGGGCACAAAGACAGAAAACCTCAACAATTTTAAAAAGGTCACTGTGAACATAACTTTGCTGTCAACAGGTAACCATTCTGACTTTCTGAATTGAACAGGGAGAGAAACTAGCCTTTTAAATTACACCTTGGCACAATTAATTCATAAGTGAATAAGATTGTACTGTGTTGCAATTCCTCGCTGGCAGTTTTCTTAGTTTCTCCTGGCCAGTGACATTGCTTCTCCTCCAAAAATCAAGCAAGGCATCAGTGGTAAGTAGTTCTACCAAAGTCAGCTGGGACAATTCAGTGCAATCACACAGGGCGTGTTAGCAGGTGTTAAAAAAATTGAAGTCCATGGCATTTGTCACTTGTTCCACGTGCCAGGGTGGTTAGAGACTTATTACTGGAGTGTTGTTCTGGCCATTGGCATATTCTAGCCTTGTTTTTAAAAACAGGAGACGACTCAGTGAGGACAATGTCCAAGAAGTAAGATCTGATCAACAACATAGGATTATTGAAATGTTGGTGTCCTCTATGCTACATAGTGAATCATGGAGCAGAGATGGTTCTACACCACACCAACAACAGCTACTGCATTCACAAGCTGTGACATGCAGGACAAGAACCAAAAAACCAACAGCCTGGGTCTTGCTACTGCAAGGCTCAGCACTGCAGCAGTGCAAACCTTACACCTCGTGTCACTCACCCTGGTAGCTCAGCAGCGAATGCCCTGCTGAGGCTGTCCAGGTGGCTGCTCAGCATTCCTGCACTGCCAGCGCTGCTGGGGCAGGTATCACACCAGGACTGACACACACAGGGAGCCTGGGCCCACAGCTCTGGGGATGCAACAGCAAAAAAGCCAGCAAATGTCTCAAACTGGCTGTCCCTACACACCCATGGAGTTGAGTTGTGACTGAGAAACACTGAGATGATAGAAAGCTCATTCTGTGCAGAAGTACCTTGGTTTTTACAGAGTTAAATAGCTGGGTCCAAGAGAATACCTAATCCTAATACTAAAGTATAGAAGCAGGCTCTGTAGCATAACAATGTGATCACTAAGTTTGAAATGCACAGGGGGAGAGAAACCACCTTATATACAAACTTAGGTGACCATTACTTTCCCCTTCAGGAAGAAGTTCATGTTTCCATCTTCCAAAAAAGACCTTCAGTCATGGGAGCTGGGCTATGAACTAGCCTAGATAGAAATTACTGCCTGCTGCTCCTTTTGATAAGGTGCATGAAAGAGCATGAAATCTGTGTGACCCCGTCAAGTGAGCAAAAGCAAGGGCATGTTTCTGTGTGGCTGGCCCACCAGGCTCATATCAGAGCTGACCTATGTCCCTGCTCTCATGTCTCTGTATATGAGAGACTATTGCAGTGTTATGAGAACTGTGGTAGGGCAGCCTTGAGTGCAGGGGTTCAATAACACCCTGTCACTGCAGTTAGCTCTGTGACTCACCGTTTCTTGTGAGCTCACAAGGAACCAGCCAAAATGTTGTACCCACAAGACTCTTCAAAGAAGTGTGGGATGAAAGAGACAGCAGCCCTGCCTTCTGTTCCTAATGCATGGGGCTGCATTTTCGCAACTCTGAGGGAGATGTTTTGGAAGGGAATGAAGTGACACTGCAGATCCAGGATTCCAAAACACAGCCAGTTTAGCCATATCCCTATGGCACCTGGTCCTTTCCAAGCCCCCTTGGGCAGCCTGATTTTGGCTGTGTGGTACGCAGAGGGATGAGGGGCTTTTCCAGAGCCATTGATTTTCCTGTGCTGATGTATTCAGGTGTCCAGGCCCTGTGCTGTCTCTGAATCTTGCCACTCAAAAAATGAATGAAATAAAGACTGTTTAAAATTAATTAAAAATGCAGTGCATTTAGAAATAAACCAAATCTTAGAAAATTAAAATCTTAGCATATTCAAAACTGATTCAGGCTGTGATATCTCATTTAGAAATGTCTGTTAGTAAAACCCTACTCATATCTCACTCCTCATGAAGACTTTAGCAAATTACAGCACTATCCTGTGGAGAGTTGTGTATTGATTTTCATCTTCCTCCTATTTTCCTCACCTGTGCTGTCTACCTTGTATCATTAAGAACTGTGTCCCCTGAGCTCAGGAAATACAGGAGAGTTTCTAAAATGGGAATATTCTAGATGCTGGGCTGGAGTCAAGGAACAGAGACAGTCTTCACTTATTGAACACTTTTTTCCAACAGTAGAAATGCAGTGCATGAATCACACAAATGCTGGCAAAAATAAATACACTTGATCCAATAATGATGAGCTCACTCCCTGCCACTCCGACATAGGATCTTTTCAGCAGCTGCCTTCTTGTGAGTCTGAATCAGGCCATCTGCAGAGATGCAACGTTGTTTGTAAGGCACTGTGACCTCCTTCATGGGAGGTGTTGTGCAGTCAGACACTGATGGAGAATGCAGAGTCCCCTCAGCACCTGGGATGGAGATGGGCGTACGTGCTGCCCCAGCCTTGTCAACAATCCCCCAAGAGTGCATGTCCCAACCTCACCCAAATGTGATTGTGGGTAATGCTGGCCCAGTTCTATATGAAGGGTAGTCCTGGGGATTCGATGGACACACTGACACCATTTCACCTAGGAAATCAATGCCTGCTTTCAATCGAAATTTGAAGCGTGGATGGAAAATGTTCAGGCTGGTAATATCTTGATGTTCCTTGTGAGGCATGACACAGTTGTTTTATTTGTTGTATATGTTGTTTAATAACATGATATATATTTGGACTTAAACTATATAAAGCCCTTAGTTGCCCTATCGTGCAATAGTGATTACTGTAATCCAGCAGCATTACAATAATCACTCGAAAGTGACTCAGTCACAAACAAAAAGGAAACTCTACCTAAGTCTTTATTGTTCTAGGAATTAATATAATCTTAATCCCTTTTTGGACTAACATGACTGGTTACAATTTTTCTTATTAGATACTGTTAGGTTTAAACTGCAGATTAGGAATGTCAGAGTCTATACACCAAATGGGAATGACACATATACTGAGAGATGAAATTCAGCATACAAAAAATATGTTAGATTTTATTTTCAGAGTAACATTTTCAATTTAATCTGAGTGCTTCTTTACGAAAAAAAAGAAGTGTAAAGAAAAAAAATATCCAGATCGAAATATTTTATTTAACTGAAACATTTAATTTTGGCTTATATGGTGAATTAAGAGTCAATCCATCCAACTGTTCTGATGATGTTGCTATTTTACTAGAGTTCAAAAAATAACTGTTTGGGATATTTGAAACCTGAGGCTATTGATTCCCTGATTGCTAGAAATGTAAGCCAAATTATTCCGTAAGGATTGCATTAAAAGCCTTAATTATCCAAATTTTCACTGTGACAAAATACATTATCCTCAATTGACATATGGAAAAATGAAGACAGAAAAGTAGTCTTGAGAGAGGGTGGCTCAGGACAAACGAGTTAGTATTTCAGCACAGATCAGGAAACAATGTCATTCCTGTTTTTGCTCTCATGGTTTTATTCTTCAAGACTGTGACATATCTCACACTGTTATACTGTCCCACTCTTGAGACCAAAAAGAATGGATTAAATCAATAAAGTAGAGAGAAACCACAAAAACAGATGGAACAATGTTTCATTAGTTTAGTCTGTGCAGAGAGAGGGGAGTAAAGGCATTGGCAGAGAGCATCATCTCTATGCAAGAGAAAGCTGATAGCAAAATTCTGGGAGACACAAAGGAATGTTCTGTTAAAGGAAAAGGTTCAAAGTCACAAACAATACCTCAAGCAGAATAAGGAAAAGGTTCAGTTTTGGTTTTCTTTCAGTAAAGACTGTTGAAAACAGGAAAAAAATCTGTTTTAAGAGGGAAAATTGATTAAACTTACCACTGGCATGAAGCTTAAACTATCAAATAGAGACCAGAAGTAAGAGTCAGAGGAACTTAGGAAAGAACTAAGGTGGTACAATTCGGTACCATTTCAATAAACATATTGGTTGAAATTTTTACTAAGAACCAGAGAGAAAAAAGGGAGCAGGTCTCAACTTTGATCTCACTGCATGAGTAGTTTTGTGCTTTCTGAATACTAATAAGGCACACAATGCTGTTGGTTTGATTTGCATACTTTTTAAATGATGTTGGTCTTGTACTTCTAAAAAAAGCTTACCTGCAATATGTTTAGTATGTAAACTATCATTAAAAAATGCACATGGTTGAAGTAAATTAAATCAAAAAAGAAAAAATAAATTGACTGTTCTGTTTGGGTGAACAAAAATTTCTTCTTTTTTCCGACAAATCGATATTTTAAAACCTATACAAGAAAATTTAAAAATGGAGGCAATTCTTTTTTCTCAGAGTGTCTGTAAAGTAGATTTTATTCTGAATGTGTTGGTGAAAGCCCAACTACTTTTCCTACTTGAAATTTTCTCAGTATGGGATCCTCCTTTACAGATACCTCAAAGTGAGTAATTTTGTCTCAGGTGGCCACCTAGCTGCTTTCTGGAGCCAACACCGAGAAATAGTCACCTCTGCAGAATGGCTCATCCAAGTCAAAGAAATCTGTATCTGAACTGTAGGGAAGGAGTTGCTCTCTCAATTGTCCCTCCATCTCCATCATGTTAGGTAGAATTTGTAAGTTCAGATTTTAAGACTTGGATGTCAGGAGTACTTCTCTTGAAGAATGAAGACTTAAATGTTAGGATTTGTATTTCCTTATATAATCTCCAATTAAGGAAGTAAATCCTGGATTTGTGAGTAAATGCTTTTATTTAGTTCATTTTTCCATCTCTCTTTGGGAGACCAAATTTGACAATTTTCATTCTACAATTCAAACAGGATTGGGAAAAGTTTTATGTTTACAAAGCACAAAATTATATATTAGATAACAATATGCTCCAGTCACAGAATCACAGAAACACAGAATGGGTCAGTTGGAAGGGACCATAGTGGGTCATCCTGTCCAACCTCCCTGCTCAAGCAGGGTCATCCTACAGCACATTGCACCAATCAAACCCAAAGGCGAGTAAGTGAAAGTTACAAGAAATCTCTATCTTTTTTTGATCCCTAAGTTAGCATTCTTTTCAAGAAAAGAGCTGGCCAAAATCAAGTGAAAATATAAATTCACAAGAGAAACTACATATCTAGCCTAAATTTGCATATTAGCAAGATCTGTCATAAGGTAATATGAGTAAGAACATGTATTTATACAGTGAATTTTTGATCTCTTTCTTTAAATATCATTACTGTATTTTAGCAATGGTCTAGGTAAAGCCCAGATCTTATTTGTTCAGAAGTCTAGGGTATTTTTAAAAGTTCTCAGTATTTATATTGCAATACAGATGTATAGTGCAATTTTATATTGCACTATTTTAAAAAGTGCAAAGTATTTTTATAGCAATAACTCTGTGTTACAAAACTTTCAAAATGCTTTATAATGGTTTTTAAACATAAAACAAAGGAAGAATAAGTCAAGCTGAATTATCTGTTCTGATTTTGATAATGTCTGTTGTTTTATCACTGCTTTTTATTTTATTTTTGCTTGCCTCACAGATAGGAGATCTCTAATCACAGGCCCATTCTCCTAATACATCTCTCCTGTATCTGGACAATTTCAGTCCTAATGATCCATGCCTTTATAATGCTAAAGGAAGGAAAATGTCTTAGTTAAGGTGCAATTTTGTATGAAAAAAATGTTTCGTGCTTCCAAAATATACTGAATTGCATAATTGAGATCTTTTTTTCCCCTAGTATTTCAGAATTGGCCTATAAAATGTTATTTATTGTAGGGGGGTAAAAGGTAAGGTTAATAAGAGTTTTTCTAATTGAAAAAAAATATTCTTTTGAAGTTTTCTTAAAAAAGAGTGGATTTTAATATGAAGTTAAGATTTTTTAAAAAAGTGAATACGTGTAAAAAAGAAAAAAACTGCCACAAGAGACCACTTTATAAAGACATGAGCTTTTACTGATGTTAAATGAACATTAATCTAATCTAATCTAATCTGTGCATAAATCTAATCACAATTCTATTCCAGTTATGGTAAAGTGGATGTGCTATTGCCTCCATTATCAACTGCAGGTCTTTACAGATATCTGGCCTCTTTCCAAAACCTACATGTAGGATATTTAAATCACAAATTCTTATTTCCTTGGACAGAGAAAGGGGTTTGATAAGAACAGGTTATATAGAAGCAAGTAGGTACTTCTGTAGATGATGTATAGATATCTAGTAATGGGGGATAGTTAAAAAGTATTCTAAGGCTGTGGACCTACTTAATTATCTGACTTGAGCTACTCCTGAGAGTAACAGGATGAGAGTATAAAGGATGAAAAAGTCTTTAGTTGACTTCCCCATTTGTGCTTGCCTTTTATCAGGACTTTCCTGGGGATGCCCACAACAATCACACTCCTCTCACCTGGTGAAAATAACTGAAAATTATTGGTACTGCTCACATTTTTAATAAAGGAGAGAGGTTTTCAGGATACTTGTTATGCCACTGCCAAGGTGTTCTTAGAAACAAAAGTAGAGACTTTCTGTGACCTTAGTGATTTATTCAAGAGTTTTGCAAATATAATGAATACTAGGGATGAGAATACTGAAGTTTGTAGAACAATGCAGTTCATGACATCTCATCAAGAAGTTATGAAGATGGGACGTAGAAGTGCCAAAAGTTGCAGAACTTTCCAGGACAATGTCTGTCCTATTTCATAAGCTGTGGATGGGATAGGGTCACCTACAAAAGCAGCAGGAGCCTCACAATTGAAAACTACCCACCCTAGAAAGCAGTTGTTGACAGCTTGTTGACACTTTGTTAACTAGGTTGCTCAGATCCTGCATGGAAACTCAGCACTGGGCTCGTTCAGTGCAGGCGTAACAACTGAGTGGTTTGGCGAGGTCAGCCATGGCCTCTTCCCAAAGGAAGGGCAGCTTCCCAAGGTATTTTGGCTTTTTGCCCTTTCATTTACTTTATATGTATAGAAATTCAAAATTTCATGATACCAACTTGTGCCAAATGTCCCGTGGTCCTATCTGGCTTGGATAGTTGTAAAGGGAAGTCATTCACCTCACCTGGGCAACAGGTCAATTAGCAGCAACAACAGCTTCAGAAAAATCTGTATTCACATTTTACTTCAGGGGTTCTAATTTAGACAGGAGAATAAAATTTTGTGACATGTGCAAATATGTTCAGACTGAAAAAAAGAAAAAAATCCCATATATAATAAAATACTATTTCAATTTGAATAATTTTGCTTGACAAAGCAGATAATCATCTTCATTTATGGAGGCTTCAGAGCTGGAATGCAAAACCTGAGGTCCTTCATAAACAAGATAGACAGGAACACTTCCATTTTTGCTACCTTGACTCTTTCTCTCATGTTTTCTGCATGCCATGTGTTCTCTAACTCAGAAAAAGTAGGAGAGGTTATGAATTTCCCAACCTTTTGTTTTCTGAAGCATTTACCCAAAAGTGTCAGTTGTGGCAGCAGCTATCTCAATGTGACAATCTGACTCACCAGACTGGGACCTCTTTGTTATTTCACAAGTGCTCTAAGCAGCTGCAAATTGTTATGATTTTGTGGCTCTTTAGTGTTTGGTTACACATGACCCAGAAGATTTTAAGCTGGTGACCTGCAGAGAATTGACACCTATCTCTTGGACTATGTTGGACACATCTTCAGTCAAGTGAGAAATTGCAGTGTCCTCATGTGCAGTGGTCAGCCTAGATAAGCAATGCTGTGGCATCACCACCGAACACTGTGAAACAGGATTTAATAGACAAATCAAGTATCCTACTGGTACCCAAACTAACAGTTCTCAGCTTCCTATGATATTCTCGTTATCGGAGCTCCAGGCGTTCTGTTCGTTCGGGAATTAGAAGGGCAAATTTTCCTTTGGCATTAATTGGCATCTAATAACATAGTAGTGCCTGAAGCAGCCTCTACTCAGGCATAACTACGGAGGCTCACGGGATCGACTTGTTTCCCTCAGCCGCCTGTTTCTATTACATTAGCAAGAACTTAATGTTTGTCAAACACACATGGGTGTACTCTCATACCCAGTCACACACCGTGCTTTGTGATTGCTTTTTGCTTTGGTAAAGAGATCAAAAAAAGAGGTAGAAATCCTGAATATCTTTAAAAAACACAACCCAATCAAATCAACAAAATGAGAAACAGAAAGGGAACAGCAAGGAAGAAACCTGGTTCAGTGCTAGTCAGAGCAAAAATTCTGCCACTGTACTCAACAAAAGCAGTGACCCTGTATGTTTGTTATTAAATGCATGATGTTTCATGGCTGCACTTGAGATTTAAAACTAGCATTACATGAAATGTGGTTTGGTTTTAAAACAAATATAGGTATGAAAATGCAAAATAAATATAAGCTTTAGCTTGGTAAATCCGTGTCTGGGAATATACTTTCTGTTCAGCTGTGAGGTCTGCCCTTGCCGCCCAGCGCACAACCAACCCCATCCCAAGCATCCCGGCATCCCAAATCAGGGCCAACCACATAGGTATTTTCCATTTATCCTGCTTTTTCAAAGGAAAGGAATTAGATAGTTTTGACAAGGGCTGTTCTGTGCGTGCTGATTAGAGAATGGGCCTGGACCTGTTTGATTTACTAGAATACATATATATTTCTTTATATACATGCATTAAAATTTTCCATGCACAGGTGGGGCCTGGTGTAGGACCTGTATTTTAGTAAAGACTGATTTAGCTTTGTAGCAAATACAGGATCATAGTTGTGCTGATGCTGAAGGGGTGATATGAATATAGTATGTCAATCGGTCGTTTTCTTCTGACAGTTTAGAGTCTCAGAGAAATTCATGTGTGAGTTTAGAGATGTCCATGGTAGGTAACACTGTAGGGAAAAAAGCCATTGTAAGTCTTTTTTTATTTGACTCTGGAAAAAAAAACATATCCCAGGGGACATCTGAAGGACTCATAGTGAGTTTCAGTCTACTGACTACAAAAGCCTTTCCTAATCAGTTTTCATGTATCCCATAGAAATATTTCCTAGGTACCAAAAAGTAATGTTTTGGCTTGTTTCCATTTGCTACCACAAATTTTCAACCAATTTTAAATTTTTGGAGAAAGTTAATAATTTTTGCCTAAATGTACCTTGGTTTTAAAAAGGTTGCATATTACTGAACAGAAAAAGAGCTGTGATTTTTCATGTAAATGAGAGGGCATTTATGAGTATTAATCTCACTCTGGGCAGCTTGGAGAGGCCACGGTCTCCATGCCGAATGGCATCCATCTGAGGGCATTTCTCAATTTTTAGTGCACTCAGAGCAAGCAAAAGTACTTCAGGACTTTGTAAGACCCCATCCTTTGTTTTGGTAAAGCATGTTGTGACACAGATCAGTTTTGCTGAACAAAAAGATTGGTTATGAATATGATTGATGCCCCTAATTTGGCTAATGCTTGGTTTATTCCAGGATAATGTTTGCACAAATTATAATAATTTTCTTGCATCTGTTGCTTACTTCTTTTGAGGATCTTCTACTTCCCTCTGTTACAACAGCAATTGGGAACAAATCAGCAGGAAGGAAATAGACTCCCTAGTTTAGCTAAGACTATAATGTTTGTTTAAGTTAGTGATGCGTGAGTGGTTTGCTAAAGATTAATTTTAAAGGTCACTTCCTGCTTGGAAAGGAGCCTGTAATAAGCTTTTCTTGAAGTGAAGAGGGCTTTTTCTTCAAAATTCTTATTCTGGGTGGTCTGCTTTACTCCCAGCTCCCACAGAAGTCAATGGGAAGGGATGTTCCATTGTCACCTGGGGAAACTTCTGGCTCTTTGTGAAAACAAAGGATATATTTCAGGGAGAGAAGCGGGAGTGGAAATATTGTACAGTTAGTACATATATAAAAAGGGGCACCTTTACCAGTCTTGTTAGGACAAAAATAAAGAATCGAGATCCTTTAATTATGTACAGTCAGAAAGAATTGAATAAAGCTTTGAGAAAATGAATGAATGGCATTAGCTAACTCCTAAGTATTTTTCATATTTTGTGTGGAGCACAGCAGGAGGTGTTTGTATCTCACACTCATTGTGGAAAACGTTACTTCCTCCAATCAGCATTTTTATTTGTTTGGTAAGGAATGGTCATAGCACTATAAAATGGAATGAAACACATATATAAACTCACTGTTCAAGTAATGTTAGTAATATAAAGTATATAAAGTATATTGCTAACAAAATGTATATAGTATAGTGCTATAAAAACATATATATATAACATATAATGCTAACAAATATATCACCAGGATGTTTAATTAACTCCAAACACACTGCCTTAAGAATAAGTGGGTTTATATGCTGTAGATGCCAGAGCAATTCTCTTGCAAAAACCCAATTAGGTCAGTAACATATACAAAGCATCCAGTGCTGTGACAACCCCTGAGAATCTAGTGTTTTGTTAAACAACAGGAGAAGTTTAATATAAAATTCTTCTATTTCCCATAATGCATTTGAATTCGGTCAGGGAGGTATTTCACCCAGGGATGTAGCTGAGCCCCTGAAGGAGGTAACCTGCACAGAAAAATACAGTCATAAGCAGAAGGGCTTGCTGAAAAAATAGGGAACTGCATCGTAATCTCGCACCTGCACAGCACCTGGCACCCGCCCAAACCTCTGCATATGACAGTAATTCACTATTTCCTCTCGTCCTTCCTGCCCCAGAACCCTTTATCCCGACCATTCGCATTCATCAGGCAGGAGATTAATCCTACCCTGCGCAGCAAATAAAACATAAACAAAGCTCACAAACAACTGAAGCTGACTATGAAAATAGTTGTCTAAGTCTTTTCACCATTTATTACACAGTAAGAGGGTTTTACATCAGTGGCTTACTACATTTTGTAAACTGTTATTAATCCTTCCCTACGAATCTTGTACCTAGGAACCTCTCTTCCCCAGACAGATACAATATAGGCTCAAACGTGACAAGACACAATTATTAGCAAGGGAAATTTACTGTCTCCAACTTAAAAGAGTTGAAAGTTATGGAAAAACATGGAAATCAAATGTTCTGTTAGTCAAGGTTGTTGTTTCAGTTTTTTTAAAGTGTAACACACAAAAATTATTTTACTACATTTGAAAACATTGTATGTGGTATGTGTATGACTATTCTCTCAGACTAAATTTAAAATTTGTCGTGAAGAGATTTTTGTTATCTAACTCAAACTCAGCAAATATTCTAAAGCAGTAAATTTAAGAATTGTTTTTTACAGGAACACCCCATTGTGTGAGAAAAAAACCCAACCACTGACTCTACTAGTTCATTCCCACCTAATTTTTAGAAATCAATATAAGAGAGGTGAATGTTAACCCTGCCAGGGGAACATGATAGGGACATGCAAGGACCTGGCATTCACTGTCAGCTAAATCTCCCCCATTCAATGCTAGATTTTCAGTTGGAGGAAATGCTGAGCTGTAACAAACAGCAAACACCCAAAATAAGAGAAAGACTATTTCACATCTTATTCTGGCATCTCAAAATTTAGACAACTGAAAAACATAATTAATTATGAAGACCTGCCATTTTTTTCCCTGCAGCCTCATGTCTTCCTTGCTCTGTGACCGGTTCCCTATTAGAGGTATAAACTTCTGTGACAAAATCTGAACTTGAATAATGAGTAATGATGAGGTATCAATTCTTGTTGCCCTAGTTGGCTGGCTGCTTTTAAGGGTAACAGTCTTTTGTATCATGACCTGCAAATATATTTGTGTCTGTGCATAGAGGGCAAGTGCCAGAAAGAGACAAAACCCTTCCACTCCCTTAAGTGGTCTGACAGGACCAAGAATATATCCGTATTTGACAAAGCTTGAGCCAAAGATACTGGTGAGACATAATTGTGCTAAACACCTTTGACCACTAGTTGTTTTTTTTTAAATTTGAATTAATTTATTTATTCTTCTAATCAACAATCTTCTGCAACCCCTTAGTCTGTCATTGTCAGGGTACATAAACATCTACCTATAGTGCTTTCAGGGGTATTGCCATGGTGCATCTGTGTAGGGATCCTCTGTTTTCATCTGATTTGAGTCAGATGCCATTAGCTCAACAAGAGAGGATCTTGACAGCTTGCTGCTTCCCAGAGGGGCTTTGCACAGTGACAGGAGAAGCCCACAGCCAGACTGTGCAGGGAAAAAAAGTGATGTTATTCATCTCATGCACTTGTGAGCATGAAAGGGATTGCCTTGGACTGCCCTTAAGATTAGATTTTTCCACCAGAATGTAGGGTATTGTGTCAATTTAATTTCCTTGTATGAATTTTTGGAGGATTATATAAATCTGTTTTTCTGCATTCAATTTTTAATAAAAACAAAAAAGGGCTCTGGAGTTTGAGAAGATTATTAGCAGCATAAGAATAAAAAAAGAACTGACGTTCCCTCAGCTCCACCGCAGCCTAAGTGAAGAAAATCATTAATATCAGAGTTCAAAATACAGAACATACAAGCTCTGCAGGGTTTGCTCAGCTGACAGCAAGAACAGCCTGAGTGTGTTTGTTAGAGGGAGAGGCAGCCTGCCACGGGAGATTAGCTTGTCAGCAGCGAGCAGGCTATAGCCAAACAGTACAACATTTCCCTTCTCAATGACCAGAAGAAAAGGATCCAGAGCGAAGGCAGCTGTGGACAAAATCCTGCAGAGGTTGGTGCTGAGGGTCAGACTTCCCATAGCTACAGGACACCAAGTGCAGCAGGGCTGCCATAAATGGGGGACTGCAGCTTGCTGCTCTGGCATGTCTGTCTGCTGAAAGTAATTTTTTTCAACGACATGCTATAAACATCCATTGTTCAGTGTCTGCTTGCCAGTATTATAGTCCCACTTCAGAAAAAAAGACAGGATACGTGCTGTACGTATTCCTGTTCCACACCACATTTCTTCAACTCTTTAATTAAAGCCCTGTTACTGAAGACAGTGAAGTCAGCCATTTTTTGTACCATCTGCTTAAATTTTTTTCTGCTCATTTTTCATTTAAGCAAAAGTTGAAATCATTTTCATATTGCATTTTTGTATTGCCATTGCAGAAAACATGTTTTGCACCCAGAGATCCAGAACTTCAGTGACTTTTCTCTCTTATCTCTCAAAACCTGACCCTACAGTAATGCTTCAAGGAGTGTTCCAGAGAGGCGTCTAAACATAGGGGAGCTGGACTCTGAGCAGTCTGCACCATATGGCCTTTCCCTAAAGCTAACATACAAGAAGTGCAGGGTTAACCAGGGGCATTTCTCAGTTTGGAAAAATAGTATTCTTCCATTTTGAAAGTTCATAGTGTTAGAAGCAGGAAATGTAGAGTCAAAATAAATGTGGCCTCCACCTTTGGAATTTAAGCTAAGAGATCTGAGCTGGAGCTGGGTCTACAGGGCCCCAGAGATTTTACAGCTAAAACCTAAAAGAGTCAAACCATATTGTGTCCAGCCCTACAGTTTTGTTTTCATAGTACAGTAGCTACTATGATTTATACAATTCATCTCATAAATCATGGATTTTATGATGATTCATAATAACTGGAAGTGGGATTAAAGTCTTCTTGATAAGTGAATTAATTCTGTAGGTTGCTAGGAATTTCTGGTATAATCTGCTTGAATCTGTCCTTTTCTTGACGGTGAATTGGTATTTAAAAATCAATGTGTGCATGCAAAAAATCTCAAGTGAGGTCTTCATGGTTATAATGGTGACTCAGGCTATGTTATAGTTAGGGTCAAGTGTGTGTTTCCATCATGAAATGTGTTTTCCTTGTGTATGTACTTTGCCATATAAATGCACTCTTGAGTGCTTCTAAACACTCCAGAGTGTTTCTAAATAATAATAGAAAATTATAATATTTGTAAACCTTAGAATTAGAAAAGGAATTTTAGGAGTGAATTTTTTGATGGAAGTTTTATGTGGTTCTGTACAGTCTATACGTAAAAGGTATAAAATTCAAAGTTTGTTGTTTAAGATGCTTTTTCACTCTTGAATAGCTAAAAATACATCCAATTTGAAATATTTATTGGTTCCTCATGGACTAATCCATTAAGTGTTTTTGAACCAAATTATAAACACAATTAAATAATTAGACTTAAATATATGCTTTATTCCCCCCTCCACTCTTTTAAGGCTCGTAATCTGGACAAATCTGGTCCATATTTTAGCATTACTGATACATTTCTGTTGATGTTTGTGCATCCATACAGCGATAACTTGTCCCCAGGGATATGTTTACACTGCAGCCAAATGTTTAACCACAGAATTTATAGAGTTTAAACTCTTCAGCCTGAGGAATAATTCCTGTTCAGTTGTGGCAGTGCAGACCTCAGCTCATGTTAACCTGAAAAACATGTATGTAGAGACAGCTTTGTCATAGCCTGTGAAAAGCTCAGTACAACAGCCAGACATCCTATTCCTCACACCTGCTATGGTGAATATAGACCAGATGAGTCTACAAGTGCTGTACCCAACACTTTAAAACGACCATCTAATTCAGTTAACAAACACCTCAAGATACACTTTAGGGAATATTTTTATGCAGGGTATTGCTCATCTATTTCTGGACATGACAAAATTGTGTAATTGTGATGTGAGACGAGACTGATAAGTTGTATACATTTGAGGGTGCGGAGGAGTTGCTACTTAGCCATAATATGTTTCTCCAAATATGCATTTATCTTTGGTATGAACAATTAGAATATTAAGGCATTCTTTTTTAAAATAATTTTAGTATTATACTTTTGAAAGTGGCCTTGGAAACTTGGTAAAACTACTATGGGCCAATGGTTTATAATTATGGTACATACAGTTATAACTGTAATTATAGTGCATTAAAATATAGGGCAATTAAAATCCTCCTATTTCACTAGTAGATATCTAAATATACTGAAAATGACATCTTTTACTTCAAAGAGGTCATAATTCAAATGTCAACCTTATTCTCCATTGTCATGTATTCTGTATGGTCAAGCAATGTTTAAAAAAATGTTGTTGTTCTGGGAGAGCACCTCATGCTCTCTTTCTGTATCCATAAAGTACATAAATGTATGTGGACAGTAAAAACAATGGGTTTTGTATAAATGTATGCAGTCCTTTCAAATAGAGGGTCAATTGAAAGACGTTTTCACCACTACCTTTACCCATTTTTATTTGATAGAACGAGGACTGCTTTCTAGGCTTGAGAAGGGTCATCAGACATGCTTTTTGTCTGAAACAGTGAAAACCTGAAGTTGACTCCATTTCTGTGAGCCTCCTCTGATCACACCCAGATAAAGGCAATCATTGTTTAAGAGAGCTTGGCAAGTGACTGTGAGGTGGCTCACTGGGCATTTAGGGCTGATTGGCTTCCTCTGACACGGGTAAATGTTGAGTGCGTTTCATGAAACCAGCACACTGATGAATTTAACACACTAACCACTTAATATTTCAGCCCCCATATTTCCAAATTCAGCAGCATTTATTTAACTTTTCCTGGTTGTTCCCTGATGGTTATGAAAGTTTTCCCTGTCACCTGCTACTGTTTTTATTTCCATATGGATTTAAGAGAGGGCAGTGAGTGAAGACAAGCTCTTCAGTCAAAGTTTGAAATCTCAGATTCAGAAACTCCCCTTTAGAAATTCGTAAACATCCACATTACAGATTGTTTCACATTACAGGTGATGAAGAGCTGCTTGACTCAGGGAAAATCTTGGCAGGTCAAACATATCAAGTTTATAAGAGCAGAGTTTATGGCTTTTTTTCCAGACAATGTTATTTTCTAAACTCGTGGGAGCTCATTTCCAAATAGCTGCCAAAATTTGAGTATGATGCAAATTGAATTCTGCCTTTGGTGGGGTCTAAATAAAGATGCAGCCATTGCAACTTCTACCCATTCCTAAAAATATTACATATTCGTTTAATATGTCTGTGTGCCTTGGAGAGAGTATCTTACTTCTGAAAATCAGGCCACTGATACTTGGCACATATGTGTGAGAACCTGGGCCAAATTACACCATTACCAGTTATTATCTAATGCATTCAGTGAGGGAAATAAGTAATGGATTAGGAAAACTTAAGCTTTCTAATTCTTGCTCTTTTTATAGTCAATTTTCTCATCCCATATTCTAGGCTAATATTGAGAATCAGCACAGCCAACATACATTTGTCTGTGAGAATAACCAACAATTATGGAACAGATGGATTTATTTAGAAAACTTATCTCTGTTCTGAGGAATAAAATACAAGTAAAAGTTCCTAAGACAAGAGAAAGTCTAGAATGGGGAAGAAAGGGAAGGAGGACAAGGAAAGAGTGTAAGTATTTCTTGGCTGATGTGCCGATGTTGACACTTTTTGTCCATAAAAAGTTCCTAGCTGCTCCTCTATCCCCTGTGCATTCAAATTGGCTCAGTATAATACAGTGGCATGCTAGAAATGTTAACATACCTGCCTTTTCCAATGTAAACTATGATAGGGGTGACTCTTTTCCCTCAATGTCTTAATGTTAATTCAACAGTAAGGCATTATTCACAAGGAAATTCCTCCTGGTCTATAATTGAAAGGTGTTGTTAACTGAGTGGTCTAGCCTTTTAATGAATATTTGTCTTGGTTACACTGAACTAGGGGAAAAGAAAGAGTTCAGATCTAAGAAGTATGGAAAGTGCACCAAAAGTGTGAAGTTAAACACAAGAACACTGCAGAAATTGCTTCTGACTTGAGAAAGTGTCATAGTACTTCAAAACGTATTCCATATTAAACTAACTTGCAATTCCAAAACACTTAATAGTCTGGACTTCTGTTATTTTATGTCTCAATGTGATTTTTTTTTTTTTGTGTTTGTGCAACTTCCTTCATCTAAGAATGCATGATAATTGACACAAACTAATAGGAAAGGAAAAAGAAGAAAGCAAAACAACCCCAAACTTTTCTTCTGACGCTCTTCCAATTAGGACTTTGCTAATTTCTTTTCCAACATGCTTCACACAAATGGACAAGCAAAGCTTTGCAGACAGTGTCCCCACCTGCAACTAAAGATAAAATCTATTAATTTTGATTGTAAATGTACTTGGTAAGACATCTGAGTTACATTGAGGAGGAGCTCAAATTTCAACAACCGCTTAGCAAGATTGCAAAACTTTTTCTCCACAGCAGCATGAGGGATACAGTATAAAAATCTGAGATCTTATATAGTCAGTGTCTATAACAGGAAAAAAAATTGATGACCATATATATAAATAATTGGACAGGGAATTTCACTAAGGCTCTGTATTAAGAGCCTCTGTAAGGCTCTTGTATTCCCTTTCTCTTTAAACACTGAAAATCCATTTTCCGTGCCTGAGCTCACTAATAGCCCATGCTCAGATTCACACTTTGCTGTTTAATTTCTGAACTGAACATCAAATCAGCTTGTTCTGAAAAAAAAATCTGATAGTTTAGGCCAATAGTTGCTTATCACAGACTGTGGGTTGACATCTATCATAAACAAGAAAACTTTGAAAAACTGATATTTATTTTTATTGTTGTTCTTTACAGCTTAGCATGAACATGTTTGCAGTTTCCTAGACAGAATAAAGACTAGTCAATTCTGAAAACTTTCAATGGCAAAATAATCCACAATTTATCCCATAATGAAAAGAATCCACATAAGGGTCGGGCACAAAGGGTTATAATGAATGGGGTGACATCACACTGGTCACCTGTCACTACTGGGGTTCCACAGGGCTCCATCCTCAGCCCTGTGCACTTCAACGTCTTCATAAATGACTTGGAGGCAGGACTGGAGGAGATACTAAGCAAGTTCACAGATTATGTAAAACTGGGAGGAGCTGCTGACTCCCTCCAGGGCAGGGAGGCCCTGCAGAGAGACCTCCACAAATCAGAGAGCTGGGCAACCACCAACCACATGAAGTTCAACAAGAGAAAGTGCTGGATTCTGCACCTGGGAGGGAGCAACCCTGGATGTACAGACAGACTGGGGAATGAGAAGCTGGAAAGCAGTGCCATGGAAAGGGACCTGGGGGTCCTGCTCAATGGCGCGTTGGATACGAATCTGCAGTGCCCTGGCAGCCAGGAGGGCCAACCCTGTCCTGGGGGGCATCAGGCACAGCATCGCCAGCCGGGCAAGGGAGGGGATTGTGCCGCTCTGCTCTGCACTGGGGCAGCCTCACCTCGAGTGCTGGGGGCAGTTTTGGGCACCACAATGTAAGAAAGACATTAAACTGTTAGAGAGTGTCCAAAGGAGGGCAACAAAGATGGTGAAGGGCCTTGAGGGGAAGCCTCATGAGGAGCAGCTGAGGGCACTTGGTCTGTTCAGCCTGGAGGAGACTGAGGGGAGACCTCACTGCAGTTACAACTTCCTCATGAGGGGAAGAGGAGGGGCATCTTCTCTGTGGTGACCAGTGACAGCACCCAAGGGAATGGCCTGAAGCTGTGTCAGGGGAGGTTTAGCTTGGATATTAGAGAAAGGTTCTTCACCCAGAGGGTGGCTGGGCCCTAGAACTGGCTTCTCAGGGAAGTGGTCACAGCACGAAGCCTGACAGAGTTCCAGAAGCATTTGGACAATGCTCTCAGGCACATGGTGTGACTCTTGGGGCTGGTCCTGCGCAGGGCAAGGAGGTGGATGTTGATGATCCTTGTGGGTACCTTCCAACTCAACTTATTCTGGGATTCTGTGAAAAAAGCTACTTTTTCCAGGCTGAGCTGAGAAGGCTGCCAATTGTTGACAGATATTCCAGTGTAATTTACCAAAGCAGGCTATTGAGACCTGCTGCCTGATGCACTGCTGTGTTTGGCTGAAGATCTGACCTGCGCATTAGCCACTGTGACAACCTTATGTGGCAGAGCAAGGACTTTTTGTACACATTGAAATAGAAGTGCTAGGAAAGAAAGTGGCTTTACAATCGTGTTTTCCTTTTGATTTGTTTAAAGGTTGGTTGGGGGGGGTTTTGTTGTTTTGTTTTTTGGGTTTTTGGTTTTTTTTTCTGGGGGAAGTTTAATCTTCTACCACTTCTAACAGTGACTTTATAGCGAAGTCTGCCTCAGGAAATTATCTGACAGCAACACTGGCTTGGAACTGTTGTGGGTTAGCAGCCCACTTTCTGTAGTTTTATTGTCAAGTTTGTGACCTCATTGGCTCACTTTGTGGTAAGTGTTGCTTCTATTAATTTTAATTTTTTTTCTTTTTTTTGCAGCATTTCCTTCAGGGGCTACAGTCTGTATTGAGAGTATGGAAACTATTTCCCCAGATGGAGCCAATGAATGTTCTGAGGCCTAATAATATATGTATCCTCTTGCAATTCACAGCAGATTCTGGTAAACACTGACCTTCATCTGAATACTTGAATACACCACTTTCCAGAGCTCTTGGCAAGAATGATGTGGGTGTTAGGAGAGCACATCCATATCTTGTCATTTGTCTGTGCAGGAGGAATCTGTGCTGGTTTTCTGAACCTTACTTGACCACTGACCACACTAGACAGTTTTGTATTTAGCTCTGCCAGAGAGCTACAAAGATGAAACCTCCATTTTTCATCTGCCTTTTTTTCCTTTTTTCACAAGTGGGATCCAAAACCTTCCTCAGCCCCTGGCTCGTAATCTCACTCTTTGCACTCTGTATTTGGGCCCTCTGACAGCAGTACAGAGAAATGACACAGTTTAGATAACATCACACTGCAATTCTAGCTCTGACACACTGACCTTCAGGTGACCCAGCATGTCCTTTGGTTCTGGTATGCTGGGAGCAAACAATTTGCAATGACAATTCATAAATATTTTTATAATTCATAAAAAGAGTGCAAACAGAAAGTCAGAATATTTCATTATCAAGCTCTTAGAATCTCAAAGAATTCTCTTGCAAACATACTAAATAGCATTTTAAGTACTGATAAAGTATGTGTCCAAAAGGGTTTATCCTTAGATTCAAACTTTGGGTTGTTCAGGTGGTCAGTTTGCCTTTTGCTAATCATCCCCTGTTGGTTAACTACAGAGCTATAGGTTGACTTTGTTAGAACATAAGATTTGTTTATCAAGCTAGTACACAGGTGCAACTGCCAAAACAAATTTACTATAACTTGGTAAGCAATGCATGCTATCCTGTGCAAATCCCCCTCTGTTGAGAACCTGAGATTGTTTTTCTGTTGGAAAAGTAAATAATTTCTGCTTTCAGGCAAGTGCCCTTGGCTTATGCTTAAATTCATCATTGTGATAGGCTCTGTGTCTTCAATGAACTTGGTAGACTCCTTTTTTTCTATATAGTTTGCCTTTGGCAGAGAGCTAGACACACAAACCTTCTCCCTACCTGTAGCTTTCCACACAGCTTTGTGGCAACTCTTGGACCTTCTGTTCTACTCTCATATATAGTAACATGGAGTGTAAGTGATGGTAAAGTTTGTGTTGCATGTTAGCTTGCAAGGATTAGGAATGCTATATATTACTAAATCAGCTGAAAGATAATTAACTGGCTGTATATGAATGTGTGGTCCCTTCCTTTGTTGCACAAAGGAAAGTAAAAACAGCAGATTAAAGTTTAGCATAAGACTTATTTCATTATGTCATGTCAACTTTCGTGAGGTGGTGCCATTTCTGTCATGACTCCTTTCATTATCCTAAAATGAAATACTTGAGTGTAATATAAAGCAATACAGCGTTACAATACAGTTGCACCAAAATAAATGTCTCTTCACATTCAATTTAGATATAACTCGGTTGCCTTCAACCACATTATCATGAGTGTAGTGCTAACTCTTTATTTGTCTTCCTGCTCTGGGCTTCAGTGGAATGAGTTCCTGTACTTAATGTCTTTACAACTTCGTGATATTTACTCAGTGTGTTTGCTAAGCAATGAGCACTTAGCATTTGTCATCTGGCATCTTTCATTTTCTTTCCCCAAAACACTTTAAAAAGGCCGCATTTTGTTTGGAGAAGGGAAAAGAAAGGCACCTTGGCATATTCTGTGTACTTTCAGAGATACTATGCATTTAGGCAAACAAGTTCTTGTAAATTTAGCCTGCTGCAACAAAAGAATAGTTCTTCTCCAGGGTCTTCAGCCACCTTAGCAAGTAGAAATATTATTGAATAAAATCAGAATAAAAGGTTAATCAATATCGCCACGCCTTCTTTCGAAAAGCCATCAGAGCAATGTATAAAGTTTGGTTTAAAGTAATACCTGGACCTGCACACTAACAAAATGAAGACTGTTCTAGAGGGACATCTGTTTCTGTTTATAAAACAGCCATGCTGATTAGCCATGGTTAATGGTCCAAAGTCTGAGCTCCCATGAGACATTTCATTTAGGCTGCAACACCTGGCTCTTAGCAACACTGCTCATTAATTTTATTGTGCGGAAGCTGACTTACACTTCAGAGGACTATGGACACAGCATAATTTACTGCTTAGGAAGATACTGAAGGAAGAGGGAGAAGTATTTATGATTGTCTTATTTAGGAAACAGGTAAACATACAAATGTACCTTTAGAGGTCCATAAAAATATACTTTTACTACAGCCACTGTTGTGTAGCTGAGCCCCTTGGTACAAATATATGAAAAATTTTCTCTTTGTTTATATTGATTAAAATTCAGAGTCTACATCTATGCATTTCAGAATGCTATGTCCCTTGATCACATTTGGAACAGGGTGATGAGATCACTAAGGGTATTTTTGTAATTCTGAGTAGAATTCTATTGGCTTCATAGTGGGAGGTACAATTCCCTTTACGAGTCTGTTTTCTGGGGTCCAGATGTTCTGTTCTTTAACCATGAATGAAGCACAGGGTCAAAGTCTACATCCTGATCACTGTTAATACTACCATGGATTTTGGCTCCTAGATAAGGTTCCTGGATGAAGAAAGTGTACTTCTGATTTTGCTTCATTACTCTTAGTGTCCTGAGACTATCAACAAAAGTGCTAGATATATCTTTATGAATTAAGACAGTAGAATGCAGAAGAATGCACCACGTTGCACAGAGGACTTTCTGTTTTACAAAATAATGTACAACTTGGGAATTTAAAGAGTTAGGTCTTGTTTTGCTGATCATGAGCTAAATGTACTGTCTTTTTATTTTCCTTCAACTTTCTTCCTTCATTACTTACCAAAACTGTTCATGATCAGTACAGCTTACTAGGTTTTCCAGGCATTTTTTTTTCACTTTTCTCAGTTCCTTATTACATTTCTTATTCTGTGAGCATTACTTTTGTGGTTCAAATACTTGAAACTATTTAAATGAAAGAAGTCTGACCCTAAAATGCTATATGGCAGCATATAGCACCTCTAGACTGCACTAATATAATATAATATAAATAATATAATAAATTGTAATGTATATAATATAATATAATATATTTTATATATTATATATTATGTCTATTATAAATATTATATTATTATTATATATTTTAATATACTATAATCAATACAATACAATATAATAGTGATAGAAATATCATTACCTTAATTCATTCAAGGTTAAAAATAAATGTAGTTATATTGAACTTTACAGGGATTGATTCTAATCAATTATACTTGTATTCTTTGAATAAACTGTGATGTAAAGTTTTGGAATTCGAGATGAATTCATATGGATTAATTTTTTCAAGAGTCTCTTCTCGCAACAAGTTTTCTTACTTCTAGATCAAGGTAAATATAGACCTGGGTTTCCCGTGCTTCCATCTAAAAACCCTTCTTTGGTCTTTGTTTCATTCTTCTGAAGGTGCCCAAGATTAGAGTTTTGGCCTGTTGGTAAACCCTTCTGTAATTTTCAGTAATTACAATTGTGAGTACTGCTTGTCGACGCTGAGCCTAGGAATAGAATGCATGTGTGCTAAATAATGCATATCCTTTTTTAAAGTAGTAATTAGAATCTGCAGGATGCTTGAATGAACTTTATAATGTGCAAGACAATGAAGGTATATTTCTATGTGAAAAAAAAAAATGCTTCTGAAAGCATCCTATTGTACACTTTATAGTCAAATTATACCTCTCAGCTTTGAAATATAGAACACTTAAAGTGAGACAGCATTCTGTTAAGTGTTAAGTATATAACTTTTTACCACTTTAAACTTTGCTTTTTCCATCTGCCTCTGCTTCTATTGCGATACATGTCTCCTGTAAAGGAACAATAGTTAATTAATAAATTGTGCACAAGTTAGAAGGATTTTAATGAGAAGAAATCAAAGGAATGTATTCTAGTCCTTGGTTTTAAAAAAGAAATATTACTTGGAAAAAATAATCTGATGAGACTAATGGTTTTACAGAATGGCGTTCAACACTTCAAGTGAGTTTTGTCCTGAACTGCTTTTCACCTCTCCCTCAAAGCTGTTCTGTGGTCAAACAACATTTTATCTGCATATTTCGTAACTGGTCTGTCTGTACTTTTCACCACTTTCTTACACTTTGATCTGATAACTCCAGGAGCAGTCTGGTTTTCTGGGGTTACGGTCTTCCAGCTGCACTTTGGCAGCAGGGACTCAGCACTGTCTCTTGACTTATCAGCCATTTATTTTAGTTAAACCCAACTGAAATGTGTACCAGTGAGAAGGTGTTCAGTTGATAATGCAAGTTTAGAGCAAAAGTAAATAATGCTGTTTTTAATCAGGTGGCTGCAAAAATAAACAATGGCAAACAGAAAGATCCTTGCTTGACTTTAGTCTTACAGGTTGAGATAATCTGTATCTCTCAACATCTCATTAACTGCAACAAAAGCCATCTTCATTATCTGGAGTTTATACAAAGACTGGCTAGTTTTCATGGATACACACAAAACAGCCCTCACTGTAATACCCTATTTTATACTAATTAATTTTGATTTGATTTACGTGACTAAAACATCCCACATAAAATACAGCTTCCTTATGAACTCTTAAATAGAAGTCTCACTTTCTTCAGTTTGTTTGAAGTTATTCACAGAGGTCAGACCCCTGAACAATTGTAGTTTTCTGTGTTGCTAATCACGTTCTACTTTGGCTGAGAAAAGTGCAGTCCTTCCAGTTCTCAATTTCTTTTGTTCAGTACTTCCATGAGACCATTTCCTTTGAAATGCACAACAACCTGCTGAAACATTCAGAATAGTCAGTATTTTTTTTATGGTTTACAGCATGGAAAATTGATAGAATAATCTGGTTTGTGCATTCCTCCATCCTTGGACATCACAGTACATAGTATCTGTTGAAAGTATTGAATCATGAAGGGATCTGAAACACAACTAGTAGTGGAACCCTGCTATTGCTAATACAAAACACATGTTCTATAGAGTACACATGATTTTAGTGGTATTTTGGCCACTTTGGTTACACCCCATGTTAGCTCACTTGCCCAAAATTGAATTTCTTGCAATCACCCTTTGAGTGCTCCACCGTGCCTACAAACTGATGAATTCTGCCTCACAAATTCCAAACATAGTGAAAAAAAAGTCTGAGCACCTGGGAATCTCAATTAGAACAAAATGAATGTCCAAGAAAAATGAGGATAGGGTCACTGAAACATAAATTATGTTTCTTCAAGAAGTGGGTAATTCTGTTGACATATATCTTTTTCCCCAAATCTTGGCATTTAAAGATAGAAATATTAGAACTAAGGTAAAATCTACATTTTTGGCTTCTTTGTGGATATGCTAATTTTCATTATGTGAACTCATACACTATTTCTTTGCTGTGTAAGAACCGTAAAAACAGTCAACAGTAGTTTTGTTACCTGCTGGCTGAGGGTGTCCTCATTTTGTTTTGTTTCTCCATTAGCTAAAATCACATTCTTGGATAACTGTCTCATTTTGATAAAAGATCAGTGTATAGCACTTTTTAAATTTAATAAACCAAATGGTCTGAAGAGCACCACTTTCTCCATATTGACAAGGCACGCACTCAGATTCCATAGATGAAGTCAAGTCATTTTTTGGATTTTTTTTTTATTTAAAAAAAAATCTTATATTTCTGTAGAAACTGGTGTGTTTGCCATCATCACATGGTACAATATTCAAGAATTTAGTTTTCTACCTATCATTTTTCAAAGAAGATGTCAAGAAAGAGTGGTAGATAGATTTATTGATAAAGATTTTCTACACATTTTTTTATGTGTGCCATATAAAATGTTTTGCATGTCAAAAGTCTTCAGCATAGAATCTTGAAGTATTAATACATCACTGGCCACTGCAATTGCTAACACCTTTACCAACAAAATAATATGGAATGATTGCATACCCTCCTGACCAAATAACTTTTATCTGATCTATTTGTCAAAGACAAACAACAAAATTTTGCATTTCTTTTAATACATTCCTGAAGTTTAATTGCCAAAATCAGGGAATCACCTTCAACCTTTTGACTTCAACATTTATTTCTTGGCTTTGTAATCTTTTCAGGGATGTTTTAAGGATATAATTTAAAGCACTACTTGATGATATCTCAAACTCGTTGCTAATAGTGAGAGTCTGTAAAAATTTGTATTGTTAACATTTGACTCATTAGCATTAATTACTCACTTTTCCCAGTCTTCCATAAAAGCTCCTGCAATTTCCTCTGTCTTCCAGTTTTGCTTTTGTGTCTCAGAGCTTATGTTTATCTGCATGTGTACATAATAGAAATTAAATGACATGAGTACAGATGGCAAGAGGGAATTTCTGTTAGAACAGAATATGATGGAAAAATAATTTGGGGGAAAAGGAAGAAAAAATGCAGCTTTTCTGAAACTCTAATAACAGTGACATATCCATTTTTTTCCACTCCTCTTTTCTTTAACTCAAAGGTGTGTTCTTTATCCTACTGTAAATTTGGAGTTTAATATCCTTTTTTAATGAGCTACATGTTCATTTCTCATAGTCAGGCCACAGGCAAGAGAAGAACAACCCTCAGGACATAGAGGGCATGGAATTTACTTCATTCTCCATTGTTAGAGGTACTTTTATGAGAGGCATTGCATTTCAATGTCCGTAGATGATGTATCTGTTGGGCTGCCCAGTAGCAACAAAAACCCCCATTTTAGTGTGGCTACAAATTCTGCAAAAGGGTATGGAACCCTTTGACAAACAAACAATAAATTATTCCTATGGAAAGCATGAACAATAGAATGAGACCAATGTTCTGGTGGATTGGTTTGCCCTGGAAAATTCAGATTCAGTGAAATTAAATCATCTTGCAGGAACACATTAATTTTGCTGAAATCCCTGACAGACTCCAGTCTACCAGACAGGCAAACTGGGCCTCCCTGCTGGTTTACGGGGCTCCCCACTCCCAGGAGCAGCTAAATCCATGGTCTGGTGTGATTTCTTTTTAAGGTATTTAGCCAGCTGGCTCTGTGGCTTGGATTTTTTTTTAAATATTCCATTTCATTCTCCCAAAAGAAAATATTTTGAAAATTTACGTTCCATGGAAAAGTTCAAATTTATGAATTTTGTTCCAATTTGGGGTAAACACCTTTTTATTGGAAGGGAATATTATTACTGAAAGGGTATATCTGTTTTCTCAGAGCCCCAACAAACAAATGGTCTTGGCTGCAAGTGACATCAGCAGGCTGATTTTACAAATCCCTTATACAGCTTTATGAGAAAAGTGCATACTTGTCACCATTGTATAATCTTATGTTGAATTTGCACTAAAGCTTGAAATGAAATCTACTCAGAGGAAATGTGGATTTAAACCTGGGAATTAGCTTTTACCTTTTCAAGGAAAAGAATAAGGAGTGTTCTTCTCTTTAAACGTTCATGTCATGAACTGTGCTGAGACCATTAATGCTGTATTTTGTTTTCAATATTGACTTTAATTCTCCAGTTCTTTTTTATTAATTCCATGTGAACAGTGACATTCAGGAAGTAGCAAAGCTTCTGCAGAAAATCCCTCACTGAAACTCATTAAAAGTAGTAGCAGCAGATACTACTTTAATTCCTAAATTTGACAGTGGAATCCTTAAACCCACAATGTCATTGCAGTCTATTTTATCCCAGTTGTAATGTAGAAAGCGCTAAGGTTTTTTCACTGCAGTCTTTCATACATTGCAAGATATGGCAAGCTTCCTAATACCTGGAATTCACATTTTATCTTTTCTGACCAAAAAAAAAAAAAAAAAAAAAAAAAAAAAAAAAAAAAAAAAAAAAAACATAGACAGACCTACAATAAACCAAATAAGACACTGAAGTTATATTTCACTCATCCACGTTTTTATCTCTGTCCCTTTAGAAGACATAGACAGGAGCTGAGGACTCCAGACTCAAGACTAAAGTCTAGATTAAAAAAAAATAAAAGATCAACACATTTTCCTCAAATCATAGAGGAAACAAAGTTAATGAAGAAACTGAAAGATAAACCTAGGAAAACATTTTCTACATTTTTTAATCCTAATAGAATTAAACTTTGAAGTTTTCTGGTGGTTTTTCACATTAGTAGAAATATATTTATCTGATGTATACATAGAAATTCTACTTTTTGTGAGAAACAAAAAAACTCAAGAATATTCTATGAACTCTGAATTATAGTTTGATTAAAACAAGAGAAGAATGTTAATTGGAAAGCAACAAATTGAAAAACTGATAGTTTTAATATTTGCCAAATTCTATTATCCCCTGCTTAGTTTATCATAAAACTGTCAAGATGCCAAGCCTTCCTGCTTTTGTTTTCCATAGCCACAGGAGAGTTCAATCCCTGACCAAGATGTTATCCTCTGGTTGGAAGAGTTCTGAACATGCTTGATTCCTTTGGCTGTTTAAAACTGATGCTTCTCAATTCCTACACAGGTTCCAGACAGATGCAACCCATCCTATCATTGCTGCTGGGATCTGAACTCAAATAGCTCTGAAAAATAATGCTAGGTGTCCATACCCATTTTTAGGCATCTGTTACAAGGACAGAAAGCCTTGCACCACCTCAGTTCTTGTGCAGGCACTCTAGAAAGGAAAGGTTTGCACTCTATTTAGGCTAAATAACACTGGACTTACAGATTATGAATGCAAATATTATAACAGAAAACGTGGATGCATGGAAAGCTGTGGCTTTTCCATGAAGTACAGAAGGAATTGATAAGGTACATAATTAATGAAATCAATCCTCTAGTAGTAATAGAGCAAGCATTTAAAATAGGATTTAATGTATGAATGTTATTGACTGTCTGTCTCCATCTCTGTAAGAACAGCAGTTATTTTAATAAAGAGAAAACAGAAAAAAACTGTTTAGAAGTGGAGAAACATCTGGTCTGATTCCTCTGTCATTGGTACATGCAATCCTGCAATGAAATGCTGCTGACTGAATGATTTTCCTTCTGTGCTAGAATAGAAAACTGAGGAGAGTATGACCCAATTAACCTATCATTTCTCTTTGTTGGCTCTCTGCTTTGGAGAATTTATAAATAAATTCTTACATACTTGATATACTCTTTATAACCTTCATATTGGAATGGAAATATAGGAAGCAGAAAGGGATCGAAGAAGCATCAAGTCTAGGAAAAGAAGGGAGAGGCAAAGTTGGTTTATTTTTTTAGTAGCCTTGAATGAGTTTTTTTCTTTGAAAATCATCTTTGAAAATAATCATTGAAATAATTTCTACATCATTGGTGCAACAGGTTTCAAGCTGTTTCTTTACAAACTGATGTTAAGTTTAATATGCTGGAAAAATGACATCATGTCAATTTAAGCAGGACTGGTGGGTTAAACATTTTGGGAATATGTCTGTTGTTTGGGGCACTTTAGAGCTTAGCTTGTTAGTGCTTGTTAAAACTGGAGCTGATGTAAGTTCTGGAAATAATTACAAACCTGACAAAGCAAATTAGATCTCTGAAATTATTCCAAAATGAAACATCAAGGGGAAGATCCTATTTATAAAGACAGTAGAAAGAAGCTTCTTATCATAAACAGCAACTGTGTGTGGGTAGCCTTTCTGACTGCATTCAGTGTTGTCAGTAAATTTGTTGCTCTTTGTAACTTTTCTCTTTACTTACGCATTAGTATCTGAATATCTGTAGGAGGCATGGGGAGGGCCTTAAGATTGCTCTTTGTTTCCTCCAAAGCTGTCAAGCCTACTCATCTGAGGAACTTAGCAGAGGGCTTAAACCTTTCATATCTCATTACCTGATTTGTGACTTTTGTGCATAAATTTTCCTAAGTTTCAGACAATTGGATTGCTTAATTCTTTTGGTGAGTAATTCGCTGTGACAAAGGTGCAACTTCTATTTATGCTGGTTCATAGCCAGGACTACCAGGATGTCCCGAACGTTGTTGTGAATGCACACGAATGTTGCATACTGGTTTTACCTAGTCTAAGATTCTTGTTATTTTTTGGAAAATTGTCCCTTCACGGACCACTGTCTCTAGAGTCAGCTGTTTGGGTAGAATGCTTTATTTACACGTGCTGATGATATGAAGTGTTAGTTAACTGCATGTCTCATGTTGATAAACACTATAGCTGCCTGACATGGTCAGAGGCAAGTAGAAGGGCATTGTCACACAACAGCTGAGGTTGGCAGGAACATCCAGATGCCATTTCCAGCCCCCCCTCCTCAAGCAGGGCCATCTGGAGCTAGTTGCCCAGGTTCATGTCTAGATGACTTTTGAATATCTTGAAGCATGGAAACACCATAACCTCCCCAAGTCACTTGTGCCACTACTTGGTCACCCTCACAGGGAAAGAGTGATGCTCAAACACAATTTCTACATTTCAGTTTGTATTCATTGTGTTCCTCAAAATAGTTCAGTGGGAAAGTTTGCCACTTCTCTGGATTATTTCTAAGGTCTCTTTTATGCAGATTGTTCTTTTTTCCCCAGCCCAGAGTAAAGTCAGTGAAAGGTGTCAGGAAGGGCAATTCTGGGGGAAAACATCAAGGATACCTTTAGCTATTCTAAATGGAAAGCTTCCATACCTCTTTCCAACCTGACAGTGATGAACCCCACAAACGTGTTTTTGTGGTGGGTTGTTCCACATGTGCAGTGTCTCATATGAAAAAATACTGCCAGGTAGGTTGCCCGATACCTAAACAGTCAAACAAATGTGCTGTAGAGTTGATCTGTGTGTGAATATATGTGTTTAGGATGTATTGCTCACTTGCTCACTCACTTTGTATCTCACAGGCTCAGAATTTCCCAGAAAATGACCCAGAATTCTTAAGGGGGAGCCATATTTCCCATAGGTGGCAGGTAGGCATCCAGAAATGGGACAGCAGCTATGAATCACAAGCTGTCAACCAGCTCTATCAATAAGTGAAAAGATTACCATTTTACACGTAACGTAGAGTCTGACATAGTCAAAACAGAAGTAATTCCTCCTGTGTCCAGACATTCATATAATACTGATAGGATTTGCTAAAATTATTTAGCTTACATTCCTTTCTCACATGCATCACAATAATTTTCTGCATTCAGAAAAAATGTCAGCCTGGGAAACTAGTTAATAATAGCTATGTTTATATAGGTATTTTGAGGATCTACGATGTGTGTAATTTTCCAATAGGACTGTAACCTTTCAGGAAGGCTGGGTACCTTGTTTCGTTTTCAAAACATTCCCGTTAACATTCTTCCACACAGCAGATGCTCAAAGGCAATTTTTCAAGATGAGCAAGTAAAGCTTGCTGTAACTCATGCTACAATGCTCTGACCCTGGAATGCACTGCAGCACAACGTCATGTGTCTGCATCCTGAAGGTAAAAAAAAAAAAAACTCCTAAAGAAAATGCTTAGCCAAGTGTAATAATGAATTATGATGATAGGAATCCCTCTGATTCATATCTTCAAACCCGCATAAAGCCCCAGGAAAAGTCATTCAAAGTCCATTTTCTCTCCATAGGTTTGTGGATTTATTTTTGTCAACAAAATTTACATTGAGAGGAATAGGAGAAGGATCTTGGAGTCAACTAAAGGAACAGAAAAGGAACAGCTTATCCTCTGATGTGCTGTAGATATTAGCAAAAATCTTTCACAGTTCTAGGGAAGAAGTCTCTTAAAGCTACTGGTTTATAGTAGGCCTTCCAAAACACAGGAACTGAATGTCAGGACAGGCTGCTGTCAATTGAAATATGCCATCTGTGAAAGGGAATGTGTAAATTAAACGATTGCTTCACCAGCATGTTCAGTAAGCATCGTAACTGTGGCAATCCTTGCCTGGCCTTGTAGTCAACCCCCAAGGATTTTGAACACAGATGATGAAAGATATAGCTGGAATTAGATTGTTCCGTGGGTGGAAAATATTTTGGAGGTTATGCAGCACAAAACCAGGCTCATTTCTGCTGGTGTTGAAAGAATTTGCCTTCCTACCTTGTTCTGTGCTTCCTCGGAGAGAGACATTAGACATGGGCAGTCAACTTCTGCCAAAATAAATCTCAAACCAGTCCTTTGTCCATCTCTGAAATCTCAATATGACTATTCAACAATCAGTTTACATCCCTCGTTCCCCCTGCTTGTAGAATCACAGTTGGATTTGCCAGTTATCATGACTTTTATGTTTTGCACTGCCCAAGAAAAAGAAATCATTACTGGAAAATGTTTCCCTTAAAGGGATTCTCAAATTTGAAGCACCATGGTAGGTGAAAAAAACATATTACATTTGTCTTCCATGTTGTACAATTTGAGGAAAAAATATGGCCTTTTGAAGATATTACAGACCTTTACATTGTTCCAGGATTACATGGCATTCCATGATTAGGGTATTTTATATCTTCTTTTTAGTTTTTTTTCCATTTTTCACAAAATTTATTTTTTGATCTGCTGATTGTCTTTGCTCTGAAATCACCCCAATTTGGACCAAGTTGACTTAGTTTCATTTACCCTTCTGTGTCTTCATGAATAGATGAAGAGGCATTGAGGCATTGATTGGGTTTAGTGACTTCTTAACTTCTGTTAAGACGAAACATCTGGAAAAGCTGAAACTTTTGGTGAAAATTAATGTTTGGCTGCTGTTGGCAAAAAATCCTGTTTACAGATAAAAGTCATGGGTGTAACTTTCCATACAAAATTTATTACTTAAGAAAGTGGAGACAGACTATCCCACTATAGGAGTATAATGGTCCAGGGATCTGATCCAGTATCTCACTGCACTTAGGACACGCATGTGGCACTAGTTCTGCTGAGCCTGAAGCTAACTCATTGTCACAGCTTCAAGAGTACTGATATATTCGACCATGGAACCTGCTGAGTTGCTCCCACAGATTGCACAGGCACTTGCCCATCATAATTACATCATATACTCATGTTGAGAAAGTGCACAGTGGAAAGAGAAGGAGAAGAGCTGAAAACACAAAAAAAATCACTGCTTCTCCTCAGTCCTTGGGTGAACAAAAGAGCAATGGGTGTCTGGGTTGCTTCCTATTCTTGTCCATTTCAAGTAATGAACACTAATTTTGTTCTTTATCCTAGTGTTATATAGGATTTGAGAGGATCTTATTTTCTGTGCTACATTTACTCAGAAGCAGAGTGACATTCGGGAAAAAAACTCCAGATATCTTAACAAGAAGTTTGAGTATTTCCTCCAAAATTATTATGTCTTTCTCATAAAATATAATTAAAATTGCCTTACAATTAAAACAAAAACTTGTAAAACTGAAACGTTTTCTAGGGAAAAATATAAATTGAGCATTTTCAGGCTGACCAGCTAGTTACTTTGTCATTTCTCTCTCTGAAGGAAGGAATTGTCTGAGCTGAAATTTATCAAATTTTTTTGTAGCTTTTAACTAAATTCTGCATCCTGGTGAAACAGCTGCACTGTACTGATTACCTGATGGTCATCCATTTCATGAACACAAATATAGTTTAAAAAAACCCAGCTTTAGATGAGTTTAAGAAAAAGGTTTTTAGTAATCTGCTGATGTTTCTTCAGAGAGAACACCAGCTTGTTGAGAAAAACTGACACTGGATGAATTTATTTCTCGACTGCTAAAAGGCTAACAATCGGCTTTGGGAATACATCATAGTTACTTCTCACACTAGGGGAACTCAGTGTAGTTATTCTCCCAGATGGTACTGCTAAATCAATGCAGGGGTTAAAATAATAGTTCTGCTTTTAACCTAATTTTCCCTGCTACTATGCAATTTAGTTCAAGTGAAGGTTCATTTTACAAACCCATAATTTATTAAAACTTCAAAGCTAATCCAAACAGTGGTTTAGACACCTTCACAGTGTAGATTTTAATTTAGACCGAGGTCCTGGCAGGACTCTGCCTTCGCACTGCAGCAGTGCATATTACATTTCGTTGTTTCAGTCTCCCTTTTAGGTGCAAACGACCCTTTCATCAGTCAGACATCAATATGCAGAAACGAGAAAGAGAAACTGCAACATATTCAGTTTGGTTAGACAATTTGTCACATATCTAAATATCTTTCCCAGTCTTTATGACAGAAGTGGCGGTATCACCTCAAGCATCAGCTGAACCCGTAATTCAAGTGGATTTTTGAAGGACCAGTGCGTGTTCAGGGAAAACAAGAATCAACTATGAACATTCAGATGTTTTGTTTTTCTATTTGCAGTGGTTGTTTCTGTGTACATTGGGGAGCCAGAAAATGTAAGGTATGGGAGTTCAGAATGAAAATAAATTTCAGATTTTAAAAGTAGGCCGTGAACTTGGGGTCTCAGTATTAACGTTTTATTCCATTAAAAGCATTAATAACTTAGGAATCTACGCACAATTATGCATTGAATTTGCATAAGGAAGGAGTCAGCTTATGAAAAACTAATAACTTCTGCAGTATTGTAATATTTTGAATCAATATTGCTTTATTTTCCAAGGAGTTACGTATTTCATAAAGGGAAAAATTTATGGTCTTAAGAGACTGTCTGGGGGAGGAGATAAGTAGAAATTATTTTTCATTGAATGCAGACAAGATACAAAGAAAGAGAAAAAAAGCCTGTGTGTGTTCTGTGTGTGTCCTAGGACATGAGGGGACTTGTTTAACAAAGCTGAGTAAATCAAAGCTGAGAAATCAGGGCAAGTGGGAAGGAACTGACACAAAAATGAAAGAAAAAAAATAAAGGGGAAAAAAAAAAGAAGAAGAAGTTGGAAGAATGAACCACCCTCCTTTCACCACAAAAACACCAGTAGCAAAGAGTTCTCATTTCAGAGAGAAAAAAATTGGGCTCTGTGTAGAAGTAATTGTAAGACACAGGATGAACCCAAAAACATAGGCACTGCTTCAGTAACTCTTGGTCTGCATACGTCATATGATATGTTCAGAAGGGCCTTTTTGGCTCTAAAACCTATGAGTCTTCACAAGATGAGCAACTTGATGGCAAAAATAAATGCCTATTTGCAACTGTCAACAGCCTTTTTAAACCTTAGATTGTTTCATAACGTTTTGCAAAACAATTATCCTATTTTTAATAGGAGAGATATATGTAATTCCATCTAGAAGCAAAACAAAATAATACCTATAACCTTAAAAAAATAGAAATAGTCATTTAGCTCTCTCTGCAATGTTACATCTGGAAATCTTTTAAGCAAAGCAAAACAAATGCCACAGAAAACCCCTCTGACAGAATAAACGAGATCTCCATAGTGTCGAGTTGCAGGACCAGGCTTTTTCTATTTCTTTACACAACTGATACAAAATTTCATCACATATTTGAGAAGCCAGCTAACATGTTCTCTTCTCATTTGCTCTAGGATTGCCTCTTTCTTTGGACTTTTATTTGACTGTAAAGATAATGCGTTTCATAGGGTTTTTTATTTTCAACAAAAGAATTCCAATAGGTCTTAAGTCAAGGGTAGCCTGATATGATGGGAAATTTGACATAAAGTAGACTACACATAGCTAGGAGCAGAGAGAAAAGTCTGTATATGTGGAATATTGACATGGTGCTAACAGAAACTCAGAATAACTGTCTGAAAAAAAATGACTGAGTGGCTATTGGTTTTATTTTCTTTAATTTGTTGCTTTCCTTCCTGTCTGCTACTATCTTCTAATTTTAAGTGAAAGATTGTGGCAGTGAATTCTTAGGAACATTTGGCTTTCCTGTTTGTTTGCTGGGGGAAGGCGATGCCTTTTTTTTTGTAAACCCTCTCTACCCTTTCACTTTGTTTTGGCTATGCTAACAAAGAGGGCTCCTGAACTCCAAACAGTGTCTTAAAACTCTTGTATTCATATATAGAAAGTTTTAGCTTGATTGAACTGTAGCTCTACAGAAATACCAAGTAAACACTCAGAATTGAGCTTCTGCACTGAGGGGCCTTCAGTGATACTCACAGCTCAGATATGAGCAGGGTTATCTCCTGAAATGGCTTTGTTCATGTGTCAGTGAATCAGGCAGAGATTTACTCATTCCATTTTTCAAACACTGTAAATTATGCATCTTGAAGTTCACCTGCCCCCTAGAACTGCACCATGATGCAGGTACATGTAAATAGCTCTGTTCTCCCTCATGATTTCTTGTGAAACTCACACAGGCAGTGAATAAACCTGCCAACAGCTTTCATATTTCCCCCCAATAAAATCTGTGTTTTACAGCTGAGGGGGTTGTGGATTCCTCTTCGTTTTGGTTTGGCTTGGCTTTTGTTTTTTCATTTTGTAAGGGCTGTTTATTTTGGCTTATTTATTAATCAATATTTCACCCTATTACTTTCAAGAGAGCAGTAGGAGCACATAAGCTATTCACTGTGGGAAGAGGAGTGTACACACTGAGAAAATGTTTGCTGTTAATATTAGACTATTGTCAGCCAAGGTTAGCTAAGATGTAAGATTTCATCTGCAGTTTGTAGTGTTTGTTCAAAAAGATGAAGATTGATTGTTGCTATATTTAAACAGATTATTATTTTCCCCATTTTTTGTGTTGTCAAAGCCAGGAATACTTCTAGTCTGAGTTCAGCTAAAAACTTTTAACCTCTCAAATGGTCCTTGGCAGTACTTTCCCTAATTCAGTTGCATTGTATTTGGTGCTGGCTTCCAATTTTTTTTTTTTTAATTTGGGCATCCTGTTAGGCTGCTCGTGTATCTGACATTTTCCTTTTTCCAGAATGTGTGCATAAGCATGGACACACGAATGTGTGTGGAGATCTAGTGTTGGTGTGGGCTCAGGCTGCCAGGATTGTCACAGCTGGGAGAAATATCCTCAGCTCACACTGGCCTGAGTTTCTGCATGTGTCTCTGGGGGCCACATGCAGTACAATGTAGGAAGTGATACGTTTTCGAGAGTTGGGACACTCTCATATTTGGAAGCATAAAGCTTGCTAAAACTAGGGAGGGAGGTAATTAGCCAAGGTTACACATAGCTCACACTTCCTGTATTCTTATCAAATGTAAATCTTACGGAGCTTCCGACTTAGTAATTCGCAAGTAAGATGCAAAAACTGTCTGAGTTTGATGGACATATACCTATTGTCCTCCCAGGATCCCAGTGTCAAATTCTAAGCTGACTGTGACCTGGCAATGAAGAATCTTTCTCCCCTTTTTTATAAGCGGTCCACATCCCTTCAAAAATTACTTTTTGGAGGCTATCAAAAATTTTTGTCTCCTAGGGAAATAGAGTTGACGAGATTTTACTGTTAGTGTATCCATTTATTGGTCTCTTTCCTGGTCCATCAGCCAATTTCATTCAAATCCGATAAGAGGGAAAAGTCACAGAGACATTCAGATGCTTTTATTTTAAAGAAATACATCAGCATGAATAGTGAAAGCATGAATTGCTCTTGCTTAACTCGACAGTTGGAAGTCAGGGATGGAAACTGGGATGTTCCAGTCAATGGTACAAGAGGGAAGTGACACCATGTGCGGGGATTTTTTAAGGAATTTGGTAGAGAAACTAGAAATGGATGAGACAGCACAGATGTCAACAACTTGTAGACAATCCAGTGTTATCTGCTCTTCCATTCTTAGAACAACTTTGTCTTTAATATCATCAATGGAAACACATTTTCATTTAATTCCTTTTTTTCATGCTAACAAGGATGATCTTTGTGTATGTATGTGCAACACATTTATATTTTTTTTTTCAGTATAGATATGCATAAAAAAAGAAGCTGAATCTATTTACAAGGTCAGATGGTCTTTTCCAGAGGGGCTTGATTTTAATATGAATATCTTTTTTCTGCCCTAAATCAGCAGAATGACAGAATGATATCACTGAATCTAAAGATAGGTCTTTGTTTGTTTTAAACTACAGCCTACTAGGGCAAAATCTTTCAGATTGATATATTTTCTGCAATGTAAGTACATGGCAATAGACAATATGTATGACAATAATTAGGAAAATAAAGCCTCATATTGAAATTTCTTGTAATGTCTCCATAAATGCACCTAGCATTTATTACTCAGTTAATAATGTCTTAAAAAAAAAAAAAGCAAAATAAATTGTTTAGGCATTTAACAATGGATCTCATAATGTTAAAAATTTAACATCAGAGTTGCTAGTTGTAAGCTAGATGTTGTTCTAAACTCAAGAATTGAATCCTTTACCCTGATGGCAGTGTGAAAGCAGATTTCTTATCTTTGAGCTCCACATCAAGAGTGTCAAGAAATCATTCTTTCACTGCATTTTCTTACATCTTTAGAGGCTAGGGCTCATCTGCAATGCTGAACCACCATAGATCTCAAACCACCGTAAATATCGTGCTCTTCAAATTCTTCAGAACTATTGCAAAAGTCAATCGTATAGTGAAAGTACCTGGTCACCAGATGGCCTGAGCTGTTTGCCGTGTAAACTGGTGCTACAACACAAAGAATCTCCTTTTGCTTTCTGGTGTACAAACACTGCATGGACACCACATGAGCACAAGGTCCTATGGCCAGTCTATCGTGCAAAGCAACTGCTTTGTTTCCTCAGTCTAATTCCTTCCATTTTCTTTTCCAATAGGTCCAAAGTTAGTCCCTTTTGACACAGATGTCCTGTGTTTTACTACTTGTTCACAGACATCTCAGATAAACACATAGATAATTTTTTTTCTTTTTGAACTAGTTAGATGGTTTGTAAAAATGAACAGTTAGGGAAGCACATTGACTTTCTCTATCAACTTTCTGAGATCTATAACTTCTTTTGGAATTTCAGTTTCAGGCAGGACTTCTGATGGTCCTTCCACGATGTTACTCCCAAGCTCCCCTACAGTGAACGTACATTAAAATATATGTATCTGATTTAGTCTTTTCCTACCATTATCTTGCACTCTGTGAATGCTTCTTTTAGCTCTACAGTTTCTCTGGCACTCTTCTTATTCCTGATATGCTTGAGAAAGACATATTACAAATTTTTACGAGTTTTGCAATTTTTTTTCTCAGATATTTCTTTGACATCCCATATTCTGGTTTTATCTTTAGACTGCTTGAATTTATGGTTCTTTCTATTTATTTCCCTCATTTTGATACAACTCTGATTTCTATAATCATAGCTCTCTATTTCTGTGCCTACTGTACCTTACCTAGCTTTTTTTTTCTTCCTCCAACCCTCCACCTCCATTTCAGTTTCTACACTTTCTGTGCTGGTTTATATGGACTAGTAAGGGAAGATGCTTGTAACAGAAGACATTGGAATGAACAAGAGCTGTCATATTCTAAAAAGAAAATATGCGTGAGAGATGGGTAGACTGGATGGGGATTGATTTCACGTAACTGTGGCTATCAAAAAGTAAAGAGTCTGTCTTCCTTGATCATCTTGTCTTCCTCTATTGTCATGGAAGAAAGAATCGTCTGCAGGAGGTGATCTCTCTCACCCAAAGAGACAGATCTTAGAAGTGCATACTTACCTTTGGACAGAGACTAGAAGAGTGGGTTAAAATTGGGGCTTAGTAAATGGCTTACTAAAGTTAAGTGAGATGTGGGGTCATGACCCAGAAGTGTCAGTCACTGCTTTTTTTGTGGTCTTGGATTAATTCAGTCTGAGGAATGAACTGAATGTGATTTTCATTGGCTTACATAAATTTATAGATCTAGAAAAAACAATCTCTTCTTCTCAGTCTCTTAATTTTCAGCAGACACATCTCTTTTATTTTAATACTTCAGTTTTACAAAGTCATTTACTAATTCAATCAGTCTACAGGTCTAGAATCACTGCACATCTCCTGGTGAAAAATTCCTTGGCTGTTGCCATAAATAGGAACAAAGCAATTCAGACACCCTGCAAAGGAAAATGAGTACCATTTCTGTCAGCTGTCAAGACCTTATATCATGAATAAATCCTGAGGAGGAAAGGTTCCTTTCGGCAGCTGCTGCTCGGTGTCTCAGATTCTCAGCCTGAGAAGAGCTTCTGTTCTCTGGCTGCGTTATGTAGTCACGTCAGCTTCATACCTACCGGTGAACAGAGATCCTGGGTACAATGAATCATTCAGCCCTCTGTATAAGGAAGGAAATATTTGGATGGCTAAAGGCAGGGTAGAGTTTCACTCAGAGCTGCATGAATTTCCCCAAAAGTTTCTTAAAAAAACAGTGCAATGCTGGTTTTAGTGTGTTCTATTTGTCATTCAGAAACACGACACATTAGCAGCTTTGAGCTCCCGGGTACTAAAAATATATGTTACATAAGCAGATTGAGAGAAGGACTCAATGATGCTTTCAAACTGAAAATATTCTTAAGCATCTTTCCATTGCTCCACCTAAATAGTGCAATTCTTGCAAAGAGCAGAACTATAGACACTGAGACAGCCAATCTGTACTGGAGAATGTAAAGAGGTAACTGAACCAAGATAAATATTCAGGCAGATCTGCAAATTCAAGAAAGAAATTTTTTTTCTGAAATAAAATGTGCCATTGAACCTAAAAGTTTTCCTTTCTTTTTCTTTGATTTTGCAGGTATTTTCCTAGACTGTTTTATTCATTCTTCATTTTTACCATTAGTACCTTTTCTTTCAATTACAACATTTTTAGCTGAATCCTAGCATATAACACCAGGGAAGCACTCGCATAACACATTAAGGATTTTATTTTACAAAATGCCAATCATAACAAGATCTTGAAGGAGACTTGTTTCTTAAACAAAATTCTGTGCACAGTGTTAGTGAAATACATACTCCAAAAGGGAAACTATAATTGAAATAAATCTTTGAGCAGCATTTTTGGCCAACCAAATAAAGTGAATGCCTGTTACATTGCTCTAAATTTAAACCAACCTTCGTTCATAATTGCAGTAAGAAAAACCCCAAACCTCTGCTAGAATGGAAAAAAAATACAGCCAAATTAACCTGAATAGCTATGAAACCAATAACTGTACAACAGAGGAGTCTTAGAGAAAGCAATATGTGAAATTTAAATGTAAAATCTCCAAATAAAAAAAAAGAAGAAAAAAGATGGTCCTAATTAGCAACAGACATAGACATTAAATAAAATGCAGAGGGGCACAGGATATAGGAAACTATTTCAAATATGTTAGCGCTTTAAAATGTCAGACAGTTTGAGACAGTTATGAAGAATTTATTCCTTGGTTTTGGAAGGCCTAACAGACATGCAATAAAATTCACAGGAGCACTGCTAGAACATAGCAGAATAGCGGGAAGAGTCAAGTGTAACAGTAATATAATCCAGTATTTAGCAATTTTATATTTCTATAAAGAGGATGAATAATGGTGTACTTATTTCTTTGTCTTTGCATGGTTTTTATTGTTGTTCTTTTGATGGCAGGCATGCAGAATCCATATAGAGATCAGAAGTGCTATGTTACGATGGTTGTAGGGAGTCTGGTCTATTTCAAATTAAATAAAATAACCAGATTTTCTCTAAACCTCTGAGGGGAAAATGAGAGAGTAAATGTCAAAGGAATAGCAATTTTTAATTTTCAGGAATAGCAGCAATAAATCTCAAAAGAAAACAAAAGCATTCAAAATTATAATTAAAAAAACCTAATGAACACTTCACTCTGAAAATCACGAGTTGTCAGAACAGTGAGTTGTAATTTATATCAAAAAGCAACACATTGATATTTACACAAAGTCATTATCTTTAATGTAATATTTGAAGATGCCTGCAATTAGATTTTATTGTAAGTGTTCATAGAGTTGTAAGAGCAGAATCCATTTACCTACGTTCCATCAGTATACGCTGCTATAGCTCATTCATCATTCTGTATTTGCATTGGTCTCAAGGCTGTTAGAGATACAATTTAAGGAGAACTGAGGGCTTTTTTATTTCTTCGAGAAGATGGAACTTTTTTCTAATTGTGAGGTGACATTTACTGACATGTTATCTGTAAGAAACAAATACTTTTTCCTGCTAGTATTTTCCTTTTTTTATTTCTAATGTAAATTGAAAATACTTCCATCTTCTTCCTTTGAATTCTGGTATCTGGAAGAAGCAAACCATTCAACCTAACATCCCAAGATATTTTAGAAATATGCAAAAAACATAATTTCCTGCAGTTCTTTTTTTTTATAATCAAAACCTGTATATCTGTGAGACAATGGAGTGGAGATGGAATCTTACTTGGAAAATGTAGTCTGCTATATACTACTGTAAGAACAGCTTGCTCTATTAAGAAAGAGGGTCCCTGGAATTGTTCCATTTACATTTTTAAACTCAGAAATGTAGTGAAATGTTTCATCTAGACTGTGGATCCGCTTAGAAGATTTCCTCTTCCCTGAATGTCCTGGGAGCAGCCAGGTCACCACCACTACCTGTTCCTCCATTAAGACATGCATTGATTTGCCCATACTGTATTTCTGCAGGCTGGCTGGGGAGAAGATGGCAGATCCTTCCACCCATTGCCTGGCTCAAGCTGGGGAGCTCACTAAGGGTGGGATTTTTCTAAAACATCTCAGAGATTTAGGACCATGGGTTTCTGTTGACTTTTGATGGTTCATGTGTGCCAGAGATCATGTGTGTACCTACAGAATCCCCTTCCACAATTTTCCTGCCAATAGCCAGATATAACATATTCTAGACAGCTCTTTATTGGCAAGATCATTTAGGGTAACTAGAGTTCACCACATTGTCACAGCTGAAGTGGACTTTTAACCCATCTGTGCCAAGCTGTATAACCTTCATGACTTATGTTAGTCATGTGATAAATTATGTTGGTGTACATCCAGGAATTTGCAAAATTGATCTGAGAACTTTGGAGACTATGTGGAGCATCTGCATGGCATGAAAAATAAGTATCACACATTAATAAAAAACAAAGCAAAACAAAACAAAACCACCCCAGAAATTGCATTGCTGAAATTGCTGTCTTAGAAGTTCTCCACTTTTTTAGCAAAACCAGTTTCCAAGAGAAAGATTCATAAAATATTTTCACTGTGACGGCTGATGAGGCAAGGAAAGTCAAGAAGTGTTCATGTTTCATTCTCTAGCAGAAACAATGGAGATCGGGTGAAAACCTCATTCTTTATGACAAAATTCTAAGACTTCACCATTCCCAGTTTTCACCCCAAATCCCTACTGAGAAAAGGCTTATTAGTCTCTACTCTTTTTGTATTTATTGCATCTGAAATGTACTCAGTTTCACTTGCTCTTCATCTGAGATTGCTTTGTTTTAGGTTACATGATTTTGAATATCACAGGGATATGGAAACAGAAAATAATTTTTGAGGCACACCATAAGAAAGTCAGGGATTTTTCTGCTATGGTAGAAGCTTTGCACAAGCCTTGTACACTAGGAGCATGTTTTTGGGAAAAAGTTGATACTCACTGCTCACTGCTTGTAATATAAGGCTGTGATTAGTAAAATTAGCATTAAGTGATAATAGTTAAAGGTTTAAATCCACAAGTAAATTTTCTTTACCTATATTTTTTTAAGTATATAAAAAAGACACTTTTTAGTGTTTTGACAGCATTGATTGGTATCAGGCTTTTCTTCTTTTTAATCAGAATTTTAGTATGCTTCTAGTAAAGCATTTTAGTATGAAAATATGAAAAACTCTCTAACATCCAATCAACTAACAAGAACCCGTGCCCGGCTGTATCTTTATTCCAAGTTAGTTGAAACACAGGATTCTCTTTTCTCTTCCTGAGAGAATAAACAGTAAGTAGGTATGTTAGGCACCGGACACAAACCTCTGTCCCTTTTACAGTTGTATTTGGCATATGAGTTTAATGTGGTTCACATGCAGTGCAGACACATCTCCCAAGGCACAATGCATTTCTCTGTCAACAGGGGAAAGTGGGATTAGTGCAGCATTAGGCACAACAGCAGAAACCCAGCTGTAACCTCTACCAGGGTAGAGGGTAAGACCAGGCAGTGCTCTGTCCTAAAGCTCTACAAGTCCTCCATCTAACAGCACAGCAGAAGCCTGATACATCACTCATGAGAGGGCATTACTCCTGCTCTTTAGGGTACTTGTGGCTGATTAAGCCCTTCTGTCCTTATGCTTCCTCCAGTGCCTTGTTTCTTCAGAGGACTGTGCCTTTACACAAGGATCTCTCCTGCAGGAACTGAACCAATCCCCCCAAGCAAGGGAATCTTTTTGCCCTGAGGACAATCCTTTTGATAATCACAAAATTAGTGACAGTCAATTCTAGAACCATTTTGATAGATGACATGACCTTGCTGCTGCATTCAGAAAGACATAGGAAATAATATTCCTATGGGGAAAGAAAAAAAAGGGGGAAAAAAATTCAGAGAAAGAAGAGAAAGATAGATGACATTAATTAAGTGCAGATTTCTCCTATCCTCCTCCCAGAAGTGCCTTCTAATCCCAGAGTCAGAACCTGTTGAGAGACTGGGTGAAGCTCAGAGCACACATTCAGATTTCATAGACGGTATCTTGCACTGGGTTCTCAGAAGCACGAGCCCCTCTGCTGGTGCTATCAACACAGCATGCCAAAAGAAAAGCTGGCCCAGCACCTACAGATGCATGAAGAAACCTGGCCAGAACACTGGGGCTCACTTTGAAAGGATCCATTGTCCCTGTCCTCACCAAATCCCTTCTCAGCAGCTTCTGCAATTGTTAGCATGAGTATTAAGGAGCCCTTGCATTATGGAGGTGCAAAGAACTTTTCTGTTTTCTTTCCTAGAGATGCATGCAGAGCCAGATTCACATAAGCCTAGGATTTTACAGGTCTGATCCGAGCCCAAGACTGCAAACATTATCCAGGCAGATCTCCATGGAAGTCAAGTAACAGGCTACTGGCTGAACCAGTTTCCACTTGGAGCCTGATGTAACCATGGTGCAGGTGTGAATGCAGACATTGTATCCACCAGAATGAGGATTATGCAGGGCTTTCTTTAAAAAAAATTAATATAAGGTGCATAGTGCTTTAAGACATTTTCTTTACATATTCTGTAATTAATTTAACCAGATTTTAAGAAAATAGCAAAATCAAATAAACAAGTAATCAGAAAAAGAAAAACCTACTGTAGATTTCAGCAACTTGTAGGATTAAAGCGGTCGTCTCCCCTTTCATCACACTACCCACTTCAACCTGCTTGCTCAGTATCTGCCAGGAAACTGTTTAAAGTTCCCGTGGCTTGAAAAATGGCCAATCTTTACAAAGAAAGAGATTTTTATCTGACCAGCCAAGATCTTAGAATGTCAATACTTGGCTCTGACTAATACAAAAATAAACAAATACGCATGCACATGCATACATAATCTAGGATGGAGGTCTATCACTGGGTAGTTAGAAAGATTGGACTATTTAATTATGGTAAAATTCAAGAAGAAATATAAGGGTGAGGAAGAAAATTTACTAAAAGGATCACTGGGAGCCTGCAGCCTTCCATCCTTACATTGTACAGCACATGATGATCAAAATGATGTGTCCCCATCGACTTCCTGACTTGTGTGCTAGTCATGACTCTCATCCTGGTAGACATCTCTCCTAGAAATCTTCTCACCCACCTTGAGGCATCTCTGGTCTAGCCAACCAGGTCTCTATATGCAGTAAAGAGAATTAGCACATGACTGTTCAGATGCATCTCAGTAGCATCCTTAAAACAAGGTAGTTGTACTCCAGAAGATATTATTCCCTCTCCAGGAAGTATAAACAATGAGGCTTCACTCTGCATGAATAACCAATCTTCCCATGCCCTCAAAGATCAACAGGGGCAAGGAAGAGAAGTTTTACCCTAAAAGTCCTCCACTGTGCTGTCAGAAAGGTTAAATTCTGGACTCACCATCCAAGGATATTTAATGTTCAGTGATCCACTCCTTTCACTGATATGCTTTCCAGTGAGAGTTCCTCAGTCCAGGTTGGTTCACACGTCTAAAATAATACGTGTGACAAGACAAGTGGATGCTGGAAAGCTGAGTTTTCTCTCTCAGTCAAATGTGGAGGCAGGTAACTGAAGAATTTTAGAAACTCAGAATTCAAACTCCAGGGAAACTGAGGAGATTTGCAGGTGAATTTTGGAGCACTATGAAGTGAAAGAGCTTTAAAGAGACGTTTCTTAAAAGATACAGTCCAAAACACAAGAATTTGTTGTCAGTAAAACAAGAAGACTAGCATAGAAACTCTCCTGTCGTCTTGAGCAGAAACATAAGACACATATTATACAGGAAAACCAAGCACATACATTACCTTTCCTTCAGAATATCCAGCAAGGGGCAAATCAGTCCCAGAATAGGCAAGGATGTTCTTTGCATTTTTGATGTCCCTGATACTCAAACGTACTGCGTGTTAGAGAGACATCATGGGAAGAATAACACAGGGGGCCAACATGCGCTTTTTCTCTGAGTAAGGTAAGAAAGAACTTCAAGTAATATTTCTCTCATTTTATTAATGAAAGATAAAACTATACATTTTGGAACCTAATGTAAATATTTTTCTTCTAATCCCCTCCCCTTTAAAATATTTAAGTGGGAATATTTAAAAATATAAAAATAAAATAAATCCAATCTGTGAAAGCAATTATATGTTTTCATAATAGTGGTGATGGCAGAAGAGAGCAATTTTGCACTTGCTCCTGCCTCACAGTTAAGTCTTTTGAGGCAGCAAGTCCTCCTTAAATTGAGAGATGAAGCACACTGTAAAGGACTGCTAGTTGGCATGCCTGCTCTGTCTTTGCAGCACACTTAATCTATACCAGGAGAGAAAATTTGGAGTCCAGCAAATGCTTTTGTAGCCAAATCTCTTCCACAGCATACAGCTACAGCCATACTATTTGAAAAGCAGAGCTCTCTTAAGAGAAAAATTGCAAAATTTTGCAGGTTCCTGTAGGAGCCAATAACATTGGCTATTCTTTCAAATTTGCTTCTCCAAGATGAGAATGCACATGACTGCATCTATCCTTCAAAAGTTTCTATTCGGATTTGATGTGTTTTCTTGATCTGGCTTAAATTTTCACCTTTGCGTTCAGCCCTTTTATTTTGAATCCTTTTGGGTTCCCTCTTCTTTTTCTGCATTATTTCAATAGGCAGCTGTTCTGCATTAATCTAAACGAAAAGAGTTTTTTCCTCTCTGCTTTAATTATGTTCAACTGATGTTTTTGATTTATCTTCTTCAAAAATGTATCACTGTTGTTTTAAATGCCTACATGTCTGCCAAATACTGATTCTGTTTAATATGCATTTATGCAATTCACCTGGAAGCTGTTTTTCATGCACACTAACACAGAAGTGCCACTTGCATTTCTGAGGCATTTATTATGGGATCTGAAATCTCAGCAGCTAATAAAACAGTCAGTTTTGGATAATGATCAGTCCAGAGAGGCCATATGGGGACATGAGGGACACTGGGGAATTTTTACTTCTTATGGAATTGAAAGAAATGGAAAAGTTGGATAACCACGTATTTGAAATTGCTTGTGATAAATTAGACAGCATTCTGGGAGGAGTAGGAAACATTGTGTCATTTTCATTGTGACAGTCAATTTTGAAGTGAAGCACAAATAAAGGAAGAAACCCAGGAGATCAGTCTCACATGTTCTTGATATGTTCCTGACCCAGGAATAAATCAGCCTGCTTAGAGGGGGGTGAATTTGCATCAGAGAAAGCCCATCTGTTTTTATGACCAAAAATACTGAAGCTTGCTGTTGCCAAGTTTTCAGACCCTTTTGTTTTCTTCAAGTTCTCTCACCTTCATGTGTTTTTTTCCATGCCACTCCCAATGGAATTATTTCCTTAGCCCAGAACTTGAAGATCCATCTTTCTTCATTTAGGGTCTGATTCAAACCCATTCAAGTCAATGGAAAGAGTTCCACTTATTTTAGTGGGCTTTGGACCAATCCTCACATTCCTCCGGAATATGCTTTTCCTTCCATGGTGCTTACAGAAAAGAGTGTCAGCTTTACATAGTCCAGAAAAAAGGGGAAAAAAGGCAGGGGGCCCAACCTACATGAAGAAGATGTCTTGGCATAGATATAGAGCTGTTACTACTCCTCAGTAGCTCTGTGTAGATTCATTCTATTTTGGGGAAAAAAAAAATTAAAAATCACTGCATTATTTTTTTCCTTCTCAAGTGTTAGTCAGCTACGGTTATGCTGATCAACTGGTCTAGTCAGGAGAGTCTCAAAATGTCTCTTAACATATTCTTACCAATCTCTTGACATATTTTTGTGAGACCTTTGTGATGTTTTATCTTACTCTCCATGGGCTTTCTGCCTTTTGAGCACTGTGGACATGGCAAAAGTCTGCACTTCCAGAAGACATTTAGTTAGCTGCCATCAGACTGCTGTCTTCTAATGACCATTGGTGCTGGAGAGAATTTTGGCTTCTTATCACACAGCTGCCCCACCAAAATTCCTTTATGTGGAACAGTCCATAGCAGGAGGCTTTCTCATAGATCCAGTCACAGTACTTGTGCTCCCACTGCAATCACAAAGAACCTGGGAGCTTCAAGAAGAGTGGAGTACTATGTCCAAGCACATGAAATTGCAGATCTATCAACGTGGAAATGAAGACTTCAAAGGGACAGTGGAGAGGCTCTTACTCTGAGGGGTAAGAGCAGGCAGATGTCAGCCACTTCCCACCAGGAGTCATCGTGCACAACCAAGTAGGCAGTACTGCCCTAGGAATAACAAATACCCCAAACCTCTGTTGGATGTTGGTCTTTATTTCTGGAGAAGCAATTTTGTAGGCTGTGGGGTCAGCCTTTAAGTTTTTGCAATACTGATGATTTGGCTAAAATTTTTGTGGAAGTGGAAACTCAAGGTACCATCCAACACACTTCAGGAGTGCTATATTTTAGCAGGAGGAGGGAGCTGAACTCCGCATTTACTGACTTTCAAAGTAACTCACTTAGAATAAAACTACTTTGAGACTAAGTAACACAGAAAATATATTAATTTGTTGGGAACAATCAGTTTACAATTAACCAAATTCATGTCCTGCTAGAATTCTTGATCAAGATTTTAGTAATTCAGACTTAATCACTTGAAATTTTACATTGATTCATAACTATGGAAAACAAATGTTTCTGATCCATTTTTTCTTATTCTTGGAGGAGAAATATAGATCTAAATTCTTGTAGATAGCTCAGATTGCCCATTGTTCCCCTTATTTCTGCTCAAAAAAAAAAAGTGAGATACTTTTTAGAGAATTGAGGAGAAACTATTAATTTTTCATCAAAAAGCTGTGAAGAGTGATGGCTCTAAGACAGTATCACAGGTGTATAATTATCTATATCTGGTCATGAAGGAATTCAGGAATCTTCTTAGAGATCTATAAAATGCAGATATAGATAGATATCATATGTCATCTTTGGTGACGGCCAGGTATTATATGACAATGAACACCCTTTATAAACAAATACTGAGTCATCAGCTTTGATGCCAAAGAAGTGAAGGTTATGATAAACTTATATAAGAACCAATTTAATTTTATCTCATGTCAGTGACTCATCTTTCTCCCACACAAAATAGTGGTTCTGGCTTTCCTACTGTTTTATCCTTCTACAGTGTGTAGCAAAGAAATTTACTACTTAAATGCTTGTGCTTGATGTTTATAGAAAACAATGCAAAGAGGAAATTGTTTCTGAACACATTTTAAAGGGCAAGGGGCCAAGAGAAAATGAGCCAATTTAAAATACATTTTGAGAACACTGATGTTTTAATTTGAAATAGTTTGTTTTATGTTAAAAAACATTCTGAGTATATCCACTTCAGTGTCACACTTCATAAAGCCTCTCTCTCAATTTCTACCATAATTGCCTACACAGTTTTACTAGAAAACTCTTAGAACATGCTGATCAGTTGGAGTAAAGAATTCAAGGAGTAAATAAGAAGACATATTTCTAGAACAACAGGAAACACGCTGTAGATGTCCATCTGACTTGTCTGTCACCTGCTGACATCAGAAATGTCAGATGCTGGAAGGGAGGATGATAGTGTTTCCTCCAAGCACGGCATACTTCTCCCAGTCCATACATCAATACGTGGTTCAAGGGGGTCTGTCTTCAATGATGGTCTCATTTTATTCTATTTCTTTAAATACTGTCTATAGTACCATCTTCCTTTTTTGATCCCTTTTTTTTTAACACTTTGGCATAATTTCTCTCCATGTGTTTTTTGTGTTCCTGCCTCTGCGGTATAAAATTCATCACTGTCTTCTAAGTCTCCTCATCAATAAACAAACTCCTCATGATTACTCAATAAAATGTTTGAAGTAGCAGTGCAGAAATTCCCCCTTACAGCATCCACTTACACAGTTGTCAAATCTGGTTCTTGCTTTACTTTGCATTTATTTGCTCTTATTCAGGTAGCATTGAACTTCGTAGTTCTGCTGCAAAGTGAGTTTCATCATTTGTCCCTATCTTACACTCAAAATAGTTTTAATTGCTTCGTCATTCTATAGTTTCTACATTACCTAACCAATCTAGAAATCTTTTGCTTCTCCCTCCATAGCTTAAGATTCTTTTTGCTCACTTGTTCATAATAGAAGAGTTTGCTTAGAACACAACACTGGAGATTTGTAAAACTCTTTCTTTGGCCATGCTTTTTCCCCAGTTAGTCATCTTGACAGCTGTGTATTTTGCATCTTTTACTACTATTATTTATTTTTTACCCTGATAATCATGTTTCATGGACTGGTGATAATTCTTGCCTTGACTCCCATGCCCACTCCCCAACACTGTGCCTACAGTTCTTGCATTAATGATGAAGCATCAGCAGTTTTCTCCTTGTGCTTGTTGCATGTGGTGCTCAGCCTGAGCCACTGTCCACTGTTTGGCTGTTGTGTTGGGTGTCTGGGTTCTCCATGCCATGGCCCTGTGCTGCAGCTGGGAACAAACATGGCCAGTGCAGCAAAGGTTCCTGCTAGATGTGCTTCCTGCAGATTTTGGTGAGGTCCTTCACCCGTGCCTTGTCATGAAATAGAATTAGAACTGTCTCAGGAAATTTGAACCTCAAACATACAGATGCATACATCTGTAGCTACTTAAGACTTCCTTTATAATCACTGGTAAGAAATAGGCTCTTCTCGGGCAGAATTATTATGATATATTTTAGATATCTGCAGTAGGATGAGGTGACTCATATCCTAAAAATGCTTATTTCTCTCTAGTCACTGAAAAATTAAAACAACTAGCTTTCAGATGTAGACATCAACATTATAAATACCCACACTTCATCATGTGATTTTATGTGTAGAATCTCAGGCTGAAGCTGATGAAAATGAGTCCTATCCCTGATTTAAATGAGTGGCTCCACCAAAAGCTGAGTGATTAGCCTCTCTGAAGGACAAGACCACTGAGCCCTTAAGTAGAGGCAGCTACCAGTTTTGGGTTATTTTGGGGGTTTTTAGGTCTCTGTCTGACCATTAGCAGAATAACAAAATTCTACAAAAAAAATTATTATATGTCTTCCTGAGATTCAGACTGCAAAGAACAGTGAAGAACATCAGAAAATCAGGCTTTCAAAATTTCTTTTCCCCTTTCTTTCCACACATGGACAAAGATGTGATAGGGAATGTGCTGAGAATTACAGCTTCAGAGTGTAGCCTTGTCTATGAGGCACAACAAAGACTGCATATATAATTTTGTATATATAATGGAGGGGATTTGTATATATGATTTGTATATATAAAGGAGGGAAATAGTGAGAGCTAAAAACTTGTAGAGCAGGAACTCTTCCAGTTTTAAGTTTTGTTTGTTTGATTGTTTTCAAAAGGCATAGAATGCTTACAAAGAAAAGAAAGTATTTCTTCTTGCTGTCTGGGAGAAATCTATCATACTCCACCTGGAATTTGCTTTGAACTTTCATTGCCCAGATGTGGATGGTTTGTTGAGAGGAAAATATAACTTATCTATATGCTTATGCTATGCACTTCATGATATGACTTGCAATAAACACAATTACAGACATATATATCACTGTTATCTGAAACATGGGATGGTTTAGACGCCCAAGAGCAGCAAAGAGAGTCTTATACTGATTTATACAATAATTAATTCAGATTCTGTCCCTATCAACATCAGTGACAAAATTCCATTGACTTAAGCAGTGCTAGAAGTTCAGTCCATGTTACTTTGTCATTTGCTGTTAGCAAAGGTTTCCCATCATGTTCAAAACTGAATGAAATTTAAAAGCTCTTTTGTCTGATGCATCAAAAATGCACTTTGATTCAAAGTGTACTGTATCAGAATGCAGCCTATTTACACAGCTCAGATGCAGGAAGACCTCATTAAATCTCAAACCTCATAATTGAAAAAAAATATTGGTAGGCAACATGAAGCAGATCTTTGTGACAACATAACCATGTGAAATATGTAGTTTATTACAGGTCAAAAAGTTTGTCTTTACCTACCTATGTCGTAGCCCTACTCAGTGAACACATATGAAGCACACTATTCTTGTAAAATATGGATCTAGTGGTGGCCTGGCTTACCAAAATTTCAATCTCACGTGATTCATTAATCCTTCTGCATTGGTGTTGTTTACATTGTGTTGCAGATGAGATATATTAGCAAACAGCTGAGGGGCAGTAGTTTTAAAATGTTCCTTGCCTATAATTGATCCAAGTGAGCACTGTAATTTTGTCCTCCTGAACGAAGCCAAACATCTTAGCTTAAGCTGAGCTTGAAGGTAACTTTATCTGACCTGTTTGACTTTGTTCTGAAAGGGATTAGGAGCATGCACACTATCTTTTGAGAGGTAGTTTATTGCCTCCTTTTTATTTTTTTTCAAATAATAGTTACAGCTGAGATAGATAGCTAACTCTTCCAATGTCCATTTCTTCTGCAGTGACCTGGATGGTACTCTTGCCCTTGGGTAAGACACATCCGTAGAAAATGAGAGGCCGGTCTTCATCTACTCTGGAATGACTCATTTGTGGATTCTGAGTACGTTGTTTAAGGAATAAACTCTGTACCATTAAAAACTGTCTGTGTAGGAATTCAATTTAAAAAAAAGTTCAGGCTAAAAAATGTGCTTCTTAGCTAGTAGGGAAATTAATAAAATGGAATGTGCACATTGTCTATTTGTAGAGAAGTTTAGGCAAGTTACTGGAGGTGACTGAAAGAGAATATTGGAATTTGTATTGTATTTAAAACTAATTTTGTTTTCTTCAGTTTTCAAAGTCACAGATATTGAAAATAATAATAAAAAAGAAGCAGTCAAATATTTCATTATTATAAATAAGGCAGCTAATTTGCAAAGCTTGGTATTAAGAAATGTTCAGAACATCATTATGTATTCAGAAATTTGTGAGTCAGTATTCTGACAGGTTATAATAAAAGAATAATTTGAGAGGGAAATTCAGCATTTTTAATCAGTTATTCTTCCATTTGTGAAAACGAATGAGTTTTTAGTGCTGGCTGTAAAATTAGGGGGCAATGTTGAAATACTTTCATAACGAAATTTTTATTTTCCTTTCCCTAAAACCTTGGCATCTATTTTCTCATATATTTATAGTCTATTCATCAGACTTCGGACTGTTCATTCAGGTTACAAATGAAACAAATCCCAAGACTAAAGCCAAGTCTTCAAAGCAGGTACATCCAGTGTGATCTGTAAGGCCAAGATTGAGAAACACTCCTGTATGTGCTCAGTTTTGAACACAGAGAGAAGTGCTTTACTGAAGTCATGAAGAGATGGAGATTAAAAGTTGTTGTGGAGAATGGACATTTGTAGCCTGGGTGAAAATCACGATGCTTGTGTGAAGTACATGTGTGACACAAGTTTCAAAGAACCTTGCCAAAATCTTAAGAGTATTACAGTACTGAATGCATTCCAAAATATTTGTCATACTTGGTCTTAAGAAATAACTTGTCTCACTATGTGGCTTCTCTAAAATAGCTGTTTTACGCTGGCCTTTAATGGATCTTTTCCAAACAGAGCATATGAAGTCAGAGAAGAGGAATTAGGTTGCTTTGCAGAGCACCACAGCTGACCCGTATGTGCCGTAATGTATGGAATGGCTGAATGGGCACTTGCAGCCGTGGTGATGTAAGAAGCAGACGTCCCCCATGACGGCTGTCGGGGCCACAGCCGGGCAGGCAGCCTCGCTGAGGTGAGCAGGGCTGCTCAGCTCCCTGGCCCTGGACCAGCATGCTAATTATTCATGCACAGCAGGATCTTTGCTTGGGGGAAGAGGACACAGTTAGCTATGGATTAGATCAGCTGAAAGTTCAGCAACTTTTTTTGCAGGAGAGTGCAATGCAGAAAGGGTTGTTTGATCAGAGCTGAGTTTCATAGCATTCTCTCTTATAAAACTAGCATATGCGCTACATTATACATCTGCGTGTGGTTTTGGTATTTCTCTGGGCATTGCTTCTGTGCAATAGCTATCCCCTTTTACTCTGACTTCTAAAGTGGTAGTAATGACTTTGATTAGAAAATCCAATTTTACATGTTCAGCTGCCCCCGAGACAAAAGGTCTACAGTGTACCTTACCCCAGGCAAGAGGGCAGACATTCTGGACAAACAGCTCTGAGAGATTTAGGTATGTCTCATACTGCCTTGGGGCCAATGGCTAGAATAAGTCACCTCTTTGATGATGTCCAACCTGCTCTCATTTTGGAAGTGAATGTATTGCGACATGTCCTGTGGCCAGGTTCTCAGGTGGTTCTAAGTCAGTCTTATGCAGGTGGGTTAGTGGCCTTATGCTGACTTCTGTTCAGAGCATAAGGCTTGGATCTAGCAAAGCAAGCTATGGGGCATTCCCCTTCCCCCTTAGTGGGGTTCAAGACCGAAGCAGAATGATACTTTTTAAACTCACTATTTGAGGACTATTAATTCCAATGTTTAGGTCAAATCAACAGGTAGTTACAATATTGACATGTGCTATCATGCTCACTGCAAAAACAAATCTTTGTCTTGTGATCCTAAAACTGGCACCCAGCATTAACCCAGGGCTGAAGGAACTTGTCATATAAAATTAAATGGTCTCATATATTTTAGTTGCAACACTGTTTGCTCCTTCTGGGGAAAAATAGAGCAAAGGAGTCTGGCTGGGATCTGAATGCAAGATCCAGACAGATTGAATTTGCATGTTCAATATGTTTATTTTCACGACCAGACCCTTGGCTAGAGACTCAGAGGTAAGGGTTATACTGAAGTATTTCCTGGAAGTAAATCGTGCTTTTGAAAGGAAGACGCTATTAAACAGACATACTTTTCTCCATCTTCTGAGAAAAGTCTCTTGGTGCCCATCTATATGTTGCTAGATGTTCAACTAGGCACTGCATTGACAGGGCTGTTGGCTACCAGACTGACAGTACTAGGTGCAAACTTTGCCTGACTGGTGCAGGAGAGATATCCCAACCCAGCCCTACCCAAATTGCTTCTAGAAGCATTGATTCCCTCCTGCTGCCCTGGTTTACTGCTGCCTTCCCTTCCTTTGCATCTCAGCTAACACTTCTCCCTGGCTGTTGGCTTCCAAACCATTCAGACTGAAGCTGTTCATTCAGAGAAGTTGTAGATGCCTGTTGTGTTCAAGGCCAGGTTGGATGGAGCTCTGAGCAACCTGGTCTAGTTAAAGGTGTCCCTGCCCATGGCAGGAGGGTTGGAACTAGAAGATCTTTAAGGTCTTTTCCAACCCTAGGCCATTCTATGATTCTAAGTTAGTCAACTGGTGTCTCTTACACCAAAAAGGGAGGTACAAGGCACACACCTCAGTGTAGCTTACTAATTTAAGAAGGTTTGGGTTTTGTTTTGTTGGTTGGTTTGTTGCAATGACTTCTGTGAATCCCCTTTCTGTGTCCAAATCTCCTCACTTGTGCTTGGCGACAGCTGAGTCCTCCTCGAACCTTGATTCCTTTGGTAAATGGAGTTTTTAGTCACAGTGAAAGAAGATTTTACACTTCTCCTTGTTCTCTACTAATTCCTACGCTGTCTCTTTCGTAGAGCAAAAAGGAGGCTGAAGAAAATCCTACTTATGAAACACCCCCATTCTTAGCTCTCTTGTGCAAATGCTGCCACTTCCTTAATTCCACAGCTTCTACCTCAGGGAATTTATTTTGGACTCTCCTTCCATTTTTTGCCAGAGAGCTCACTGTTTCCAAACAAAACAACCGCCCTCCATGACCTCTTCAGTCAGGACATTAGCTTTCTCCTGCGGAATAATGTTACTTGCTTGATAACTGATCTCCTGCTCTGGTTTGTGCTGAGTCTGCCTGGTGTGCCCAGCATGCTGCCAGCACCCTTTGAAGAGTAATTAAAAAGTCAGAAAGAGTTAGCAACATTTTTGTGCAATGAAGACCTTAATGGATGAGGACAACTCCTTTAAGCCATGCTACCCGCACAGTTTGAGCCAGGGAAAACTTTAAAACGTATGTGTTTTACTAATGCAGTTCTATGTCAGTCACAGGTACATGCCTGAGTATTTGCATGTCTTGTTAATAGCCTTAAATAACCTAACACCCAATCCATGACTTGTTAACAACTTCCTTGGAATAATAAGGGATGAATAAATCACTGTGTTTGGGTAATCATGCCATTAACCTTGAAAAGAAAAAAGAAAACATATGGGAGAGAAAGACATAAAGGAAGTCCCAAAAGACTTTGCTGCTTGAGAACGTAACACCAGTATAAATTTACACGTAAATTTATATTGTGAAATTAAAGCAATACAGAAAAATGTATCCTTTTTCAGCTCTTATTTCAGAGGAACAGCAATATTTATTTGGATTTACTTTAAATAATTTAATCACAGATTAAACTGAATCAAAGTTAAGCCAGTCATTCTCAGATAAGGAAATGAACCCAGACAATCTGACAAATATAAAGGCTGATTTGAGTTATACTGGTCCAATTTTTTCTCGTCTGTGAGTATTTAGTGATGGCAAATGAGCAAAGGCATATGTGATCGCAAAGATGAAGCTGCAGCAAATTGCTTATTTATGGATCTCTTGCTTGTTTTTTCTTGGTCTACCCATAATAGAGTTAGCAAGGGAGAAAAGATCAAAATCTGAATAGCTAAGTTAAAGCTAACAGGGACTATGCAGAGTAGGAAGAGGGTGTTTCACTGCCTGGAACTGAGAGCAGGCTGGTTCACATTGGCCTGCAGTTGGTGACAATGCGTTGGCAGAAAGTCTGTCAACTCATCCGGCTTTCTGTCTGTGTGTTCCTTCTGCCATCCCCAGTACTAGCGACCAGAATTAGTTCTGCTAGCAAGTGTGGTCATCTCATATTTTTTCTTTCTGTTTCTCAATGAGTATATAGGAACCTGTGCAATCTGAGGATTTTTCTCTTTCTCTGGGTTACAGTGTATGATGTAAATGAAGCAATGTATTTGCTATTACACAAACCTCAACACGACATGTAAGGTCAGGTATGTACAATCCTTACCTGTACTTCTTAACCTCAAGTACCCTGGGTTAATGTGACAAACCTTTTCCTGGCTTAGGAGAAAGAGTGATCAGAAGCAAAGAATGGCTCTTTCTTCACCTCATGATCAGCGCCTGCCAACATCACAAAGAACTACAACAATTGTGTTGCCATTATTGTTTATAATAATTCTTCTCCCTGCCATGACGTGGTTCTTGGTCTAATGGTTATAGACTGTTGTCAGTGGAAAGTCTAAATTCTCCAAGTAGGTAATATATTTCTTCTGTTCTGATTGTCTGGAAGGTAATACTGTGGATTTGGGTGTCAGAACACTTTATTCACAGACATAGTTTTAGGGATCACAGGCCTTCCCTGTCTTGTGGGGAGCACAGTGCAGTAAGGGAGAGAAATTGGACAGTTTAGCATAACAGTTTCTTCCATGAGATCTTTGTTCTGTGTGCAAAATAACACAGTCCAAGAGGGAGGTCCAGCACGTCAGCATGGTTGCTCTTGCCATTCTTAACTTCATCCTGGCACAGGAACATGAGGTGTCCTGGTCCCTTTGTTTCCTCTCTGACCCCCATAATGGTCCTGGATCTGGATGCAGGGCTGTAGATTCTCCACCAAAGTCATCAGGAACTCCTGAGAAGATTCCAGCATTCACTCCCAGGTTTCCTCAGTTATTATTTCCTCAGTTATTTCCTCAGATTAGGTAGGAAAATACTACACTAGTGTTTTGTCTGATCAGCTTGAGCTGTTATTGCCTGGTTTGCCATCACCACAGTTGATGGAATCCATAGTCAGTTTGTTCCAGATATGTCCTGGACACTTCGGTATTTCCCGAAGATTAATTTTTCGCATAGTTTCATGCTCTATTTCCTGAGCACACCAAAGTACCTTGTTGTTTGTGGGAGGTAGCAGGTTTCATCTACTACAGCAGAAATTTGGTTAAAGTTCAAGGGGTCAAGCAACATAAATTAGGATAATAGCATAAATATTATTTGTAATAACCCATACCATGCAAGGACATCCAATAATTTTGTCTGGTAAGGACTAGCTCAATGGTAAACAAAACTTTGCAGAATGTCTTGTCATTTTGTAGAAAATATCTAAAGCTTTTGGTCAGTTCACTTGGTCAGCTGCACACAATCTTTGCATGGAGTTTATCTGAATTGCAAACAGTTCACCTTGTACAGCAAATGCAGCTACTATCTATGGACTCATTACCAGTTCATGATTTCTGACTAGCTGAGGTCCTGTTCATTTTTCAGATATGGAGTGTGCAGAAAAAAAGCTGAATTATTGCTCTGAAGTCAGTTTGTATTTAGAGAAGGAAATGAAATTCATATCTGCTCCAGTGATGTGCTATGGCTAAGTAAAGTACTTAGAGATGAACGCGATAAGGCAAAAAATATATTTTCATTGACTCAACTATATTGCTGTTAGGTACGTAGACACTTGCATTCAAATCTTTGTTTCCCATCTCTGCTATTGCTAATTCCTCTGGTAATAGGTGATTTCCCATTTTGTACAATCCCATGAAGCTTTTTGTATACTCTTCCAGTCCTACACTCGACAGAAACAGAATAGATCAAACAAATATTCATATAAAATGAAGCTTGGTTTGTCTGAATGGGTTTTTTGGTTGGTTTGTTCTTAATTAGAATTGAGGAACAATCTTTGTACCTATAATTTGTGGAAATCTTGCTGTGTTTTATTTAATAAGAAACACCAACAGCTGTGAAAAAAACTAAACCTATATTCTGTAAGCTGAGATAATGTGGTTTATCATAAGGAGAGGGTTAATAAACCAAGTTGTATTTGACCATTCTTCAGGTCTGGCCTTGCTGAATGAATTACTGCAATTAGACTTTTTCTGGGAGAGAGTTGTGTCTAACAGAGCTCACACACCAGGAATGAGCAGGATTATGAAATTTGAGGAGCCAGAAGACCTCTTCTTGGTGCATTTGCATGTACAGGTCTAGCAGTTTATATTGCTCTCTTTCAAGGGTGCTGCTGTGAACTAATACACGTGGTCCAGCACAAGCAATTTGGAGACAACTTCTCTTTTGGATGCCTGTTTGTGAGACTGAATCTAGTAACACACGTGTTTCATCCACCTATCAGTAAGGACCCAAGTAATGGGAAGATGCCCAGTGACTTCAGTGGGAGTCAAATTTCAAAGTAAATGAAGAAGTTTAAAATGCTCGTTAAACCATGGCTCTAAGAGCTGCTAGTCTCCGATATTTGGGTATAAGATGAAGGAGTGCAGCCAGGCGCTTGAAGGAGAAAATGCTTGCAAGTTTTAGTGTCTGAGCAGCTTAGCACAGACACATGGAAATGAATGTTTGGGAGTCTCTGGTAGTTGCAACAGGCTATGGCATGAACATTTGAGTGCATGTCAATTAGCTAGTTATTTCTGACCTATGACCTTTTCCTTTCCTATTAGGTATTTTCTATGCAAAAGTGATTAAAATGGAGACTGTGCCGACACCTGAAAGGCTAGAGGCTGTTCAGATGAAATCCAAATCCCCTAAACTTTGTTACCGCATTCCACTAATGCTATGAATTCTGTTTAGCTGATACCAGCATGGTTTTATTCATATTAAGTTTCTCAAAGTTTTATTTGCCTGGTTTAAATAAAAATAAGAATTGGTCTAAGCCTTCCAAGAAAGAACCTTAAAAGTCTCAGATTTAAAAGTACAAAAAGATGAGGTAATTTAAAAGGAAAAAAAAAAAAAACAGAGAGAAGTAAAAGGAAAAAACAGTAAAAGGAAAAAAATCGAATAGCTGTTCCAGGTTATACCATTTCAAGAAAAAAAAGGTCTGCAAATATGATACCCTCTAAATTTCCAGTGTAATTTTTGAAGCCTCAAATTTGAGGACTTGATATGTATTTAAGCTGAACATTTTATTATTCAATCAGTCAATATTTTGAGAAGAGACAGGCATAAGCTGTCATCAACAAGACATCCTATCCAGCTTTTTGTTTTCCAACAAAATTTGCAGATTTGGCTCAACTGAAACATTTAATATGTCTAACTCAATTTCCAATAGTTATTTTAAATTAAAAATGAAGAAAAGTTTAAAGGTAGCAGTTAGACATTTTAAAAATCAACACTTTTCTATTTAACGCAGAAATAAGTCTTCATTTTGAAATTCACTTTTTTGTGATGTCTAAACATCTTAATTATTTTCCAGTAAAATAAAATCTTTTTTTCAATCTAGTATTACTCTTTTACTGTTTTGATCACCTAAGTATTTTTGTTGTATATATTCTTTGGAAGCAAATTTTCTGCAACCAAGTCACTTTAGACCAATATTACTACTTATGTTTTCCAGCATCATACCCTATGAAACTCTGCCCCATCCTAGAACCACGGTGCTGGACATGCAGAACAAATACTGATTAGCCGTGGGTGACTGAAATTCTGGCTCCATCCCAAGGTGAGGCTGACTTGGTTTTCAGGTTTTGGCGCATTAAATAATCTTTTTTCCTTGGTGCTACTATCCATTTCACCATGCCAGAGGCAGCTGGGAGAACAGGCTGCCTGGATCTCGGGATGGATGAGAACTGGCATCACCACGCAGCCACTGGCAAGGGAGCGAGAAGCACCCTGCCCTTTGCTCAGAAGACCTGTGCAAAGTAACCATTACAAATGCTCAGCTGCAGCATCCTTCTGGAGCTGTGGGAATGACCATGTTGTGGCTTTGCAGGGCCTTTAGCCGGAGTGAAAGTAGATGAAGCAGCATTGCAAATCCCAGCTAAACTGCCCTCCTGTGTATTTCAGGTACAGCATCCATGCACAAGCCCCACTACCATTAGCTTTAATTACCATGGTGAAACATTTTATAAACAGCAAGATGTTTCCTGAGTGCTGGTCATGATGCTCCTTCAGTTGCAAGGAATGCAGCCATCAAAGGCGAGAGCATTTACAGAGTCTCCCAATGCACTATAAAAAAAATAAACCAAGCAAGTAATCGGGACTTAATTTCTACCTGAATTTTTCTTTAATTTTCTCAAATAATGCAGCAAAAGAACAAGACCCATTGCTTGTTTCTTAGCTTTCTCCCTATTAAATGCTTCAGAGTATCCCTTACTCACCAGCAGGGAAAACCTTTGTGGACCCTGTGATAGAGCTGAAGACCTGCATTTAGCTCCTGAAGAGAGAAGAGCAGTCTGAATGTTCCCCAAAGCAGCTCCCATTCTCATCTTATCCCATCAGGAGATCGACACTTGTGAAAAAAGACTGAGTTTTTCAATCCCACTGCAGATCTTGGAACACAGAAACAGGGGATGAAATTTTGTCTGAAATGAAGAGGTTGTGTGTCCTGGCTATTTGGCATGAGAGCACACGTGGTGCTGGCTGACCTGGGGAGCGGGAAGGAGAGGAAGAGGTCCTTTTGCTAGTCTTCCTGTCTCAAGGAATAAGGCTATGGGCCTGTCCCTAAAAAATTATGTCCTGAGCTTGCAGAAACACAGGCATGTGAATGCAGTTGCACCAGCCTGAATTGCTTAGGCTAGTGCTGGAATGGACAAAAATAGTGCCAAAAACAACAGGTGAAAGAAAGCTATTGAAGTCCTCACTGAGGAAGAGGAACCTCTGAGGAATTACAGAAATCAGGAGAAGCCTGGAGCCCCTTTTGGGCCTTATAATGTCTTGATGGTTCATTGGCTTAGTTTCCTCATATTTAAAGCAAAATATCCATATTACTTTTCACTTGTCCTGTTTTATTCTCTTCCAGCTTCCTTGCAACTGACACCAGACTGAGCTATATGCTTGAGTGCATTGCTGATTTTTTTTTCCATTCCAAAACACTTTTTATGGAGTGACAAAATAACAATTTTCTAACTTAGTTTTCTTGAGCCTCCCCAGATGTTAGGAAAGAGTTTTGGAACCATAAGCTTTCAGAAATATTATATAGACAACTGTGCTCTTTTATTTTTCTCCTTCAGCAGGTCTTTATCATTTATTTTTCCAAATTCATTGTGTAGGGATGATTGTCAGAATGTGCTGACTAACAGGAATACCTAATGGATGCAGTGTGCATGCCAGTAGTTCTAAATTTGAAATGATTTCCAGCTGTCTTTTCTGGAATATGAACAGTACCTGCTTTTCCTCTCTATATACTGTATTTCAGATTCTTGCCTAAACAGCCAAAATATATTCCTCCCTAAGAAACTTCATAGGCACTAAACGTTCAAATTCACTTCTTCATTGCTCAGTTGAGTCAAAAATTTACATAATTGCTCAGAAGTTATTTTCTTAGAATGAATATGAATCTTGAAGGAAGTAACTCAATCCAAAGTCCACTTGTTTTCTAGTTCAAAGGTCTTATTGAGTCCATTTTCATGTCATGTGGCCAAGAATGCCTTCATATTCTGAATGTTGACTAAATATTAAAAAAAATGCTTTAAAATATTCCATTAATATAATCAAATCAACAGAGCATTGCTCTGACACCGTACAGGTTTTTTCCAGGAAGAAATTCCAGACCAATAGAAACCATATTTTCTCAGCATGGCAGGCCAAGCGAATAATACATCAAAAGATTCGATTTTCTTTATTTACTTTCTAAAATGTGAATGAAGAACAATGACAACAAAATTCCAGAAAGCAACCACTTCTTCATGGCATTTCTCTGCTTTAATGAAATATCCAGGATGTTCTTCATCTGGAAAAAACGATTTGGGCGATTTGTAGCCAAATTAGCCTTGAGCCTCCAGTCCTCCTTGAGCCATTGGAACGCAAAGAAATTGCCAGTGATTGAGCATCACCAAAGCATACCTGTCTGGGTTATTTTGGTTTTTTTCCCCCCTATATTTTTACTGTAATCTTGAGGAGTAAGGCTCTTTGTCTAAAGGAGGTCCCTCCTTATTGAGTTGCATACTGCTGCTTCATAAAGTTCTTCACATGCGGGATTAGATGAGGCCACAAAAGTTAGCACTCTGTCTTGCAGAGCTGCTGAGAGTAGAAGCTTACAATGGAGAAGCTCCGGTTTAGATAGATTAATAAAAATCTAAATCTTACTCCCTTTGAAAAACTCATTCTACTTCCTGGGATCAGGACTTTGTTTTTGTCATGGAAAAGTATATTTTTATCATCCTTTTAATTATCCACTCTTTCTTGTTATATATGTTAACACTGGATTCCTAGCCAACACAAATTTTATTCTACTAAAATGTCTCCAATACCTAGTTCAATCATGTTACAATCTTGACACAGACATATTCCATAGGAATGAGTGAAATGTCTACTTATCCTCTGTGTCATCGTTTCATTTCAAGAGTTCAATTTCAGTGCCTTCTTCCTCATCTGAGGATAGATATGTCTGCATGTTCAAGACAAGGCATGAAGAGATACGAGTAGTGCAAGAAAAGGGAAAAATTTTCTTGAAAACATTTTATACTTGCACTGTGTTAAGTGCAAACTGAATAAAAGAAACACATGGCAATTTAAATCCCAGCATTTTCATATTTACACTGGTTATATAAGTTAAAACACTTTTTGTTTTACTGTCTGCTCTCCCAAATATATACATAATGAAAAGCAATAACTCAAACAGTGGGCAGCAGTATAAATGGATCTCTTTGTTCATTACTGTTGTAAGAGATCCATCCCTTTTTTCATCAAAGTAGAACTGCACTTGACTAGAAAGCAAATATTGTGTTGAATTCAGCACCTCTGTACCAAAAACATTTTTCTACCACAGCTCATCTATCTGTCACACACATCATTTGGTATTTCAAACTGTATTCTGAAAGTGGGAAGACAGATCTATTTCAGACTACAGTCTCTTTTTCCTTCATCCTACCTCTTTCAGATGCCTCCTTTTGATTTCAACTTCTCTGTTTATATGCTAATGCTATATGGAATTAATTGCTGCTGAATCTCACTGAAACCATGGTTGCCTTGGCTCAGTTTCACCTTGGCTCCAATGATTGCTAACTAAGTGCTCTTAGACCAGTCTACACACAGTGATGTTCCTGCTCCACTTTCATCATTTGCTTTCCAGGGCTGGAAATGCATGATTTACTCCCTGAGGGGATAACACTTGTGAAACACTTGGACAGTATAGTCTTATGATCCTAGAGTATAACTGAACAGTTAAATAAGTGTTTAAATCCACTGTACAGAGTGTTTATTTAGAGCAAAAATGCATTAACAGCTCAAAATGTAAGGATTTTGCTATATCAGTTGCACATTTTCTGAGTCCACCTATAGTAGAAGGTACTGGGAGTGTAGAAAACTACAATTCCTTAAAAATACCTCTATTTTGTGGTGCATGCATGACCAAAAGTGTAATTAAGAGTAGAGAGTTTATAGCCTCTAGACCTGGGACACACCACACTGCTGCATTTCCCTCTAGCTTGGTCAAGACCCCTTCACTAGGAGACATAAATTATTTTCACATTTACACCTGAGAACAGGTCTCTCAGCTGAAAAAATCTCAGCTTAAGTAAAAGTTTCTTAGGGGACAAAAGTAGCATGAAGTGAGGGAAAAATGAAGGAATGTTGGCCTATAGAAATTATGCACTTCCTGCCTTGGAGCTCCTGTGATAAATGCTGTGTCTACCCAGAAAAAAAAATAGGTATAGAGCACAAGAAATCAACTGGAATGAATTACAAATATAAACCACTTTGTACTGTGGTTAAACATATTTAGCACTTTCTAGTGTTTTAGGACTTGGAATTCACAAGGGGAAGAGAGAGGCTCCCTCTGCTTTCTCCCTGCCAGGAGCTGCTCCCCTCTGCTACTGCATTTGTGATGGTTTCAGAACAGAAAGAAAAAGAAGCAGTAAGCATTTTTCAGGAATTAGCAATACCCCTCAAAAAGAGAATGCTTAAAATCATAAGAGTTTGCACATTTGTGCATCTGTCTTTTGCAGTGAGTGAAGAAAGTGCTAGAAAGGCTCACAGCAATAGAAGGAGCCTGCTCTGCAGGGGTGCAGGGTAAGCAAGGTGTTGGATGAGACCCCATGAAGAGTAACTCTTCATTTTCTAGATCACATTATTAATCGGAAGCTCTCTAGAAAGGATGAAATATAGATGAGCTCATATTGACATCTGCCTCACAGATTTTATATTTTAGCTCCTCCCTAAAGCAGCTCAGGCTTGCCAAGGAAAAAAGTAGCTCTGGAGAATGTCAGCTTGTTTTACCTGTGTGAGCCAGGCTTCTGTGGACATGTCTGTGGCAGACTGCCAGCAACACTCTTGGGAACCCTACAACCCAGGGCTGTATGCTCTTAACAACTGTGTTTTTCAGACCTTATTACATGCCCCTAAATGTTTTCAAGCCCTACTATAGACTCCTGCAGTGTGAATTTAAGTATGCTGGCTGTAAGTTTGCTTTCTTGACGTTGTTTGTGGATCTCTTAATAAAATCATATTGATTCTCAGATAACTGTCATGGAATGAAATCCATTAGACTGAAATTTTATATGTTTGCTCTGGATTAAGTTACCTTCCAAGTAATGTCAGAGCATGTTTTATTTTTAAACAGGGGGTAAGGAGGAAAAAATGCATTTGCCTATCAATATGGTTTTACAGTAACAGAGCAGTACCCGCCTTCTGATGCATCATTAGGGTTATAAGTAGCATCACTGGTTCTCAGCTGCTCTATCGCCCTTGTTGGCTCATTAAGTTTATCAGTTAGGACTCACTCACCTCCAAAATTTCTTAGAGCTTTTTCTGTCCTGCTGTGACTGCTGAAATCAGAGCAGAACCTCTCAGTACATCCATCTTGGATTCCTTTTCCAGTCCATGGTGTTGCCACTGTTCTTTTGTCCCTGTATCCTGTGAATGCATTCTGCAAGATCACATTCAGTCATGATTTTTTCCTCCATATTCCCACTCAGGTTCTCTTTGTAGAGATTTAGCTCTTTTCCTTCGCTAAAATACGCTTTCAGGGTTTCTTCTGCTTTCACCAGATTACAAATGAATGAAACCACTGACTTACGTATAAAAAGTAAATGCCAAGAAAAATATTAACGGTAGGAGTTTTTTTTAGGATACACACAGGTTTTTTTTCCTCTGAATCTGCACAGACTTTGCAAACTTCACTCTACAATAGAAACAGAAAAAAAAAGACTTTTAAAATGGCAGTTGCCATGGCACAATGTCCTTCTCTCCCAAAAATGCTTATCTACCACTTATAAGGTTCAAGAGACCCTCAATGCAGCCTCAATAAAAAGTGTCTCTGCTTTCTTTATTGCCAACACTAGTAACTGTCCCCTTTCAGGACTTGTTTGAGGAGGTACATGGCTCTGACTGATGTCAGTGCCTTAACACTACTTTTGATCTGTTTGCCAGCAGTTATTTGACCCAGCACTTTCTAGGAAGTCGCATTGGGAAAGCATTTCCTAAGACTTAGGAGTGATGTGGGGGTTTCCTGAGTGACTCAATTTGTTTCAGAGGCAGCCAGCTGCCTATTCAGTGATGGTACCAACAAAGATTTTCACTTGGAGCAAACATCTTACTTTCAGAACTGTTGGGAGAATATGAGCCCTTTAATTTTCAATGGCTAATAAAAGACAGTTTTTAGAAATGTATTTGCTCCCTTAAAATGCAAATAAGGAATCAGATGTGATGATGACACAGAGGAAAATCATGACTCCTGGAGGATAATCTTAGTAGACACCTGCTTACAACCCTGTGTGCCTCAAGGTGTTTGAAACAATTTCATTTCTGGGAACAGTGACATTTTTTAAAACAGCATCTTTACATTCATGCACAATTTCACTGAGTATGGTGGTGCACTGTGCAAATTTAGGGGTCGGATTTCACTACATCTAGATGAAACCTACATTTTCCTAGTCACTTTTATGCAGCAGCTGCCACTACATTGAAAGGATGACCACAACTTCTTCTTGCTGGTGATCTCCCACACTTGGCATTCATGTTTGTAAGGCAATGTGGGGAGCTAATCAAGGAATGGATTCAGCAGAACATTATCCTGGAAAAAAATGGCTCCTTGAAGCTGGGTGTGAGCATTTTCTGAGGCAGCATGGCTGCAGGGACTCCAGGAGATGCAGAATGAACTTCTGTGGTAAGTGGGTGGGACAGATGTATCTGTTGTCAGTGCTGGTTTCTACTGGAGTGGGGCATTGGTGCAGAATCAGGGTCCCAACACCAAGTACATACCATCACATGTCTGCAGTAGTCTGGGGAACATCCCAACAGGGGGATTTGCTGGCATATACTTCAGACCACTCATAGTTCATGCATTTGTTCTTCCTTCCTGTTACAACCAAGACGTGGGGAATAATAAGGTGCATCTCAGGTATCACTCTGAGATGGAATCCAGTGGTGCATGTCGAGATCTGGAAGGTCCTGGTTGGTCTATTTTGTGGAGTTTTTTTGCAGGGTTTGGCTACTTTAAGTACTCCAGAGATTAGCTGTATAAGCCTGGTTTACTTACTACAGAAACCAAAAAGGTTTAAATAATATCATATTTTTTTAATTAATTCTCTTTAACTAACATATCAGCTATAGTATTCAAAAGACAGAAAAAGACACAATCAGGCATACTTGTTAGTCAGACTCAAAGCATTTGTCTTTTGTGAAATGGACTTCACATCCCAGGCACCTGCAGGCAAAAGCTAACATCTCCTGGCTCCTACACAAAGCTTTCATTATCATATCTATACTCGATAGTTAAAGAAATCCCTACTGTTGCTGTGGCTCCACGAAAACTTGTTTAGTTAACATGCTCTGGGGAGAGCTGATGATGAATTTGCACCTTTCTCTGTACTAAGACCCTCTGTGGTGGATTTACTGGCAGAGGGATGAAGAGGTAATATGCAGTATGCAGGTTCCTGTGCCCCGTGGTCCATTTGTGGCTTCCTGGCTGTACAACCCTTTCATTCAGACTGGACTAATATCTGCCTTTGGAGCAAGCCGGAGATCATAATTTACAGGCTGCCTTAATTAGCACTTGGCTGTCAGAAGGGCCCATCCATACGTGTACATCCTCAAGGTGCTGTCAGCCAGCTGCACGGATCCAAGGTTTGCAGGAGACAGTCTTTTCCACAAGAGTTCTGGGGGGGGAGAGCAATTGTATCCCCACTGGCAGCTTTCTTCTGCCTCTGCTGTGTGAAAGGGGCAGCAATGGGGTGCAAGAGCTTCTCACTTGGAGAGAAATCCATTGTGCTTCTTCACTCATGCTGGCCAACAGGGTGAAGTGGAAAGCATGGTTCTAATCCAAGTGGTGATTTTGACAGAAAAACATCTTAGCCAACCATGATGACTGGCTTCAGAATGGAAAGGGTGTCTGTGCCATCCATTCTAAAAAATGGTCCAGGCCGTGTTTGAGCTGCAGTGCAGAGTAAATACAAACTCATGGAAAGCCTTAACAGTGGCTTGCCTGTGGATGTACTGGGAACGAGCAGAAGTATAAATGACTGATGTCTCCAGGTCAGGCTGGCTTAGCATGCTGCCCCTTGACTGAATTGTGTCTTTCATAAAAATGTTCTCATTAAATCCAAATGATCACAGAACCCAAACAGCCATATCACTGCAATGATTGGAAGCTCAGAATCACTTTAATCACCCTTTAATTTTCACAGATTTTAATGTAAAGAGTAAATAGCTAATTAACCCTTAGGGTGTGAACTTGGATTTTTATCATTTCCATCCTGGCTGGCCTGTCACACACGGGTGCCTGGACCACCTGTCTGCCTGGTACCACTCCTCCTCTCTCCTCCAAAACACCTAGACCAGCACCATCACAGATCACTGCCCAGAGTCCGGGGATGTGGCATTAATTTCCCCCACTACCTAAAATGTCAAATGGAGCTGGTTTTGTTTTTCTTCCTGTTGCTTACCTTAATTTGCAATGCTGGACTGCTGTTTTAGGCCGTGAAAGCACTAGAGTTAAAAAGCGCTATAGTCCCTGCCTAACCTTCCTGAAGTACTAAAGGCTTTGGAAACTCTGCCTCGTGCTGTTTGCTGAGATGCCACAACTGTGTGCTGTGTGATTGCAAGACAGAGAACAGTCCCTACTTTTAAACACTATGCATTGTGTTATCAGTGACTGGTTTCTTACATGTTTGTACAAAATGCCTTTATGCTCATTGAGCTTTTATTTTTAAGAGTTTTAGTGGGGGTGAGGAAATAAGATAAGATAGATATTTCTAGCACAGTCCACAGACACAGACTTAAGGCTTAAACCTTGACCATCCAGTGGAGGAAGTATATTTCTTCTTGTCCCTTAGGAATTACTCTATATTTGGGAATAATATACTAGATTTATTTAGTCACCATTGGAGTTCAGATTCACAGCCCCACTCTCCTCTCTCCTTCCCTCAAAACCAAATTCTAATAAATAGCCTCAGAAAGCACTCTGTCACTGTGCCCGGTAGTTATTTACTCAGCAGGAGTTAATGGAATTCCAGGTGATGGAGCCCCACATTTCAGGATGTTGGTTTGCTCTGGGAGCTGGACTGCAGCTTCTCACTTTGTCAGTGCTTTTCTTCCCCCACCCACCACGTTACATCCTCGCAAAGCCTCACACAGACATGCTTGTGCTCATTTGGAGCTAGCGATGCTGATTGAGTTCTGCAAGTAAAAAAATCAATATGAAACAGGCTGAGATCGATCTGAAAGTGTCCCTGCAAGAAAAGACACCCTAATTTAATTGACTTTAAGAGCTGCACTTTTAGTTAAGGTCCTCATGTAAATCAAAAATCTGGTGAACAAGATCACAAAGAATTAGGCAACCAAGTTCTCAATACTTTACTCATAAATTCCCGACAAAGGCAAGGAAAACCAGGTGGATATTAAAGCCTGCACCCATAGAACCTGCTACAAATGAACAGTGGACACATTCCAAAGCCTTGGAGAGTGGAGGGAAGATATGCCTGTGTGACAGGCAATGTGCCTGCGCAGCTGCAGCTGCTTGGCTGGCACAGGTGCACAGGCTTGGGCACATGCACCTTATAGGATGTGCCAACAGTGCAAGTGTCAGGGAGCTTCCAGCAGCAAATTTGAGGTTACTGCAATGGAAGGGAGGGAAAGCAGAGTGATATAAGGGTGTTGACTGACTCCAGGGAGGAAGGCAGGTTGTGGAGAGGCCAATAAGAGAGTCTGGGTGAGGGAGGGTTGGATAGAGGCTGGTGAAACTCAGGGAGGTTGAGCTCAAGCAAGGAAGAGTGTAATGTTGTGTGTGACTTTGGGAAGAGCACAGGGATCTCTGCCATTTTCTCTTGTTCCCAGTACAAATTAAGACACTAAGAAATATATAGGCATGTGTTTTAACCTATTCATCCCCCTCTGAATGACAGAGATCATAGCTCTAAGATCCACATTCTTTGAACCTGTGAGCAACTAAAATACTCAGTCTGAGGAAAAAATATATATGCAACCACTGAGAACTGGGTTTTTCAGAAAGCATTTACAATGCAATGTTTCCCTATGTTGATATCACATATAAAATAATATCTCTCTGACACTGGATAACTGCTGAAGAGTTTAGATATTTTGAAGCCAAACTTACTTGCCAATTTCAAGTTGTTGGTTTTTTTTTATTCATGTTCTATGAGCAGGACAAGAATGATTCACTTTTATTGTATCTTATTTCCTGACCTACTACCTGATAATATTTTGTTCTAAGAAAAGTCTTCTAAGATCAAACACTGAATAGGCATTTGAAAAGAAGTGTTTGTGTTTGCTCGTTCAGTGAGATGAACAGGATGGAGAAACAAAAAGAGAATGGACATGGTAATCTTCCAAATGCTATTTCACTCATACAGAACTTGAGTTTCTCCCAGTTTTGTTTTCTCCTGGGGTTAAGGTGGAGATAAAGCTCAAAATACTTAAGACAACCCTCTCAGTTCAGAAATCACTCCTTTTTATTTTTTAACTAATTTCTAATGATAAGAAGTCTTATTCTGAAAACATATCAATTAATTTTGACTTACAAGCCTTTCTCTTTTTTTCCCCCAAAGGCATTGCCAATGCATTAAGCACTTTGTTTAGTAACCTTAGACACGCATCCATAAATCAAATATTTACACTGCTCAAGATCTGTGTAAAATAGGGTCATGAGTAAATCTGGAATTCATTAGATATGAACATATGTTCTATCTGTCGTAATGTTCTGTATTTCCCCATGTTCAGGTTTCTGCTTATGAGTTTTTCTTCAGAATTTACTGTTAGGAATAAAACATGATAAGGCATGTAGCTTGAGATGATTAGAGCTGCCTAGAAACTAGAATTCCTATTCCCTAGGAATTTTCAAAATTGAAAATAAAAAAAGAGGGTATGTTCTTGTGCACTCTCTGAGCCCCATTAAAAAACCAACCAAGCAAACAAAATAAAGGCATAAAGAAAAGAAGCCTTCACATTCAAAAAGGCAAACACTATTTTACTTCTGCCTTTTCAAGGCGTTCTTAAGAACAACACAAACAGTGGCATTCCAGTGATCACAAAGCCAGGCAGGTCCGAGGTCTGGAAATACCCATCCCAGAATGGGGAGCCTGGCCAGCAGACTCCAAGGCTGGCAGTTCCCTCTCACCCTTCTGGGTGGATTGCTGGAGAGTCAGATATCCTGGTATCACTGGCAACCTGCCTGCCATCCCATCCTTCAGCTGTCCAGGCTCTGGTGGTGCTTTCTTACCTGCTGAGTTTCTGAGGCAGGGGGAAGCAGAAAAATATGTGCAGCTCTCACAAGTTGCAGTACCATGAGCATTCCCTTCCAAAATTCCCTAAAGAGTGAAGCTAGATATAGGCATGACCACCTACTCAGAGAGAAATAATAGTCTGAATATTGAAACCATTCTACTAATGTATTTTAAAGAAGCTACTTTGTAAAGGACAACTAAGTGTAAACCATTGAGTGACCCAAGCCAAACAAACAAATCCACTGACACCTGACACTCCCACAATTGCAGGGAGAAGCACAGAGGAAAACAGCAGCTTTCCCACCAGTGAATGAGACCATGCGATGGTCTCTGCAGCACGATGTCACTACCTGTCTTCCTGCAGGTCAGTGCTCAAACCCTGAGGCAGAGGAGGATGAGGACCATTGCTGTGGGCCAGACTGCCTATCCCTGGCTCAGCTTTCACTGTGTTGTGAGAAGCTGGCAGTTCTTTGCCCATATCTCTCACCCAAAGAGTTATTTTTTGTCAGTCCCAATCTTCTTACTTCACTTTTTAGTTTGTGAATGTGATTCAACCCAGAAAGACATAATAAATGTGCAATTGCTTCTTTTATCCGACTTGTTAGCTCTCTCACACTGTTCCATCCCTACTTGAACCATAGTGAAACAGCATTTTCTTAAAAGGTGCTGGATAGCATGATGGGAGACAAAATAAAAGTACATTGTGGGGAACAAATTAGCTTTATTATCAGTTTTGCTCTCTGCAACATTCAAAATGAATGAAAGTTTTTATTTTGTCATAGAAGGAAGAGCCTAACACCTTTCAGTTCGCTAGCAGGCAGCGAAGATACCTAGGTGTTTTGAAAAACCCAGTGGTGATCAATTGCAGAAACTACTAATTTGTGCACCATCCGTTCATTTCTTCTGACACGGCATTTCATAAAAAAACCAAAATCTCAGTTTTCTGCGGATAAATAACACCTTTCTAGCACAAAAGGCAGTTAAGTTTATAAAACATGAAACTTGCATACTACATAATTGTCTTTTGCCTCTCTCTCCTTTAGACCGCATTAACGACTTAAATCAGTTTGCAGTTACCACTTCCTTCCTGTTTAGACAGGTAATCTGCAAGGCAAAAAGAGACGTTGAAACTCTCTGCATTAGCTGAATTCCCTCTTCAACACATCTTGCCATTTCTGAGGTGCATCACCTATCAGTGAAGAGTTTTATATCTCAGTGCTGTGTGGGAATAAGAAAGTAAAAAGCTAATTCAAGCAAAGTACAACAAACAAAGCTCTAATTTAAAAAATGGAGATTGACAATAAAAGTTGCCAGAAACCTGCTGTTATCTTTTTTCCATAATTGTTTACAAAGAGAAGAAAGTCTCTTTGCAATAACATTCCCACAAAATGAAAATACCCTTTCAAAGGGCATTGTTTAAATGTTGCTCAACATTAGTAAGCCGTGAGCATCAAACCCGTTTTGCTATGCACTTGCTGCTCAATGCCAGGTTTCCCACGCAGTGATTCTGCTGCAAAGCGTCCTGCTCCCTGAGGCCCATGGTAGGAAATGCCGTCAGCATGTTACCGTGGCTCTGCGCAGAGACTGTTGACTGTGGCAATTGTGTGCTAATCTCTTGGCTGAGTTGCCACTTGTCGAGCACAGCATTTTTTAGGAGTGGTCCAAAATGACCACACTTTTTTGTTATCTTTAGCCAGTCCCTCAGGCTGACCTCAGGTTTTGAAGTGCTTTGTCATCTGGTGTCGCACTGTCAGAGCCACATGTATTTTAGCTTATCTGGTCAGTTAATTTGAATGCTACCATTTTTCGCTGAAAACTTCATGTTTTTTCCTGCACACAGGTGCGTTATAATCCGGTGGAAAAAGCCATAACTGAAGTTTTGAAGCCATGACTGGATCAAAGTGTTCTCAGGGGTAAAGAACGTGGTAAAGAACATTCTATTCCCCCAGGATAGCACACCCCTGGTTAATAATAAAATGTCGGTAAAGGTAAAATGTTGAGAACAGCTGCAAAGGGGAGGATGCAAACTTGGGATGAAGCCAGTGCAAGAACAAGTTAATGCTGTGACTGGTGTGTGATTGGTGTGTAACCAGCTGTATGCCACAAGCCTTGCCAAAAGTCTGCCAGTGGAAGGAATCCCTGTACTGAAAGTACAGCAGTAATAAAAGAAAGAAAGGATGTTGTGTAGGTGACTAGCCATGCAGGACAAAAATGCCTGCTGCTGCCTGAATGGACTGGAGTCTAGTCTGCAGTTAATGTTAGTAGGATAACACTAAAGGTCACACATGCACTCTTTTGAAAGGGAGAGCACTCTGTGCTCTCATTTTTCTTTTAGGTGAGCGAGTGAGAAGACCTACTGGGTCTCTTTTTGTCTCTCCAAGCCAAAAAAAGCACAACATGAGCTCACACTACAGATTTTAATTATTTTTCTTTGTGCTTGGAGTGGTCCAGTCGTGATTTTCTGACCAGTGGGAAAGATAATGGCTCATAGACTCCTGGCAAAAAGCAAAGCATTAGAAAGCGAGTAGATCTAGTAGGCATATGGAACTGTCCCAAGCCTCTTATGCTTTGCATATTTTTCCTAGTTTGTTCATTTGGGTGCTTCCTTCAAGACCATTATGGATTTTCTAAGATTGATTACAAAAAAGTTCTTAAGAAGGACTATCCAAATAGTCTCTTTTGCTCGTTAGCTGTCATGTCAAGAATATCTCTGGGGGGAAAAAAAGAAAAAAGAAGTAATTCCAGCATAAAATTGAGTGAGAGAGGAATTGAGTTGTGTGTTTTGACAATTTTCTCTTGTTGTGATAGTCAAGCTTATTTTGACTGGCACAAGTTTTTAGCATATTAGTAGCAAAAGTGAATTGCTTTGTGAAATGGAAATGCAATCAAGTTCACCCATTATTGTAGTCTAACATTCTAATTCAATTCATTCCTTGGATTTTGTTTATATAGTACTTTTGGCTAAAATAAGGAGTGTATTCTTGTATTTTTATAAGTATCATGGGGAGGCAAGCAAGTTAAATTATCGAGTTAAAAATACACTACTAAGACTCTTAAAAGTGACTATAAAATCTATAAAATTGTGTAGCTAAGTTTCTTTTTTCTTCTTTTTCACTTTCACACACTGCACAACTATTGTATTTTTAAACCCTGGCAGCTAAAAGGCTGAAAGTCAGGCTGCCACATTTTCAGTACTTTTTTTTTTCAGCACTCTGTGTAGTTCTCCACCTCTGATTTCTGGTTCCAACATCAGCCACAGGAAACAATGCTTCTTCCCCCTCATCCCTTGAACATCTCTTCACAACCACACAATTTTTGGTAGAGAACATTTGAACAGTAGACAAATCATCTGGGATACTTTTATGGAGTTTGTGAATTAGTTTCTTCTGCTGCTGCTCTGCTTCTGACTCATTGGCTGGGGTTTATCTGGGTCAAATTAGGCTTTCTCCTGAACTGGTGTGAGCATCTATTTAGCCATTTTTGACTTTGTTGACCTTTGCAAATTCCAACTGTCTATTGAGATATCTAAAATTAGATGTTAAATGTCTCTAGGTACACAGATCACCTCTCCTGCACATTCACAGTGCAGATATCTGTGTTTTTATGATCTTTGAATGCTCTTCTTTTTAGATGCCTAAACTGTACATGCAGTGTTTTAAAACCCCAGCATCCAACTCTTTTGAAGCAGTCTTCTTCATCAGCGAGAAGCAAATTAGCGATACCATCTGTGTTTGTCCTGGCACAAATGGAGGGCCCAGGAAGAGCATAACTTGTAACAATACACATTATTTAGTGTAAGATGAGGCAGGTAGGGATTGTTGAGGGGCAGCAGATAGCCTTAGCTGGTATTGATAACTAGAATAAAGAGTATAAAGAGGCTAGAGAGAGTTTGAGTGCTTTAAGGAAGTGATTATGAAGCTTGAGTTCGGGCAGAATCTGGATTAGGGAGGGGAAATGAATGGATGAGCTCCGGAGAGGCCTGAGACAGGACCCAAAAGAAAACTGAATATTTATATTGAGGCATGAGATGACAAGAGGTGGTACACAGAAGAAAAAACTTAGGAGGAGATGATATTCTGAGCCCCTACTCCACTTCAGCTCCTGAGGCTTCACAGGTAAGGCTGTTGAGACTGAACTATAACTCTGGTCCTCAGCAGACCACGGACTCACTGAACACTTGGACTGTGGTGTTGGATGGGAGGGTGATATAAGGACATGGAGAGGAAATGCAGTGAAGATGACAAGTGGGGTATGCTACTGAGAAGCTGAAAAAAATATTCTCCTGCTGAATTCAGTTTTTAACATGTTTCTGAGGATACCAACATACCTAACTGCTGATACATGTTTCCTAGGCCTTTCTCCCTGGGCTATTCCAGGAATTTAGAGATCATTTTGAGTGTTGTCACAGGGTGTCAGAGTTTTATCCTGCTCCTTCCCGTTCTACTTCATCAAGAAAAGTCTACCTCCATGTCTTACATATGCCATTCTTTCCAAGGACAGATGGAGCACATAGAGTGTGTTATGTCCAAAAATGATCCCACTGTCCACAGCAGATTTTTGTCACTTGAAATGCAGATGGACCATTGGGCTCCAGTGCCTGACTGTCTCAGGTACGGCCTAACCTCTGACAGATGAGTCCTAGTCATTGTGTCCTATTTGAAGATACAATTTGGATGCCTGTTTTTAGCTTACCACTTAGATTAATTTAGGTGGTTTCACTGTCTAATGATGTTCAGTCTGAAAACAAAGCTAATTGATGCATGACTAACAGTTTTTTCCAATTGTGGTCTCTATACTACATTAGCTATGTTTGGCTAAATAGACTGCATTGTTCAAAACCCAAAAATCTTTCCTACTGTTTCTTAAACAATTTATGGTCTCGAAATGTTTCCATTTAAAAAAAGAAATCACCAAACAAAGGGACCTGCTAATAGAGTTGCTGACGCTTCTCAATTTTTGCTAACAGCAAGGATCCACTTTTTGGAACTTCACTCAAAGAAGGAAGACAAATATTTTATTTACACAGCTCATTATTTATATCTGGTGTCATGAGTGTCCTTTCATTTCTCTATTGGCTTCTAAATCTCTTCAAAGAGAACTGCAGCTGTAAGCAGATGCTATTCCTTGATCCTGGCAGAGAACCCTTCTTCAAGAGTAGTGTCCTACGGGGCAGTTTGATAAAGCAGACTGTTAGCATCAATTCTGCATTGAAAGATCCATCCTGCTGTCTTATCCTCTTATTTTTAGTCTTTTATAAAATCTCATTTCCAAGTCGCAGGAATGTCTTTGACATCAAGCCGAGCTTCAGCTGTCTTTCTGAAGCCATCAATTCTGCTCATTTACTGTGAAAGAAAGAGGCCTCTTAGAATTGCAGCACAGTCTTCCCAAGATCTCAACTGCCCTCTGAAATATCTCCACTCCACTAACTAGAGAAGGATGGCTGCAAGCCTAGACATCTCAGCTGCCTAAGGGGGGGCCTACATTAGCGGCCTTCTAATGAGAGGTGCATTTTAAGACAAGTGTGTCTAACATGCCTATTTTCCACATTTTGGTTTGTGAGCTGTGTCAGCGCACATGAACTAGATTTCATGCTGTTTGTACCAAACTGGAAGACGTTCTCCAGAAGTGCACGTAATGTGCATCAGTTGCTGATAGTGTTTTGGTCCATGGGACTGGAATAGAGCCAAACAGAAAAACCCTCCCCCGTGTAGTATGGACAGCAGGCACTCTTGCACTGAATGTTTTGTTCTACAGATCTGCTTGTGTTTTACTGCACTATCTATAGCCTAAAAGAGTGAGAAAGACACCCAGGAGAGTGCCAGGACCATCATGTGAGTGTGTACTCCGTAGACACCAAAGACTGAATTTACATTGAAATATAAATATGCTTTGCAGCATGCTTGGCCACAAGGTAGAGATCCATGTCCTCGCTTCACTCTGTGGAGACACCAGGCTGTGCAACGCTCAGATGCTTTTCCTTTGGACACTCAAGTAAAAGGGGAGTGAGAGTTACCTGTGGGTCTCCAGATCTGAGTGCTTCAGGTGAACCCTGGAAGCCCTTTTTGGGGTTTTGTAACTCTAGAGAGAAATGACAGGAAATATTATTTTGTACTTTTAAGTAAAAAGAAGCAATAAACCTTATGATGAATTCAATGAAGGTGGATTTTAAAGTTCTGGATGGAATTTCTTATATGCATATGAGGAAAAATAAAAATTAATTATATACGTATGCTAACTGATCTGTATGCAAATCCCAAACATCTTTCAGAGAGTCAGAATCCTTTGAGCAAGGCTGAAACTGAAACTTGGAATATTTTTTTCAACTATAAATTGAAAAAACTAGCTCAGCATTTTCCCCTTTGAGTACTGGGTTTCCTTGAATAGGAATCTAAACACCAGGAATCCCCTCACATTCCCTCTACTGCCTCCCTTGCAGAAGGGCAACATACATGATAGGAGACAGAAGTAATAGGGAAAAAAACACAGGGAGATGAAGACACTGCCCAAACATTTATTTTGAAACGCCTTACAGTTTAGTCTGCTTCATTCAAATCTCAGAAGCTATGGCTCCCACAACAAAATAAACAAATATAAATTGACTTTGGCTAAAGACCACAATGGATCTGGCTGTTTTACCAAACGGTGTTCACCTAAAATGTGTGAGATCAACCTTTGGCTTGTGAACAAGGTTTGATTTTCTTAAAGACCAGCTTGTTCAACTGCTTAATGTCTTGCCATGTTGATTAATTTAATATTTTAAGAGCAGACACCAGGAGAAATTGTGAGCCTGCTAGTTCAGTAACAGGTAAGCTCATATTGTCACAATGGTCACTTTTGTTGCTTCCATTTTTCACCTACAAAGCCATTTAGTGCTGGCCTCTGATGTGTTTGAAATTCATGCTGAATGTCTGCAAAATCTACTCTCCCTGTCTACCAAAATTTCATCTAAATGTTCTATGATTTCCAGCAAAAAGATTACTCCCTCTCTTTTTCATAAATAAAAGTGGAGATGCCAAAAGCATTTTGTAAAACATTACTGGAAACCAGCCAGGATTTCAAAGATGCCTGAAACCTTTCAGTCCACCGTCTGGTGACATGCTGAGGACAGATAGCAGAAGAGTCCAGTTAGGGGAGGGGGTTGACATGTGACGTGGTCTATCACTGGTACCCCCTTTTGGGAGCACAGAGATCAAACAGAAGAGCTGGATTTTTAATTTCAGATTTAAAATGGAGCTCATGCATTACCCTAGTTTAGATCCAGACTAGCTTAAATTTCAATTCTCCTCTTGGATAAAATGTACTCTTAAGAAGACCCTCCAGACCAGGAGCAGAAAGCATCAGTGATTAATAAAAACCAGTGCAGGGCTGTAAAGATAACAGAGGTCCAAACTCCTTCCAGAACATTTTGGGTAGAGAAATTTGTTTCTCCTCTGCTAGTAACTAGGATCCAAAAGGATATTCCATATAAAGAGGCATTTAGTGTAATTTTCAAATGCTGCTGTTTTTTTCATGAATGAACTCTGATCCCTAAGAATAGTAAAAAATTGTGAGAATTGTGTCATCAGGTAGCAGATAGCCTGAGATCTCTAGTGTTAGTATACTAGTATGGATGTTCTGGTCATCACTATTTCAGGACTTTCACCCAGCAATGCAGTTTTACAGTTCAGATTTAAATCTAGAAAGACTGAGCTGAGTGTTATAAACTGATTAAAAAAGTGTTTGGAAGGTTAGAACAGATAGTCCCACTCTATTCCATACTTGAGACACAATTGCTTACATCTCAAAAATAGTGGAAAGAAGGAAGAAAACGACACCTAGCTGACTTATGGGAATTTAACCTGAAAAGCTGTTTTACTGTGTGAGACTTAGGTCATGTCAGATACAAATGTACAGCAGCTACAGATGGCAGTGGGATTCACACAGATGAAATAAATGCTATTGCACATACAAAAAGCATTCCATCTCTCCATTCAAACTGGGGCTTGAAGGATACATCAAAGAAAAATTTCCTTGTTCAGACATCCTGAAAAGTCAACATCATTTACTTAAAAAACAGAGCATGAAGAATAGAACTCCATCAGTCCATTGGTGTCAGAAGGACTGTATGACCACCATCAGATTCACCTGCATTGACGAGATAAGGGCAAAGTACAGCCATAATGCAATTAGACCCATTGGATCCAGGAAGAGTCAATCCATGAAGGGCCATTAAGAACCAAGCTGCTCTGACTCAAGAAGTCTCTAGAGAGCATGCTGTGAAAAGATTGGATAGGGAAAAGGAAGCACCATGATACACTTTGATTTTACTTTTCCCTGAGAATTGTATATTGACAAAATCAGAGACTGAACTGAACTAGGTGGGCCTTTCTGTCTGACCAAATAATGACAAATGTTTCTGGGTCCTTAGGAAAATGTCCATAGGGGGCTGATTACCACTGATCAGTTTCCTCTAAATGAGATACAGCTGTCTGCACTGAGGAGAGGCATTCTGTTTGGGGTTAAAATCTGGATTTTATTGTCACTAGAAAAACGTAAGTTTAATAGCATTTCACCTGAGGTGAAAAGTTGTTTACCTGTTTGGACCTTTGTATTCATCTGGTGTTGGTTTTAGTATTCTGAAAATGTTCTGAAGCAACTGCTTTTTCTTGGCAAGGTGACTTGGTTGATCTGAACAAATTACTGCAGCAGTGAGGGGTTAGCCATGCTAAACATCTTGCCCAAAAGAATGTGTGGAGATATTTACAGATTCAACCTCGGTCTTGATAGTCTGAGACTGCCATAACAGTGCACTTGGGAAAGGGAAGGAGGGACATAAAAATCTTCATGATAGATCACATTTTGCTAGTAGTTTATTTATTGCACTTCACTGTCTGGAATTCTCCATTATTTAAATAACCTTTCCTGCTGAAGCTAGTTTTGTACCATTCAGTGCTATGGAAATTATGCATTCTTTTCCAAAAAATCAAAAACCTCCTCCCAGTTTCCAAGGTTGCTGTAGGCACTTAGGCCAGCTCTGCCAGAACAGAGTACATATGTCTGCATATAGCTAGAAGTGTTTCTCAGCGGTGCGTGAATCTGCTCTTGTGCGCTGCGTAGTTTTGGATAATAGCTCCTTTCCCATGCAGCTGGCCATGGAACAGTGTGCTGCGGCTGTGCTCCCGCAGGGAGACATAAAAGGCTGGAGTCTCTGCAGCTCCTCAGCAGCCATAATAATTTCATATATATTTATTATAATTTATTTTTTATAATAATTATGTATTTAGTATAATTTAGTTCAAATTACCTTATTTTCCCTCCTTTTTACACACTCCTTAGAACCTAGGTGACATGTCAATGTTGCACAAAACAACCCTTGTGCTTCTTGTGCCAATTTTATCTGGGGAGACACACCAGGGATCATTGCATCACACATTAGTTGAAGAAGTCTTTAAATGATGGATTTTCTTTAAGGAAAAATAATTACACTCAAGGCTCACTAAACTGTTAGTCAAGATTTTCCTTTGTAAGAAATCTTTCCATCATTAGACCAAATAAACAAGATGGGTGAAAACCAAAACCACTGTTGTTGGTTCTGTGCTGAAGAACAGAAACAAACCTCTCCGCAAAGAAATCCCATCACAAGTATGCCTTTGAGTCCTTTGACTAAATTGAAAGCACTTCAAGCTATTTACAAAGCAGGAGATTCCTCTCGTTGTTTATCTGTGGCGTGCCTCCCTGGTGCGTTCTGTCTAAGCATGAATGCGTCTGTTCATTTCGTTTCTAGCTTACATCCACAGCAGTCCCAGCAGAGAGGCTGGAAGAACTACTATGAGCAGCCAAATCTGGAACTGTTTGGATTTATTGTCTTTTCTGGGCATATGGATGTTGGAGCCCAATAGATGGATTATGGCTGATTAATTTGCTCCAGGTTGTGCAGACTCTGGGAGGATTCAGCTGGAGACATTGCTTGCTTGCTTGCTCCCTGCAGTAATCTCTGACTTCTCATGGCCTCAGTCCCTGGGTCCTGTTCAGCTCAGCTAAGTGCAGGACCTGGTGTGGGCAGCTGAGATGATCTGAGAGGGGGTAGAAAGTGGCATGGCTGTGGAGGAGTGCCCTGTGTACGTCTTCTCGCGGCTGGAGATTTCTGTGTGCCCAGCAGTGCAGCACGGAGATCTGGGGCCTGCACAGAGGATCAGGACACTCAATTCCTTCTCTGTGCCATTTTCCACTTTGCGATGCTGATGTATGAACAAAACTTAATGAAAATCCATTCTGAAGGACACTTGAACCTTAGGAATGTACGAATGAAAACCTGAATGAAGGTACTGACTCCAGTGTAACATTTGTATGCAAATATAAGTAAAATATTGTACACCTGTGCTGGATGAATTACATCCACTCTGTGAGCCCCAGCTCTCTTTACAAAATGTTAATCATGTGTCAAGGACTGCCAAAATTAAAACTTGAGTGGTTTTTAATGACTTGATTTTGACTTTCAAATCTCTTGTGCCTCATATATTTTCCATTAATATTGTAGACAATAAAAATTTACAGGACCAAACACTTATAAACTGAAGGAACTAGGTATGGAAAACAGAGATATTAAGTAAAAATAATTTTTAAGTTGTGCCAAACACAGTGGAATTCATGCTTCATTAGTGAACAATGTGTACGACAGAACTGGAAACAGAAACTAAACCTTGAGAGTTTGTATAATCGTTGCCTAGCTCTTCTGAATTATCTAAGTGACATGCAAAGGTGTTGAAAAGACCAATTCAAGATCAGCTCATAAAACAAAAGAATAAAGTGAACACTTGTATATTATAAGTTATTGGTTCAGTTTGTCTGGTCAAGATTTAAAATTAACTTTAAAAAAATTAAATCCTACCAAAGACTGCAAAGCAAATGATACTAAGCCATCCAAGCACAATCTTTAGTTTCTGATGCACAGATTCTTTCAAGTATATGTACCTTTCAGATTTTAAAAACATTCAGGATTTGCCTTTTGGGACTGAGTTTCATTTCCCAGGGTGAATTTGATTTCCCAGGGTGACAACACTTTTGCAAATACATAGGCTGTTGTCTTACAGAGAGTTGAATCATATGTAACATAATAACCACAGGGATTTGACCTGATTTTTTTTCTTTACAAAGTCGGAATTATTATTTCAAACAGGGAAAAGAAACACTTCAGACTTCACTTCTGCATTGTGAAAGTGGGGTTATTTTCCAGTGCAGTTCCTGTGGAAGGAAAAAATATTATCCCAGTCTCCATCCAGTTAACATCCCCTTCCTTGGTCAGCACGGGCCACTTTTGAGGTCTTTCAGTAGCAGTACCATATTTCAGTCAACCAGAGGAAGAGGGAGAGTACTATTCATCCTGGACAAAATCGCACAACTGTGTGTTGGGTGGTGGCACACACTGGGTCCCGGTTTCTTCGATGGTGCACAGACTGTGCTTCAGTCCTGTCATGGTGGGTTCATTTCCCACTGACAAGAGTTTATCCTGTAAAAGGATCTTGAGTCTATCCAGGTTTCTGGACATTTGAAATCTCAGATGGATATCCAGGCTTGGCTAAGGGGTAAGAAGAAATAAACTGTTCCAAGGGAAAAAGTACCTACTGAAGGAAGCTTGGTCCTGATGAGGGACCATTTCACCTCACTGAATATGTCAGACTGTGCTGCAAAAGAAGGTGTTCAGTGGTAAATCCAATGGCTTTTAGCTTGTAAAAGGTACTGTGCAAGTGCATTCCCTTTTGTGATGGGTTGTAGTGCTGGGCTTTGCACTGGTGTGGGCACTGTCCAGGCCTGTTTCAGGAGGGAAGCAAGTCTGAGTTTACTGAGGGTTATAAAATTCCAGTGGAGACAGACCATCCTATCCCCAAGGACTGCAAGTGTGAGACCTTTATCCAGAGCACGTACCTCTTTTAGGAATTATAACTGTGCTCAGCACTTGTGCAATGCTGCAGGACTGTTTATTGCCCCTCACGTAAATGACATAGGCTTGTTTAGTGTTCCTGACATTCATTTGGTACAAATCATTATGCTCAAAAAGCAGTCTGGACTGGCCAACTCTTCATGATTAATTCTATTCCATGATCTCATCAGAGCTGTGGGGTTTGAATAGCTCTATATGTTATTGCATCCCAGCATAACAAGGAAGGAATGACAGTGGGTTTTTTGCAAAAATATGAAACTATGATTACATTTAATGTAAACATGTAGGAATATATTCACAGATGTTTCTTCTAGTGATCAGAGAAGGAGCTCCTGCAGATAGATCTCATCTATCTTCTTTATCTTCTTTATTCCCTCTGCAGCCGATATAAGGCTGTTAGCACCAAGGCTAATTTGGGATGGTTTTTGACTATTAATTACTGGCATCAAAATTTTGCCAGCTGCTATTTTTTGTTCCAAATTTCAACAGCAAAAATTCATGGGATCGACCAATTTCAGTTGATTTAAAGTTTTGGTGACATCTAGAAAAGGAAGTAGAAACTACATGTTGTCCGGTTTGGGATACGGGCTAATAAAAAACCACGTGTGAGTCTACAGTGGGGAACAGTCAAATCCAAATTCTGTCCTTAAAATTCAAAATTTCCATCTGGAAAGTATAACATTTAACTCCTAGGAATGTCCTTTCGTAGTCTGACCTTAAAGTGCTGTGCATTGCCTTCTGTGCACTGCGCAGAGATACCAATGTAATGAAACCCGGCAGGGTGACTTTAAACATACGTATGATGCCACTGGAACCTATAATTCATCTTATTCTTGAGTGCGCTTTTGAAGATAACTGGAAAGGTGCTTACAAAACTGCACAGGGAAACCATCCCGTTCAGGGGTGCATGTACACAATGTGCAGAGGTACACACGCACCTCAGAGCAGAGAGAGATCGCGGGGGTAGAAGCAGCAGCAGCAGCAATAAGCTTACACTCGGCAGCTAACAGGAAAGTAAACTAAGTCAGAAATTAGGTCCAGAATGCAAACACAGAAAGAATTTCACATACTGTGCCATCAGCATGCAAGTTTCCAGAAGCTCTTCCAACCCCATACTGTCTTTCCTCTCTGGTCTTTCTCAGTTCCCATCCTTCCTTCTGCGTTGGTGCTCAGAGACAACTTTGCCATTTCATTTGACCGTACCAGTTATTAAAAATGAAGAAAAATAACAGAAAATATACATTAGAAATCAGCAGGAATAAATCCCATATGCCTCATTGCACAGTACTGTACAAAATGTACTCCTGTATGTACAGTAACATGCTCCATTAAGCCAGAAGGAAAACTCTTTACTAACTTTGGTGTAACATAACTATCTGTATATTAAAAACAAGCCCTTATTTATTAAGACCCCCAAATCCCAACATCCATTTAAAAACTGGGCCTCTTTCAAAGTCTCTGAGTCATCATGAAGAGCATGATTCATTCAGTAACCCCAGCTCACCACTACTCTCTTAGGAGTAAGACCAAATTCAGTTTTAAGCTTCCTCTGGCAATTTGAAAACCAGTATCTGGCCACCAATCTCTGTTTCTAATCTTAAAGACAATTGCATCCTATTGCTGGCTCTGCATTCCTATCCTAAAAATGAACCTCTCTCTTTCTTCTGAATAATTTGGAGTATAATCTCTTTAAATGCCTTTTAAGGAGCCATGAAATTCTATTTTCCAAGTCAGACACAGCTATTTTGAGGACTTGCCTTTCCAGGAGAGGGAATTTCACAAATGTTAGTCCTTTCACAGAGCTAGGAACTGGTGCTGTCCAGCTGTGATCTCCTGGCCCCAGCCTGAAAACATGCTGTTACATAAAAGCTCTGTTAACCAGAGACTCAAAAGATGCCTGCGTCATGGAACATATTTGTTCCAGGAATCTTCACCAAATGCAACAGTCTAATGAATTTCTTTTTGTGAACATTAAGAAAACTTTATTGATTAACCTCTTGTGTCTGTTCAGAAGGAGCAAACAAAGCAGAAGTGCTGGGACGCACATTTCGCTCTGTGCTTGGAGGCACATATGGAAGTATTTTCAAGCCAATAGTTCAGCGAATATTTGTGCCTTTACAGCTTAATCAGTGCTTTCTGATGACTGCTTGCTCAGAAAACTTGGCCACCCTTCATCTGTATGTATTTCTGTATTCCTATGCTTAGTGGCAGCACTCCATATCATTTGCATTTGATACCAAATACTGGAATTTTTTATGGTTTTTTATTGCTTTCCATTTCATGATGCACTGTATGGTGTTCTTAAAAAATGCATGAACTCCCCTTGATACGCACCCAAAAGAAGTGTGTGACTTGTTCTCCAAAATATCATGTGAGTTATTGTGCTTAAAGTATCAAAAAAAGGACTACAAATACTTGCTTCTTTTCTTTTGTGAATTTTCCAGATAATTTGCCATTTAAAAAATGAAATATAATTACAAATCATTCACTTTTCTGGGATTGCTCACTTCATACAGGTTACTAAATAATGAGTAGCAGGTTCTACAGAAAAAAGCTGATTTTAGTGAGTTTTATATTCAAGGTATTCAAGGCCAACAGTCTGACTCAGAAAAATTTGTTTGCTTTTGCCTACATGCAATTTAATGGGGAGTTGGCTTTTATTTTTGTGGGGGTTTTTTTTGTCTGTACAAGAAAATGCAAACATTCTTCTTTTTGCTTATTTTATTTGATTACTGTGGCTCTTCCAAATGATGCCGAATTATTTAGGAACTAATCTTGCTTTTTTAAATGAAAGTAAATTCTAGACATATTATACCATGCAACTGATCTTTGATTTCTTTTAGATAGTCACCTCAGGGGTAATTTAAAGCCTGTGGTCTGAAACCTTGGGAATGCCGCCACTGTTTTTAGGTGGCCTGCAAAAGCATAACTGTTTTTAGGTGGCCTGCAAAAGCCTGTGTTTGGGAGGCTTAAATTTTCTGAAAAGGAGCCTTCCCCTAGATGAAAAATTGTCAGGACCCAAAAAAAAAAAAAAAGAAAAAGGATTGCAATCACTCCTCTACAATAAATATTAATTAATTCCCATGCTTTCATTGTGGAACCAAGTAAATAGTGAATTAGGCATGTTTGTTTACGTGTTGATGGGGTTATTTATAGGAGTAATGGTATTGTCTATAGTCATGTCTTAAGAGAAAACAGTAACTGAAACACTTGTAGAAAAAAGAACAGTAGTACACAAAGAGGATGAAAGTCAAGAAGTCAGATTAATTTTCAAAGCATTAGTAAACATTCTTCCTATTGTGGGAGAACCTGAACAGAGAATTTCAGAAGCATCACAGAAATGAGAGTTCTCTGAATAATTACTTTGAAATTAAATCCTTTTTCTAACAAATCTGAACTGGAAAGAGAAAAAAAAATACTTTAAATATTCCTTGTATACATCTCAGATACTTTTTTTTCCAAATTACCATTATTTTAATTGTTTTGCTATTCCTTCAATGAATACTAAGTTCTTCACCAAGTTGGTGAATTGATTTGGAGTACTTGTGAAATGAAAGAACCACAAAATTTAAAGTAATGGAAATGTATTTTTGAACTATTTTAAATACTTTAAGTTACTGTCTTAAACCCACTTAACGTCAGTGAGCAAAGTTAGAACAAGCATATTTTTACTGAAGTTAAATCAACCTTGGGCTCCTTTGGAGATGTGAAAAACACTATCCACTAGAGATAAAATTGTTATTATGCATGCATGCAGATACACACACACATATATTCAAATAAAAAATTAATAAAATAAGGCATTTTTTAAGTAAGAAAACTTTCTGTAAATCCATTTCAAAGGAAAAGAAAGCAAGAACTGGCATTGTGACCCTGTGGAAGTCTGTAATTCCTCGTTTTGGAAAGAAGGAATTTTTTTGAAAGTTGTTTAAGTCTGCATTTAATATAGTTGATGTATCTTTTCACAGGGCTGGCTGCTGCTTGATATGATTTATAACACCACTTTGCGTGACTGCAAAGCTAAAACCCATAACTCACAGATGCAACTACAAGAAAATTTGTGTGGTAGTGAAATACTTCACTATCAAATGACTACTCCAAAATACACCAGGTCTTGGTTGATAGGTATCTACGGGAAGCATATATTGCTATATTGTTTTGTCACTATCTAAAGGATGAGATATTTGATCTTGAGAAATGATTTAAATGTGCTATTTGCTCATATTTGAAAAATATACTTTCACTGTGTTGTAAGATCGTGTCATGCACCAGTAGTAATGTCTCTGGCTCCATCTAGGAGGCAAACATCTTCTCAGTGACAGCACAAGCACAGCATTTCATGAAATCAGTAGGATTGCTTGTACATGGCTGTTTCAACTCATTAATGAACTGGTAATCTGGATATATCAAAATAACAGATCTAACAGACTTAGCTGTCTAAAACCAAAACATTTTGCTTTTTTTAAAAGCAGATTTAAAGTAAGTTCCAATCCCACTGCTGCTAAGGCCAACTACTGAGGTATCCTCTCAAGGGACCAGCAAAGTGAGAAGGACACCTGGTTTGATGCTAAGGTTTGACCGGAACTAAGGTTTGACTGAAACAAGAATCTATTACTCACGGATTTCATCTTCTGTGTTCTGTGAAATAGCCTCATGCTAGGCTGAAGGCCAAAACAGCTGCTTGCTTAAATTCCTTGCCGGCTGGAGCACCCCAGGACTGCCTCTCTGGCTGTCCTTAGGCTGGAATCCAAGAGTAAGGGAAATGAGTCCTTAAGCACACAGTCTCAGATGTACCCTGAAGGGTTTGACTTTTCTTCCTCCAGCTACATCTCTCACCCTTGCCAGGGATGACAGCAGCCAGCAGCCATGACCCTGGTTCCCTCCTGGGGACATGGAAGGGCTGGTGAAGTAGGTGGCCTGAGTACCAGGCGGCTCTGCAGGCAGTAAGATTCTTGTGCATGGGGGAGTTTCGAGAAGTTCAGAGAATGTCTGGGTATGCTCTTGTTGAGGTGATCAGGATGCAGAAAGGGTCTCTTGAGCTGTGTCCATTTTGGCAGGGATAATGCACTCACCTAATCATGGGCAACAGTAAAATCCTCACTGATCTTCCTGAAACTAGGCTTTCATCTAGAAATCCATAGAAAAGAATTTGCTGTTTTGAAACAGTCCAGAGACCCGAGTACTTCAACAAACAGAAATCTTTCATGTTAGTGTGCCATTCACCAAACCATAATTTGAGGCCCCTCTTCATTTCTGTGTGAGCCACTGGCATGGGATTTGTCATGTTGTTTTAGATGGGAGACCTGTGAGTTTCAGTATGTATTTGTTCACCTATATAGAAATCAGTCACCATTTCTGGAGGGTGGTTTTCTCCAGCTTTGTTTACGGTGGCACAAACATTGTATCAGATTAAGAGTCCATGTAAAGCAGCTTCATGGCATGTATTTGAGATTTTGGCTATAACAAACATTAGAAATAAATGCAGCTGAGTTTCTTAACACTGAGTTTGTAGGATCCTTCCATACTAGAAACCAAACAATACCAACAGACTCTAAGCACTCCATACTTGAATAAATAATTGCAAACCATGTCCAAGTTGCACTACTTCTAAGAAATATTTGGATGCCCTGTTCTCTATATTTTTGCATATTTTTAAAGATGACATAATTTCTTCTTTATTGCCACTATGTAGCTCTAAAAATGAAACAAAACAAGTTTACAACATGCTGTCTACTTTCCTGTCTGACAGCAGCTTTAGGACACAAACAGGCATTCATTCTTCCCTGCCAGGGGTGCCAACTTCTTTTACTGCTCTTTTAGCAGCAGCTCTGAATAGCCACCTCCTGATGCTGTTCGTGTGATGCTAACTGTCCTCACTGTGAGCTGATTCAGTGGCCCTGCATTCTGCTCTCTCTCTCTCATACAGTGCTGAGAAAAGTATCCACTCAAAGCATTGAAAAAAAGGTGCAGATGGATGCTCTTTGCTACGTCTTTTCAAAAGCTATTAATGAATATATCTGGATCTCTGTCTTCACAATGTCTCCACGCACACCTGCCACCCACCTCCTTGGTCAGGCAGTGTGAGATGGGAACTACATGTACTGTCTTGCAGATCCTCTGGTGTAATAAGACCTTGTGCTTGAGGTTGCTGAGCAGCATCTGTAACAGAAACATTAAATCAGCCCGTGCACCCAACTCTCCCCAAATGAGAATGGCTTGTTCTTTCAAGCTCTTGTGCATTGACTTCCATGACATCAAAGTACTCATTACCCTGACAGCTATGCCTGTTAGTTGTAACAAAGGAATATTTCTTGCTTTTTAAAAGCACACAAGGTTACAGATCATCCACGTAGCATCAATAAAAGTGTATGAAATGAGACAACACTGTAACAATAGCTTTGCTCTTAGCTTGTGAAGGAGCACTAATTAGAGAGGATTTTCAGACGTCAGACTGGGAAGTGTTTGCTGTGTGAAATAAAGATCCTAAGGATATGAACTGAGTCATAACATCTCTGTGGCCCTGAAATTTGTTTTTGTTAATGGAAACAGTGTAATACAGTTCAGAGAAGGAATCTTGTTGAACTCCCTACACTTGAGGCTGGCAAACAGCAAACATGAGGAGTTATGCAAGCCACAGTTAAAGCACGAAAATGATGCCATGGCTGTGGAATTTGAGAGCCTTATAATTTCCAGTTCAAAATCTTCTCTTTGGAAGAAAAGACCTTGCAGTAATGAATGAAGACACATTTAACCATAAATATACAAGGGAACCTTTGCAAGGATCCAGAAGAAGCTGTAAGGGAAATCAGCTTAAGGAGGCTACAGAGTACCCTGTGAGCACGGCGCCATCCCTGCGAGAGGACCACATCCTGGTGCCGTCATGACGAGCAGCTCCCTGTGCCACTCGTACCTCCCTGATGAGGTGAATGGAACTATTCAGTGAGCAAAAAGCTGATTGGCACAAGCAAGCTGTTGGAAGGACTAAAATTTCATAGCAACGGGACTGAGAGGTCTATTTTTGGGGATGTATGTGGTATGTGTGACCCTTGTGTTGTCCATTAGGAGTACATTTCACTCCTTCATGGTTGAAGAGCAATCCAGACATATTCATGACTCATTGAAGGCAAAAGTAAAAGAAAAAAAATGCAGATGAAGCTGATAATTATGAATCATCCAGTCTTTTAACACTCAGATGTTTTAAAATATTCAGCCGGACTATTCATTTTTGTTTAAAATGAAAACCTCATGGCTAGGGTAGCTGACACACTTAAGCAGTGAAAGGCAGTCTTACAAAATAAGATTTGCAAACAGAAAAATATTTTTCATGGCTGAGGACAAGATTTTTTTCCATTATCAGAAATAATCAGATTAGTGGAGAGGCCTTGAGACTGTCATAGTTTGTAGAGCAGGACATGCCCAGCACTAAGCGCTTGTAAATGAACTTGCTATGGAGGGGTGCTGCTCCAGCTAGAATTTTATGCAAAAGCATTGGTTTCCCTCTCAAAGTAACCACGTCTGTTGTCCCAGGGTTGGACTCTTCAAAGGGTCTTATGCTGCTCCTTATGTTTTAGACAGTAACTTCTACCTAGGCTGGTGGGATCGAATTTCTCACAGTGTAATGTATAAGGGAAACACACTTTCTTATCCAAAATTTTCAGGTTTCTTCCTTAATCCTTGATACACTCAGGTTTCTCAAACAGTCCCAAGTCCAAACATACCTAAGCAAAAACAGAAAATGAAGGGGAGATACTTTTCACAGAATGGTCTGTGTTCTGGTACTTGTGAATTATTAGAATAATTAGAACAAAATAGAAACTAGTGCAAAGGAGCAGTGAGACCACAGGAAAGTGCACAGACAGCATTATGAAGGCTCAGAGTGATGTCAGACATACCCATGTCATGTGGACTGTGTCTACAATGAATGGGACTCCAGATTTCCCTTTTTCAGCCACTCTACTTCACAAAATCACACATTTAACAGGAAAATCAATTTAATTAAGTTTAGGCTCCCATCAAAAAAGTAACATTCCTTTCCAAACTGAAGGGAAAGTCATTATTCGGATGAATTCTTTAAACTAATTTTCAAGGAAACATGAAAATTTCAACACAAAATTGAATATAAGAAAAAGTACTCAACAGTACATGAGCAGTCTCAGAAAAGGTCTACATATTTTTCTAGTCTGAGGTTTCACTAAATATTTTCCTCCAAAAATTTGCAAACATCCTGTCTGTCTCTGTTTTTGTGTCACTGACAGATCTTTTGCAACTCAGAAATGTTTACAAGCAAATAAGGTGCTGCTGCATTAAATTAAAGAGTACTGTTTCAATGAAACTAAGTACAAATATCAACGGACTTAAAGAAAGAACAATTTTTAAAAAACAAAAAACAAACCAGCAACAAAAGTTTACCACCGCCAAGAAGTTAATTAATTGTCAAAAAACAACAGAGAAATTTCTGGCTGAAATTTTATTGAAAAAATTTCAATACTGCTATTCAAAAGCACTCACAAACCCAAAACAGGTGAAAACATTTCCATCAGGACAAAAGAAATGGATACAACCCAAAATGGAGTTGATTCTTATCTTGCTGCCTGACGCCCAGAGGAGTGATAAGACTCTGAGGGCACTCACTGTCCCAGTGAGTGTGTGGAGATGAGCTCAAGGGGAAGAAGGGAATGATCAGCTTTGGTACCTGACCTGACACGTGAAAGTAAAAATGCAAAGGGCCGAAGCTGATTACAAGAAACATCAGATATTTTTATATGCCAGTGATTTCATGACAGAAAATGTTGCATTCACTTTTGAGTTTGTTTTCTTCTCATGAATGCTAGTTTTTCTTCCTCAGCTTCCATTACCTTTCCTCTCCGTATCCACCCACAAAAACAGTTCGGGAATCTCAGCTCCCATTTCTTCACTGGAGCTACCCACAAGTTCAGAAGAGCCGTAATCCAGGTGTTTCCTACTTCAGTTTCCAGCTACAGCTCCACAGACTTGCAGGGCGTTGTTCCTCTCGACCGTCTTGGTTCTGACTTAACCCCTATGGAACCTCATGGGAACTGCATTGCCAAGCTCCCTCTTTGGAGACAAACCCCAGCCAGGGCCCCATGCCCAAGGAGAGGAATGTACCTCCCTGCAGCCCTGCTCCACATCCCCAGAGCAGCAGGATGCATCAGAGCTGCCTTTGCCTGGAGGCACTGTGTGAGAAGAGCATTGAAATGGATTGAATCATACTCAGAGCAAATCGTACTCACACAATATTGCACACGAAGAAGAACCTCGAAGTGGTTTATCATCATGAAACAATGAAGTGAAATATTTTGGACCAGAGCTCTTGTTCTGTGAAAAGTTTAAATATTTAGACTGTTGGTCTCAGTTTCAAAAATGAAATATTAAAGTCATGCCTACAACTACTATTTTACCAGCTGAGCACAATAAAATAGAAACACTCAACTTTTTTCCATCTTTTCTTTCCCCTTTTTTCCTTGTTAATCCTTAAAGAAGTTAGAACAGAAAAGGAAAAAATGAAGGAAATGAAAAATTATTGTTTTGGTGTGGGCAGTGAAGGAAACTAATACCTGACATTATTCATTCTATTTTATTTTATAGCAAAGAAAAGGTCATAAAATAATAAAATGATAGGGGAAAAGCAGAAAAACTGGAAAAATCCAAAGGAAGTTTGCAAACTAGGTCTCCATAGCTCAGGGAACTTACTTTTTGGTTACCCTTTAAAACAAAAATTCAATCAACTCAAATGCTATTCTGCTCTGCTAAAACACATGACTGAAACATTCCCCTAAATTTAAGTACCTCAATAACTTATCTGCTATCCTGTGGGTTAAGAGCTGCAAGAAGTTACACTTGCAGGTTTCAGTGCATTTCTGAAAATTAGAAAAGGTTAAACACTTGGGGCATAGTGGTAAGGAACTTTTAAAAATACTGTTGGACTCTGGCTATCTGCATTTTGAAGCAAGCTGAAGTCAAAGTTTTAAAAAATCAAAGCACTTACACAAAGAGTAACTCTCCTATAAAATTAAGGAAATCTTCAACTTGAGGATGGATATAGTACTGCCCCACTTTATTTGTTCATAAACAAGTTGCTTCTTTGACACATGCCCACATTCACCAAATACCTTACTTATGTGTACAAAACACATACTCTGCTTCACAGATGAGGTTTCTCACCTCCATATAATCTCCTTTCTCTTGTAATAGCCTGTCTGCATATCCTCCAAAACCAAGGTGCTGGGTTTGTGTCAGTGACTTTTTGAGGGACTGCCTTTGAATTTTGCGGGCATTTAAACTTAACACTTAAACCATGAGCATACATGGGAACATATGGATATCTGTGTCAAATCATGGAAAAGGACCACCTAGCCTCCAATATCTGGTCTGAGGAATCCTGTCAATTCACCATCCTTCCCTCACAAAGATCAATAGCTGCAACCTCTGAAAAATTACCAGGAAAGCATATTTCTGTCATCTACAGTTTGTGAGATTTCTAAGCCAAGAATATGAAGTTTTACGTTTAGCAGCCCTAATGGATTTTCCTTCCATCAGTTTGCCCAAAGTTCTGCGTGAAATGTTTCCCTGTTAACATTTATCAGTAACAATGTCCTGTGGAAAAAAGAGAGAGTTTCTTCTTTTCACCATCTTATTTCTCTTTCCCACTGCATCCCTCAATGAAAAATACGCATATTGCTGGTATGCACTGCATCAGAGGCTTCTGTCATGGAAAGGCAACCCATGTAATAACATTCTGAAGGGACAATAAAGAAGATAAAAGTAGAGATATGAAGTAACTGGTAAGATCAGAGCATTTCCAGAAAATTCATGCAATTCACAGGCACTTTTGTTTTGTTTCCAATCCCACAGCTTACTTTTTTAGTTAGCTTCCTTATCTTGGTTTAATAAAACAACAGAGCTCCACCAATAGGATCATTTTTCATCCAGACATTTTTGGTTTTCTGATGTTTGATTTAGGTGATTGTATTCGCCAATGAAAAGGTGCAAACATTTTAAAGATTTTTCCTCTCTCTTGCCTTTTTTTTTTTTT
>VZRS01012612.1:520091-574444 GCA_013398055.1 Ifrita kowaldi
TAAATTTTAAATGATGCAATTTATCTTGATAATTTTCAAAGCCAAGATGCACCTGCCACCAAAAGGGTCCAGTTTCAGGAGACTGGTTGAGACAGGCAAATTTCTGCCTCTGAGTAGGTCTTGCTGGCTCCTGAGAGTCCAGCTGACCCCACTCCCCTCTCCCTCCTGCCCCCATCCACAGGCAGAGGCAGCTCCTTGAACACTGCAGTACCAAGCCCTTGAGGTGAGTGTGTCCCTGTCCAGGCTGCCTGCTCCAGGCTCCCAGCCATTCTAGCGTGTGGAGCCAGCTATCTGTGGCTGGCTCTGGCAGGCAGGAGTAACTATTTGGCTTTTTGTATCCTGTTTGCTGTTCAAGCATCATTTTCCAAGAAGGATGCTGAGCTAAGTAACAACATTGTGCAAGATGCCTGTGGGAGAAGGTTTTAGAACAAAGGGACAGCTTCAAAGCTTCAGCTTTTCAAATATCAGCATCTCTTTAAGGACAGTGAAACATCTTCCCTCTTAACCTTATGATAAACCAAAGTGAGGTACAGGATTTATGTGAAACTTTGGCTTTAGCAGGTTGCATTTCAAAATAGAACAAAAGTAGTAGCATTTCAAATAGATTGTGAAAGACATTCAGGAAATCAGTGCAAAGCAGTCACTGACGTACAACAGTTAGGTGTGTGTTGAATAAATCCTTCTCGGCAAGGAAATCTTCCTCCCTACAAACCTGTGGTGTTTGGCAAAATGCTTGCAAATGACACTACATAAGGGCTTGTGTCAAACGGAGCTGTCCTGCTTCTGAGATGATATAAAATACTTCAGCTCTTACTTGACTAATGTTTCCTGGATAGTAAATCATTCAGCAACCAGAGAACACTGCTGTCAAAACGTCTTTCCTCTTCATATCTCCGCAGAGCTGGTAGCACTTCTATTAGATGTAGTTTCACAACCCTGCAACAAAGCTGTTTGTTGCAGAATATTTCACAGCTATAACACTGCTTTTTTAATCTATTTTTGACTGATCTGCCTCACAGTTTTCCATCCATCTTCTTGCTCTGTGTACTCCATGACCTGAATATTGTCAAAACCAAGGACTTCCATCATGTTTCATGTATTCTATTCCTATTAATCTTAGTGTTGAGTCTCTACAGCATTTTCTACAGGACTGAACTGAATTTGCATGTCACATCCTGTATGTTTCTTATTCCAAGAGAAAGGTGAAGAGTGCAGCTAAAAATTTTATCATCAGAGTTGCCAGCATGAAATGGAACATGTTAAAATCATTCACTTGGAGAGGCTAATCTGAAAAATGAGCATTCCTGTAAGCATTGAACAAGACTTGAACAGCACCAGAAAATGGAGACTTTTTGAAGCTAATTAAATTGCATAATTATATTTCATCAGGTTTGCGTACTATATTTTTTACCTTCCCTATTTGACTTTTTAATATGGTTTTAATCATAGCTTGATCACATGATGAGAATATTTCCCTTAGTAGTACAATGCAGGTGTAAAAGTTTTTTCTTGACTCAAGTAATACTAACACAGTAAAAAATTCAAGGTTTACATCTGAGAATAATATGCATTTTTTAAGAAAAGCATGGTATAATAGCTACTTATTACAGAACAGTAAACAGAAGAGGAATTTTGAATTTAAAGATTTTCATTGTGGCACTTGTGTACATCCTGTTTGTACCATGAAGTAAAGCAATATCAGAACAAAGAGTTGCATCTGCTCAACGTGGTCCCTGATTAAAGAAAACAGCTAGAAATTACAGGTTAGTGATTGCCAACTGTGGTTTCATTTCTGCAACAGTGTTTGCATCTGGCTTCCAACTTGTTTTGAAATAAATGCGAGGACCTTCCATATTCTCATAGATATTCTCATAGACGGCTGTTTTGGATCTGTGTTTTACAAAACCGACAGCAGAGGTACCTGTGGATAGGTAATTACCTAGGTTTATTGCTCTTATCCTACTGCCTTTCACTTGTATATCTTCCCTTGAAAAGTAAAAAAATGTTCTGGATTTCAAGATGCAGGTGCATGGCTCACTTCCTGTCCAGCTTAATAAATTGCTTTGCACACTTATTATTTGTAGCCAAATTTTTAAAGATTGGTTTTGTCAATTTGCTAGAGATTGCTGAGCAGAATGATCAATTACACAATTAAGTTTCTACTTCACATGTTGTTGCTTAACCTCGGTTTCTGATTATTTTGAGCCTGCAAGAAGTGCTCACACACTTTTCTATTGCTCTGACTACTAAAAGAATAAAAAAAGTCACATATTAAAAAAATTATGTTACTGCTGGTAAAAAACAGCAACAACAACAGCAACAAAAGTACAAGAATTGTCCAAAGTCCATATGGATTTGAGGGAAAAAAAAAAAAAAAAATATTATTTTGGTATAGGGGACTTCCCACAGTACCAAGATGACTTTTTCCCATGGCAGAGTTGAATATCATGAAGATAAGCATGTATTTATGGGCCACATGAAAACTCTGAATCTCTTTATCTTGTCTTATCTGGGTAACACCACAGTCTATGCAAGGAATGTTTCTTAACGCCAGTACCGGCAGCAGTAATAAAAATGTGGGAATGGAATATATTTTAAAGTTTTCCCATTACTTGTAACCAGTTTTGACTTTCCTGACTACCACCATGACTAAAGCCATGATTGTGGCTGACTATTCCACTTTGAGAAATCAGACACAGAGAAATGACTAATCTGGCCTTATCTTAGCAAGCTGGTATGAAAGGGAGGTAGAATGAGGGGTCAGCATTGCCCCCAGCCTCATGCTTTACCCACAGACATAGAGTGCATGAAGAGATCAGTTACTGCCGATGTAAAAAAAGGGCAATGGCTGTATTTGATTGTAAACAACATAACTCCTCATAAAGGTGGGGTTACTTCTAGTTGACAGATACAACCTGCTTCAGAAATCCCCAGGAAAGAAAACTGTCATGTCCTACTCTGTATGGCATATTAGTGCTACTGGCAGTGGAAACTGGCTCTGCCCTGGGGACCTATGCTCAACACGAGTGTTGATGTATTGGAGGAGATTCTGCAAGGAGACATGAGCATAATACATGATTAATTAATGTCTTCTGTAGTTTAATCGGTTAATTCTTTGAAAGTGAGTAGGCCAAGGAAGAGATAAGAGAAGATATATATAATATATATATCCTTCTCTGATAAGAGAAGGATATATATAACATAAAGTAGCTGGAAGCTGCGGTGAGAGTAAATGTCATATCCCCATTTCTTATGTTGAAACTACTTTACTGGATGATTTCCTACAAGATACGGCCCTGTTCAAATACAAAGGAAGAATTCAAAATTATTCCTTCTTCAGATAAATCTTACAGCCAGTAAGGAGCTGTAAGGAGCAGAGCAGCAGCACAGTTTCTGGTAAACTAGATTTTACTGGAAAGTATGACTTTGTCAGAAACATCACAGCATTTAAACTCTGAAAGTTCCAGGTCTGACTGGACCCAGCGATTTTGGGATGTCAAGCAGCATTTTGGTTAAAACAAATGGTAGGGAAACTGAACAGAGTGTTAGTCCAACCAAGGAGTTGCTGCATCTGCTAGGCACAATTTGCTTTAGAAATTATACTTGATAGCATTTTAAAAATACAATTTTTCAGAAGTTCCATGATTTTTTCATCTCTCCTAATTTGGTTAAGCCTAGTTAAAAGCGAGGAAACTATTCCCTTCCAGATCAGTCTGCATGTGACATCTGTTATACTCACTGTGTGCCACTGCAGCTTCTGTATTTTCTTCTTAGTCTGTGTCTACTGTGTAGTAGTTTTTGAGGTTTAAGACTTTGATTATCACAGAATTAGATGAAGGCACAAATGTCCATGAAGGGAAACCACGTTTTCAGGAATATAGACAATGAAATTTAAAAGGTCTGTAGTGAATGGGGATGTAAAAATGAACACGGGGAGGGAGAAGTGGAAGGGGGAGAACTTCCCCAAAATAATCTCTCCTATAGTCTTCGACAAAATTTCTTACCTGCCATCAGACTATGTGTCTTAAACACTAGGAAAATAGTTCATCTGCTTTTCATGATTTCATACAAATGGAAGGCCTATTTCAATCCCAAATTTCAAAAGATTAGCATAATTTTCAAATAATACAGTTCAAATAACATAAGAGAGTTTTCCCTGATTTTCCACTGTAAGGAATTAAATGTACAATACCTTATGGTTTTGGTTTGGCAAGTTTCCCAGTGCCTCGCTAGCGTTCATGTGGAATGCATTTTATCTGAGCCATGGATTAAGAGGGGTGTAGCTGACAATTCTGTGCACATTTTATAGCAATGTATCTGTTGGAAACTAATCTGAAAATGTTTCAGTTGTCATGAAGCAAATAAAACTTCTGAACCCAGATGAATTGTCTTCATATCTTCTCTAAAACTGGAAATTATATAGATAGAATTTCATTTTTTAGAACAGATTTAGCCATCTGTCAAATTGGTCTTCTCATGTATTTTCACTTCATTAAAATTATGTAATTGCATCATACATTACAAGTATGCAGTTTGCTTCATTAAAAGTAATGTAAATATTAAAAGCATCTGTTGCTTTTGTAAGAAATAGTGTGGCCAGAAGGACTAGAGCAGTGATCACTCCAGTATTCAGCACTGGTGAGGCCACAGCTTGAATATTGTGTTTAATTCTGGGCCCCTCACTACAGCAAGGACATTGAGGTGATGGAGCATGTCCAACAGAGCTGGGGAAGGGGCTGGAGTCTTATGAGGAGTAGCTGAGGGAGCTGGGGGTATTTAGCCTGGAGAAAAGGAGGCTTATCTCTCTCTATAACTACCTGAAAGGAGGCTGTAACAAACTGGGGGGCATTTTTTTCTCCCAAGTAACAAGCAATAGGAAAAGAGGACATTGTCTCCAGTTGCGCCAGTGGAGGTTTAGATTGGATGTTAGGAAAAATTTATTCATGAAAAGGGTAGCCAGGCATTGGAACAGGCTGCCCAGGGAAGTGGTGGAGTCACCATCCCTGGATGTGGCACTTAGGGACATGGTTTAGTGTTGGAATGGTCAGATTTGGGTTAACGGTTGTACTTGGTGATCTTAAAGGTCTTTTCCAAACTAAATTATTCTAAGTTTCAAAAGTGTTTGACACAATTAGAAGCAAGGAACAGCAAGAAGGGAGAAATATGAAAAGAAGTAAAGGAGAAGGATAGAAATTTTCATTTCATCTTCCCACTGCTTCTCTTTCCTCCTTCACGTTTTATACTTTGGCTGGGAGGAAGCAGGACAAAAATCAGGGTCATTATCCTGGATGTCAGGAGAGAAGTCTTTGTCATTTTCAGGGATCTGCTTGGAGGAATCTCATGGGATATGGTCCGGTAAAAGAGAATGAGTTGATTTTTAAAGATCATCTCCTCTCCTCCTGCTCAGGACTCCCATCCCAACCATCAGAAAAGTAAAAAAACAGGTGGGAGCAGCAAAAGGAAGATCAGAGGAAACATGGGCCTGCTAATGGACGGGGTAGGGTACGTGGTGACAAGGGCACAGAGAAGGCTTAAGTATTTGATGTGCTTTTTGGCTTGGTCTTTACTGATACACCTTACACTCAGCAATTGCACATCCATGCAGAAAAGCCTGAAGCAAGGAAGACTGGTCCTTGGAGAAAGAGGATGTTAGGGAACACTTAGAACTGGACATATATAAAACCTTGGGACCTGATAGGATGCACCCATGAGAGCTGACGTGACCTGTCCTAAGCCACCAGTGTCAATTTTTTCTGAAAAATTTAAAACAATCAGGGAAGGTTCATCCTTTAGAAGGTGAAGAAGGAGGATTCAATAAAATATAGGCTGGTCAACCTCACTTTGAACCCTGAGAAGAAGATGGGGAAAGTAATCCTAGCAACCATTTCCAGACATATGAAAGACAAGAAGGTGACTGTCAGCAGTCCACATGGATTTACAAAGGGGTTTTGGATCCAATTCTGGGCTTCCCAACGCAAGACAGATACGGAGCTATTGGAGCAAGGCCAGTAATGCACTGTGAAGATGATGAAGGAATTGAGACATCTCTCATATAAGGGGATGCTGAGAGAGCTGGAACTGTTCAACCCAGGGAAGAGGAGGTGTCTAAATACCTGATGGGGAAAGAAGAAAGAGCCAGACTCTTCTCAGTGGTGTCCAGTGGCAGGACAAGAGGCAATTATCACAAATTGAAACACAAGAAATTGTGTCTAAATACAGGAAAATATATTTTTACAGTGAAGGTGGCTGCGGAGAGAAACAGGTGCCCAGACATTGCCCAAAGAGGTTGTAGAGTCTCCAGCCCTGGGAATGTTCAAAATCTGACTGACCATGGTCATGAGCAACTGGCTCTAGCCTGCATAAACAGGGACTAGACTAAACGCCCTTTTTGGTGCCATCTGTGATTCTATAATTCTGTGATTCTTATTTTTTCTTTCTTGTTTTTTTCATACTGCCTTTTACATATCATACACAAATGTATGTATTTTTCCAGATTGTTATGCACTCCTTACGTGCCTTTTTTAAAACCTTTTTTTATTTTTAATAATTCTGTCACTTTTCATGTTCTTGGAAAATAAATAGTACCCTTTTTCCCTTACCTGTTTCTCCCCTCTCTATTCCAATCCATATGTGTACCCACAGCCTTTTCTTGTCTGTTAATTGCCTTTTCAAATCTGTCAAGTCAACTTATAGAGTAATACATGATATTTTGCAGTCTGAATTCCTACTTAACTGCATTTTTCTTCAGTTCTTGCATTCAGCAATAGCAGCCCATACCACAGATCTTCTAGATCTGTAGTCAACTTCAATAAAATTTCCAGTAAAGGCATTGACTTTAAACAAGTGGCTTGAAAAACCTTTTTAAATTCAAAATCTGAAGTCAGTAAGGAGAAGAAAATTAAATCAATGTTTTACACCTAATGCTATAAAACACAGTTTATAGAGTGCTAAGCTTTTTAGTGATTGTTTTTTCACTGACTACAAGCTTGAGCTATCTCAGCCTCTGGGCTGTTTTAAAGTCTTCACAATAGAGCTCATTCAGCTCTCACTAGACCTGTGATCTTCATCAAATTTGTTCTGCAGTTTGATAGCTAAATTAATATCTTAGGAGTATACCCATTCTCTGTAACTAATGTCTTATGGTGTGCTCTCCAGAACATTTACTTAGTGCATCAATACTTCTTATAGACTGCACAGTACACCAAATGATCCACATCCAGTTTTTGGTTACTGCGGTGTGAATCTGCCACAATTTCTTCAGAGTATAGTCTCCAATTTCTCCTAGCGTAATGTGGATGAGGGAAGAATCTGTTAGGGTACATTTCTTTATGTGCATGAAGAAAATAGGATTATATACTCATAGTTATAGATTGTACGAGAACTGGAATCTGAAAGTTTATCAGATTTGGTCTCTAATAAAATACTCATTATTTTGATATGACTGGAAAGTTAAGACTTAAAAAGCTGTTTATATTAGGAGAATTAAATCACTTTTGATTTGAAAAAGTGACAAAGGATCTTTTAACTGGTATGTTTTCCCCTGTAGTTTTTATTGCTGACAGACCTGGAATTTAGTCTGGCTTTACTCCATTCTACCAGTAGAATTTTTATTTTGGCACATTCTGAACAGGTAACACTGCTTCTGTTTGAAGTCTTCAGGTCCTCATGTTTCAATTGGAGCTTTGCAAACCAGGAGGGCCTTCAAAGGATGAGGCAGAACTATACCAGACTTGAAATCATAACAAATATCTTGGTGTCTTTAACATGGTTTAAGTGGGAGCAAAAAAAAAAATCATTTTGAGAAAAATCTGGATGTTGTAATCATGGGCTTTATGAGTTATAATATCTTATAATGGGTCAAGGACATCCTAGAGCCCAAATTATCAAAAGAAACTGATGACTGATAAGGCTAATATGAGCCTGGTCTACACTTATATTTTAATGGAATTTGTTAGCTAATTAGAAGTATTAAAAGATTAGATTTATAACAAATATGACTATGTTAGCAAAATTCATGGAGGACACATTTATCAGACAAAATATCCCCAAGAAAATATATTTTCAGTGAAGGAAATTTAGCTCACCAATTAAACCAGCAAACCAGTAATTATTTTAGTTTAATTTTAATTTTAAATTTCATTCTAGTTTTAGATAATATCCTTACTCCTTGTCTGTGTTAATGTAGCTCCTATTTTCACCCATTGTACCCTGTTACACATCTTGATTGAAAGACTGGAGACCTTATGATTATCAAATGCAGCTTTTATTGTATCCTGTTTTATAGGTCTATCAAAGTCTAACTTAAACAAACTAGATTGAGTCCTTTCTCACTCATCACCACTTGGACTGTCAATGAGAATTTGCCAGCATTCAGGCAGCCTCTGTTTGCCCAGTGCAGGGAAGATACCTCAGCCCTGCTCCACTTCAGAGGCAGGATCTATCTGGACCTTCCACTGCAAACAGCAATTGGACCATTCCTTTTGGACCCAGTGTTTCCCAAATTGCTGAGGATAAGCTGACTGTCCTATGCATCTGATGTTGTTTTCAGAGTAGCTGTTACCTGTGTTGAAAAGTTTACTTGCATTGTGGTTTTCTGCATGTATCTTTTTATCTGTGTTTTTTAAAAAACAAGCAGAATTTACGTTCTGTTTAGCAAGCAATCCCCCTTGTTCTGTACTGAAAGCCTCTTCTTTTAATTGATTACCATTCTGCTAATTGTTATATCATTAAAAAAAACATCAGAGAAGTTCTCATCATTTCAAAATCTGTCTTCTGGGGGTTCTCGCTGGAAACAAACACTAATTTATCATTGCTGGTCTTGAACACATTTCGATATGGTTCAAGAAGCTAATCACTATTTTATTTTCTATCTTCAATACATAAATGTTGTGATTAGAAAATACACAACAATCTATTAATGCTATAACTACATTAGGCTACCCATGTGAGTGAATTAAAGGAATAACAACTTTAACTATCATTCTCCCTGTAGTCTTATATTAATTACATGACCTCTTTTCCCCTAATTTAAATTTTTTATAAATAAAACCTTCCTCTTGCAGGCTTTTATTCAACTGATGACTGGGCATATTATCTCCCAGCTGTTCTGGAATTTACCCAGCTAGGTTATTGAAAATCAGCATTCCTGGTGCTTGGTCAGCAGGCATTTCTTTTAGAAATCTGGGATGCAAAAGGTCCAACATCTACTGAGTTAAAAGCATGGATTTAGAAACTTGTCTTTAACCTTTCTCTCTTTTTCGCCATCCCCCCTTTACTATGGTGGGAAGGATTCTACCATTTTTTCTGTAGCAATAGATAAATACCACTCTTTGGGCTACTCCCCTAGTGCAATATTAGGGGGGGATACAGGGAAGAATTATCATGCACAGGATATTCTGTTTTCTCAAACCCTAGCGCTTTAATTAGTTAGCGTGTTTCACTCTATCCCACAACGGGGTGTCCCTTACGCCGTATCTTCCAAGTTCTGCACAGAAAAATGCAGCATACTTGTTTCAATATTACCTATAAACAGCAGACTCATTTAATTACATGCATCAAGTGCTGCACCAAAATTAAATCCTCCAACCATAAGACCCTAGGGCAAAATATCAGCATCTGACTCATAACTCTCAGTTACAGGTACTGAGATGAAAGCATGTTGTCTTGAAAGTGCCTACAAATTATGTGCCATGTTAACAACCTTTTTTTTTTTTAAGGAATTAACTAAATCACATTAAACCAAATAGATTAGAAATCTTCTCTTGTGCTCTGCTGTCAGTCGTCACCAAGATCAGAATAATTTTTAAGCATGAGTCTGTTATGATAACTTTCTTCAATAAGCCATAAGTCTTTCCTTTGCTAATATATCATCTGGTTTAGTTACACTTTATTGTTCACCACGAATTCAGGTATAAAAGGCAGACCTTGTTTGCTATGTTTTCAGAATCATTGCTATGAGAGGCCATAGCAGCTTCTTCTCCTTTTGTATAGCAGTATCAAGCCTCCAAGGCTCTGGCTTTGCTGCGTGACATAAGTAGACAGTAAATTTTTGTCCTATTTAACTGGCCTGTTGAGTCTTTTTCTTGATAATTAAGTTCATCAGCCGGTTTTTAAGTCTGGTCAGAACATAATTGATATAGCCCTAGAGTATCAGATGAAATTAGCAGTTGTTTATTCTTGCTCATTCCAATTATTTACAACTCTGGCTACATCATTCCTTTCTGTGCTATTTTCTTCACATTCAGTGACTTTAATTGGATAAGGCTCAATAAATTTAGGAGCAAATATTTAAATATTTATATCCCAGCTTTCCTCAGAAAAAAGTTATGCCTTAGGCCTAGTCTCTGCATCTTTAATGCTCCAGTTTCCTCAGTATCTGCAGTAATGTATCTTAGCAGAATGATAAAAAAGAAGTAAAATAGAAGTCCTTACAATCCTCATATACTATCTACCTCCATATGTTGAGATGTTGGTGATGACTGGGATAGGACAAAAAGAAAGAATGCTATCTTCATTTAAGGAGTAATTAAAAGTAATCCCAAGTTATGGTAGACTGTGCAAGCTGATCTCCAGAAGCTTCTTGTTTCTTAAGTTTTACAAGCCAAACCAAACCAAACCAAAGATGAAACTAAAGAGTAAAGAAAAGGGTACAGCAGATGAGCAGTCAGCACCTTATCTGAGGGTTTCTTGGTAGTGCATGAGCTAACAGGGTGAGAAGGCAGGAACAGGGACACTGATGAGGCAGAGGGAGGGAGAAAAGGGCATGGACGGGTCAAGCACATGGTGTCAATGGGGTTATGGTTTGGTTTCCTCATTGGAGGATGCCGCAGAAGGCTGAGAAAACTGAGGCCACTTCTGCGAATTGGCCACAAAAGCACTGTAGTAGCACGGACCCACACCCGCCGAGGGAGGGAGGCGGGATGAGGAAGTCTGGAGTAGCAGCAATAACCTTCACACACAAAACCCGCCAGGTGGGCTAAACAGAACCTGCTTCTGCTGGACTAACACCGAGTGCTGCTTCCCCTCTGCTCCCGGTGAGCTGGGCAGGGCCATACGCCCTGCAAACAAGGAAGCGGATCCAGCAGTTTCTGTTTGGAAAGGTCAGAGTTGCATAATAGCTCAACCAGCCCTCAACACCCAGGTTACAAGATAGTATTGGATTTCAGCACGTGGTGTTTTGGTCTGCCCGTCTTGACAAACTAGTACAGGTTGAAATACTGTGTTTGAGTGACAGGAGGACATCCGTGTGCAGGGAACAGTGTGTTGTTGTTTGCTTTTAAATATGCTTTGCCTTTCATTCATTTGCAATTGCTTTTTCAGCATCATATAAATGAATCAGAATAACTGTGACTCAGCAGGAATAGCATAAGCCTGGCTGCTCTAATATCTAATGTTTCTCACAGAACCAGTACTCTCATCAGTTTTACAACATGGGGAGATGAGACCCTGCCTGAATCAATGGTCTTCTTTATATGCATCATGTCCATCTTGCAGGTGGCACCAATCTATCCATTGCTCATGGTAGGTGTGCTGTGAATTTTGTTTGGAGGGTAGAATCTGTTCAAGGTGAGAGAGATACTAGGGATCCATACAGCTTTTTCCTACTTTTTCAAGCGATAGCAAGACATCAAATGGAACAAGTTCTGAGATTCTTTTTCCTAATTCCTATGCAGCTTTACTCTGGGTTTTGGTTTGGTTTTTTTTTTTGCTATTTTGTTCAGTCTAACAAAGAATGCCCTTAGCACTCAAGTTTTACTAGAGCATATAGATTGTATCACAAGGAAACAGACTGGGTACAAGGCTGATTCGAACCTTTAAATTTACACAATGCAAGAAATTGGTCTTCTGTAAGCCCCTAGTCTCCATTCACAGAAATGGGCAGTTATGTATTTCAATTTTGAGGAGCTCAATGGAAAATTTTAGGTTGCCTTTTGTATGTCTGGAATCCTTTGGGTTAAAAAAGAAACTTTGACATGTTTGCTAACAAAACTGTTGAAGACTGGAAGGCTAGTTCTTATTTCCAAAAAATAAAAGCACAAAATCCATTTGTAAGCATTGCTGAGCCCAGGGCAATTGTAGACCTGTTAGAAACAAGGAAATAAGAAACGCTGTGGATGTAATTGCAGCTCTCTGACCACTTTGAAACCTAGCATGGCATGACTTGTTTACCAAAGATCATGGTTCTGAAGGACCCAGCTCACGCAGGCTGGAACAACCACATTCTCGTCACTTAAAAAAAAATTCTAGAAATGGAAAAATATTTTCTTGAAGTTATACAACACCAAGTTTGTTGATAGTAAGTTTTAGGTCTGATTGCAGCTTGTCTTGAGCAGCAAAGCTATTAGAGTAGCCAAAGTAATGGAATGAACAAGCTAACACTTGCTAACTGATAAACATCAATAGCTCATTAATAAGTTGTGTTATGATCTGCCTTGGAACATGATGAAAGATATGAAAGGAACTTGATGCTTTATCCATTGAGCAGTCCAGACACAAGTTCTTTTGTTCAGAAGTAATCAATGAGGGCAAAAATATTCTCTCAAGTACCTATGAGATTTTAGTTGCATTTTATTTTGTTCAAAGATTTTATTGATTTCAGTCAATAATCTCTTCTTTATATTCTTTCATGTGAAAAGAACAGGAGAAGGTCAACCCACATTTCTTTCGGGTATCATCTCAACCACTGTTGAGATGGAGAAGTGCTTATTTATACCTGTGCCAGCAGCATGAGCACTGATAAAACTGGGATTCCTGATTGTTTGAAAAGGTGATCACTAATGGTCAAGTGAAAATTTGACCAAGAATGACAGCTTTCAGGGCACACATTTTCACAGCATTTTACATTTGAGAACTATCCTAAGTCCTTTATTGGTCATGAGTAATGCAGTGACAAGTCAGACCCATTCAGTTCATACATTCTGGACCAGATTGCTTTATATGAAAGCATGGCTGTTTTCTGTGGTTATTAATATTTAATGCTAGAAATATTCTGTTCCCATGTCCATAATTTACACAAGTATGGTGGTCTCATATATAACAGGACTAGCATTTGTCAGGGCAGTTGCTTTCATATATTGCTTAGCATTAAAACACACAGACTACATCATCTCTGTGTTTTTGTCCTTAGGACAAAGAATATGTATGTTGTAGATTAATTTATGCAAGTGATCCCACAGGTCTTTAATATTTTCCCTTTCCTCATAGCATCCTGGCAATATTTTAAGAAACATACTTCTTTGTCTCAAAAAACTACTGAGTCCTCCTTTAATTACTTCTGCTGATATCCTCACAATGAGATCTAAAGGGAAAGTGTTTTTCAATAGTATATAGTTTCCTTAATTGTGCAAAACATTTCTAAAAAGATTCAAGTCACTGTGTCATGATAAACTTATTTCAGGTATGTATGCTTTCACTATTCTTTGTAAGACAACTGGTGATACAGCAAAACTTTTGATTTTTCTCGGCATTGCCATAAAATATAACATTTTTGTAAAAGATGCACAGCTATGCAAGGAAAGTTTACATTTCATTTCAGATGTGAATTTAGAAGATTCTTTTACTACTATTTTCTTATTTAATATTTTTCCACACCTGTCATTAATGGCAGGATGTAGCCTCAGATATGAGTATGTAATTTTCATCATCAGGAACAATGCATAACAAAATATTTTATTATGGTATACTGCTCCCTGAGATTTTTTGGGTTTTGTTTTTTTTGGTTTGGGTTTTGGATTTGGGATTTTTTTATTAAGAGGTTGAATCGAAGATTTGTTGTCAGCCAAAATCTCTGAAGCAAAAAATATTTTACCTGGCTAAAATCTTTGACTATTTTGTATTATATACAATTTTTTTTTTCTGACATATCCCTAGGCATCTAAACTGCCTCATGGTTTATGCTACAAAAAGGACCTGTTCTTTACCTGTGTTTAATCCATACGAGGAGGAAATGCTGGGTTGTAGATTTTCCATTGGGACATCCCCTTTAACTGTATGAAAGCACAAGATGGTGTAGTGGAGAGAGATCAGACCTTGGGGGCTGGAAGGCTTGGATTGTTTTCCTAGCCATTTCTGCAAGACTTCACTCCTCCATGCCTCAACTTCACCATCTGGAAAAAGGGACTAATGGTACAAACCTCTTTTGTAAAACAAACAAGCAAACAAAGAACCTCTTTGAGTTCTCCTGGTGAGAACACAGCTACACAGAGAGAGTTTTATTATTATCAGCATTATCGGCTGGGCTCCACAGTTGTACAAATCCTGCAGTAATCACTTCCTTCCTTGTTTTTTTTTTCAGAATAGAGAGGCCGAGGCTGTTTAAAATGCCAGTGTTATGCAGAGGATATGCCTGCATTCTTGTTTGTCTAGAACGCCATGTTTCTCACATTAAAATTTATGAAACAAAATTCCAATTAATCATGTCGACAGAGTGGATTTTGTGGGGCACCAACACGGAATGTACAGTGCTCAGTTATCTGGCCCTCAGATTTGCATTCCTCTGTTATATCCAGCTTTAAAGAAGACACTTCCTTTAATTTTGCTCTTTGCATAAATAATAATTGATAAATCCACAGAAAATAACTGCCCCCTTGGGCCCCCAAGGGAGGTTATGGGTTTTTTTTAAAAACTTATTTAAAAATATATCTTTATTTTTGGGGGTGGTATTATTGGCTACTCTATTTTTCTTCTTAGTAAACCCCTTTCCCTTCTCTGGACCAAATATATGAAATTGATAGAGAACAGCTGCTGTTCAGTCTGCTGGAGTTTTATAACATGTTATCAAACCCTTTGAACACAGCTGGTGAACAGACGCTCCTCAGAGCATGCATGCCAGCAGCTCTTTGTGTTGAAAAGGTAAGACAGTCATTTGGGGGAAATCCTACTCAAGCAGTACAGATACTGCATCAGAAAACTTATATGCAGGGACTGAATGTTCTGCACATATGGGGTTCAACCAGAGGCTGAAATTCACGTTAGATGGGAGATCTGAACTAGAAGTGAAGTCAACTTCCACAAAGGCATTTACCTGGAATTACAGAACTTTAGCAATGAATCTTTGAACAGGTTTTCCCTCTGAAGTCTCTTTATAACAAGCATTGGGAAAAGGCCAGTGTACTGCCGGGATATTACTACGTAAACATGGAGTTATTGTGTGATCGCCCTGAAATCCTGAGTACTCAGTGGAGGTGGTCTGTTGACAGAGGTGTTAATCTTGGTTTACATGGTTGTCTATCCCCTGTGGCCTTCCGCTACATGCAAGTATTCCTGTAAAGCACTGAGGTCCTAAGAGCATTTCTGCAAATATGGCAGCAATTTTTTAGGCAAAAATGGATTGAATACACTGCTGAAATGGGGTGGCAGCTTCGCTTTGCCTAAGGGATCCCCTGATCACAGCCTGCAAAAGCTGCAGTTTGGCAGCCACTACAGCTGTTTCTAACAGAAACAGTGTGGCTGTCCTTCATGGCCAAGAAGTAGAAACAGCAGGGCTCTCTGGAAAGCTCCTGGAGCCAACTGTGCTTTCTTGTGGGCACCACCCAAAAGCATGAGACTCACAGGGTTGCGAGTATTGTCAAATCCCTCATCCTGAAACTAAGCAGGCTGGGAAGTAAGTATGCCCAAGAGGTCTATTGCATTGTCAGATGCATTTAACACCTGTGAAAAACCCGTGCTGCTGCTGTGTTGCAAACATTATGTGACAAGCCTGACAAATGACTTAAGCAATGACGTGACTGCTCTACCACATTTTCCAAGGTGGTAAACCAGAGAGGAAAGTGTGCATCATTTAAGAGGTGTTGTTGGAACATCTGGTTTTCATATAGATAAAAATAGATGCTATCAAATGACTACCCAGTAGGCTACATGATATTATTTTGTTCCCAGTTGATTATCTGCCATATCAAAACATCCACAGTCATGCAGGCATTAGGCTCTTGTCTTCAAAGGCAAGAGCAGGAGTGGAAATCTTGATTTATGAAAAAAATGCAAAGGGCCAGTAGGATATATCTTTCGTGTATCAGCCTGTTCAGGCTACTGTTTTATGCACTTGGGTGCATAATTCAGATTGATCAGCCAACTCCACATTGCAAGACAGCAGATTTGGTCCATTGCTCTCAGCCCTTTGGAAACAGTGAACCACAACTGCTATCAAAGCAGCACTTAAGGAAAGCAGAGTATAAGTTTCCTTCAGAATGGATACATAAACCATAAGTTTTGGGATACTTCATATGTAGGTTGATCTGGACCGAAATAAAAGATCCTATTTATTTTCCCAGTAGGAGATTCAACTTCTCTACATAGTTAGGAGATTTCCTGATTTTTTTTTTTTCATTTTTCAGAAACTGAAATAACTTTTCCAGTTAGTGCTGGAAAAGCTTACTTCTAAGTTTGCAGCAGGCAGGGAAAATACGGGAAAAGATGCAATATTGTGCAAAAATGTCAGGCTTATGGGTCATATTTGAGTCATGTTGGCTTGAGCCAGACTAACTCATGATGTAAATCTAAAATTTAGTGAGGGATCCAGTTGCTGGAATGTACTTTGCTTTCAAAGGAAAGGTTAAAGACCTTAATAGTCGTAACACCCCAGCATGTTAAGATTCTAGAGAAACATTAATGATACTAAACAGAAAGTTTTCAGCTTGTCCCACCACATCAGTCTAATTTCCACAGAAGCAGAGAAACTTGTTTTGCATATGTTCAGAGGAAAAATTTCTTATTGCTGCAAACTATGGAAATAGAAACCAAAAATCAGGAGAGAAAATGGTAAACAGTAGTCAGCTGTAAACCCAATAGTAGGAACAGAAGGAGGAAAATTATGAAGCGCAGCAAATTAAAGAAACCAAATGCAGTTTAGATAATATATTACAGTGATTGTAAAACAACATTAACATCTTCCTTTGTCTAGTGACAACATAAGGCAAACAAAGCCTTTCTTCCATCTATTAATTGCTCATTGTTCTTGTAAATGAACAATAGCTATGAGGAGTGCAGCATCAGGTCATGATCACATTTACTGAAGGATGAATAAGAATTGCCTCCAGCCCCTCAGAAGTGTTATACACATTTAGCAACAATGGCAATACTGTGCCAGAATAAATTACTTATGGAAATCTATGAAGCCCATTAGGCTATATTTTTGCCAGTTTGCATCTCAGAACAATCAGAGTCTTTAGCCAGAGAGGAATTTTTCTTTTAGCTTAAAATGTAACTAAAAGCCAATAATTCATTGCATTTGCATAGGAAAAAGACTTAGATATGTTTTCAGGTTCTGTATGGTTAAAATGCATGTCTTGTCAAATTAATTCAGCCATAAGCATACTGCAAATAATGTGCAAATCTCTTCTTCCTTATTTGCTGAGTTACTTAATCTGTTTTTTCTTTAAAACTTACACTTCATCTGGTTTTCCACACTTCTTTTACCAACGGATAAAAGACTATTATTTCTGTTTGCCATCTAAAGCCTTTCAGCTAGCAAAACAATTGCTTAAACTCTACCTTCATCTGACATAGCTGTTGACGCAGTATGTGGAAATTTACAGCTGCTGCCAAGAGTCACGGGGTTCACAGAGAGTACAAATACTGAGAATACACTTATCAAAGTAAGTGGGAGAGAAAAACAGTAGAATACATAGATACTGAAATACATCTTGTCTCTAAAAGGGAAGATACTCCCATGCTTCATGGAGACGTCAGAATAAGAAGTTCTGCCTCCCACAAAGGCTTGAGAAGCATTTATAAAATACATAGCTGTGGACAATCACAATTTTCAGTGAAGTCCGTGATAAGCCTGTCTGGATCATCTACCTAATAACATAGAAGTAAGACAAAGAAAAGATGATCTAAGTTTAACAATAGTGGGGCAACCCACACATGTTGGTAAGGAAGGGTGCTGATATGGGATTTCAGGTCAATAGCTGGAGTCTGGAGTAACTTTCACTAAGGTTCCATGGAAAAGGGGACTTCCTTCATGGCCTTGGATTTGACACATGCTTTATTTCCTCATTTCAAACTCATGGAGGCCCTTTTACAGCCCCTCTTTTGCACTGGCTTGCACAGTCATCTTTAAGCTATCCCAGCAAAAAGACTCAGACAGGAAAATATATACAGATTAACAGTATAAAGCAATTACTTATTGGCTAATGCACAACATTAAAAAAAAGCATTGCTGAGATTTACTGAGCTATTTGGGTAAGTGTTAGTGTGCTCACCACCCTGGATAGAGCAGCTTTAATAAAGAAAATGTTAACTACACCCCTAAATGTTACATTACCATCACTGAAATGGAGCACGTTATTCCTGATGAACTGTTTGGTCACAACCTTCTTTTGGCAACAACTGAATGCAGAAATCACTGCTAGAAGGAGAGGAGATCAGACCTAAAATGCTTATGAAAATGCCTATGAAAAACAGCATAACTTTGAAGTAAGACAGTCCATTGTTTGGTGTGTGCATTTCCCTACTCAAGCACCACATCGCTGCACTGATCACAAGAAAGAGCAAGCTTCAGGATGGTATTCACCTGGGTATTGTGACTATTTTAATGCTTTTCTTGTCATTTCTACCCTTCCCTAACACATTTGAACCTGGGGCGAAACAGTAACTACTGTGACTTCACAGTTTAATATGCTTTCCTACTTACATAACTTCTTAATTTCTTAGAACCATAGAACCATCATTTAGGTTGAAAAAGACCCTTAAACTCATTGAGTCAAACTGTAAACCATGCCCCTAAGTGTCACATCTATACCTCTTTTAAATACCTCTACGGATGGAGACACCACCAGTTCCCTGGGCAGCGTGTTTCAGTGCTTGACAATCCTTGCAGTGAAGATTTTTTTCTAATATTCAATCTAAACATCCCCGGGTGCAACTGGATCCACCTCCTCTTGTCCTGTCTCTTGTTAGATAGGAGAGAGACCAACCAACCCCCACCTTGATACACCCTCTTTTCAGGTAGTTGTAGAGAGTGATAAGGACCCCCTGAGCCTCATTTTATCCAGCTCCCTGAGCTGTTCCTCACAGGACTTGTGCTCCAGACCCTTCACCAGCTCCATTGCCCTTCTCCGGACTTGCTCCAGCCTCTCAGTGTCCTTCCTGCAGTGAGGGGCCCGGAACTGGACGCAGCACTCGAGGTGTGGCCTCACCAGTGCTGAGTACAGGACAATCCCTGCCCTGGTCCTGCTGCCCACACTATTGCTGATACAGGCCAGGATGCCATTGGGCTTCTTGGCCACCTGGACAAACGCTGGCTCATGTTCAGCTGGCAGTGACCAACACTCCCAGGTCCTTTTTCTAACAGGCATCTTTCCAGCCACCCTTCCCTAAGCCTGTAACTCTGCATGGGGTTGCAACTGCAGGAGCCAGCATTTTGCCTTGTTTAACTTCATACAACTCTCCTAAGCCCTCCTTTTGTTGCTGATGTACCTACAGAAACATTTTTTATTGTCTTTTATGGCAGTAGCCAGATTAAGTACTTGCTGGGGTTTGGTTCTTCCAGTTTTCTTCCTGCATAACCTCATGACATCCTTGTAGTCCTCCTGAGTTTCCCACCCCTTCTTCAAAAGATCATACTCTTTCATTTTTTTCCTGAGTTCCAGAAAAAGCTCTGTCTATCCAGGCCAGTCTTCCCCACTGGCTCATCTTTCGGCTCATGGGGACTGCCTGCTCCTCTGCCTTTAAGATTTTCTGCTTGGAGAAAGTCCAGCATTCTCAGGATTGTCTACCAAGGGACTCTGTCAACCAGGTTCCTAAAAAGGCCAAAGTCTGCCCTCTGGAAGGCCAAGGTACGCATTCTGCTGGCACCCCTCCTTATTTCTCTGAGAATTTTATGATTGCTGCACCCAAGGTTGCCTCCAGACATCACTTTACCCACTAGTCCTTCTCTGTTCACATATAGGAGGCCCAGCAGGCCCCTTCCCTAGCTGTCTCTGACCAGCTATGTAAGGAAGTTACCTTTCACACACTCCAGGAACCTTCTGGACTGTTTCCCCTCTGCTGTGTAGTGATTTGAACAGACATCTGCTAAGTTGAAATCTCCCACAAGAACAAGAGCTAGTGATTGTGAGACTTCTCCCAGCTGCTTATAGAATTTGTCATACCTAGGCTAGGTTCAGTCAGGACTTGGAAATCTCTGAAAAAGGCAGTTCTCCAAGGACATCCATGAAGGAAAAAACCTTACCTGACTTGTCCCGCACGTGGCTAGAACAGATGGTGTGTAGTGTCAGAGTTAGAAAACTCCATGTTGCTGACTGCGGAGTTCAAACTGTAGCAACACTGTGATTTGGAAAACTCTTCAGAGGTTGTATCAGGAAACCTGTGATTTTATATACTGCAATTTTTATTTGTGTGAGAAATACCCAGGAGAACATCATAATTTGTATTTCTTGCATCTCTCTGGTGGCACAAATATAACAGGAGTAAAAGAGCAAGACTCATATGAAATCTGCTAATTTCAGTGTTGGTTGACAGCTCTGTAATCCTTGTCAGTATCTTTGACAAACCTTATAGTATTGCAATTTTCTTGATGATATTTGAAGGGGAGAAAGGCTGGAGTTATCAGCTTGATATAACTATCAAGATAGTCAAGTAATCTGTCTGTGGATATCTTACTGTGTGTTGTGGTTTGACGCTGGCCCAATGCCAGGCACCCACAAGAGCCGCTCACTTGCTCTCACCTGCCTCAGCTGGGCAGGGGAGGAAAAAGGAAAAAAAATTAATGAACGCTTCATGAGTGAGATAAGGACCAGGAGAAATACTTCAAGGGTGAAACAGGCTCAACTTAAGTTGCAAAATGAATTTATTACTAACAGAATCAGAGGAGAATAATGAGAAGTAAAAGAAGCCCTTAGACCCCCTTCCCCCTCCACAGCCCCTTCCTCCTTCCCACCGACAGCGCAGGGGACAGGGCACGGGGGTTTGGTCAGTTCATCTCCGAGATTTCCTCTGCTGCTCCGGGAGAGGAGTCCTTCCCATCTGATGCCGTGGGGTCCCTCCCACAGGNTTGTTTTGATTTTCTTCTTAAATGTGTCATCACAGAGGTGTTACCAACCTCTCTCATTGGCCCAGTTTTGGCCAGCAGCATGTCCATCTTCAGAGCCATCAACCATTGGCTCTGCCAGACATGGTGGGAAGCTTCCAGCAGCTTCCTCACAGGAGCCATCTCAGTACCCCCCTGCTACCCAAAACCAGGCTGTGCCAAACCAATGCACTGTGTCACCATGCTCTGCAATCAGAACTGGCATAATTAAGAGTACTGGATATCTAATGCGAAAAGCAGATTTTAATCACATTGTTTACTGCCAGGGCATCTGGAGAGTTTTCACTTCCCTGGTTTTTAGATTCAACAGGAATAGATACAACAAAGTATTCTCCAGGGAATTGTTTGGTTTCATAAACAGATCTTGACTTTAAGACTTTCAGTAGCTTATGCAGAGGGGATTAATGAAGAAAATGGGTTTTAAAGTCAGTTGTCCATCATGGAGATGAGTTTTGTAGTTTGTGGGCCCAGAAAATATAGATATTTTACAAAGACTTTTGAAATCTATCTGCGAGGTGCCTCAACACCAAGTACTGCCTCTAATAGTGGGAAAAGCATAGACCTGGCACAGTACTGTAATTTGAAACACCCTACTAGCTGATGGAAAAAGGAAAGGGTTCTCAATGTTTTTGCATCAAAATCCATGGAACTGTATCCACCCTATGGGCACTGTGAAGATGCAGTGATTTTTAACTGAGCACTTGAAATTTCTTCTCTCAAATTACTCAGGCAAGAAAAGATTTTTTTGCATTGCCTGGCTCAGACTATAGTGCAGCCCATGAAAGGAAGAACATCTCCTCAGATTAATGAGCCACTTAAATTGTGTATGTGTGTGTCTGTGTGTGTGTGTGTGTGTGTCTGTGTTTGTATCTTTCCCTCTGAGACATTTAATAAGCAAATAACAGCTGTACTCCAGTTCTTTAATCCTGCCCAGTTATCAGATCTGTAATCAGCATGCTAGAGAGCACAGGTTGTGGGACAGTTTTTGTGACTGATAAAGCCGTTGCAGCACCTTACCTTAAATGACAGCTATTTTTCTGAGAAAGGAGAAAATACAGGATGAGGCTGGGCATATTTTAATTGCTAATCATGTTTTGATTGCTCTGAAGGTTCCCTGGTTGTGATATGTACAGTACTTGTGTGAACTGTGTTACATTACACACCAGTGAAAAGATGGCCAAACCCTGTTATCAAGACATGTACAAATTTTGGTGCAGAGTAGGGCATTAGTCCTTAAAACCATGTTGTTTAGAGGGTACATCAAAATGCCCAGTGTTCAGTGTTAGCATGGCAGCCTGGCACACAATAGATGACACCCATCCACTGCCTGAAGCTGATGATAAATAGCACAATGAAGGTAAGATTAAGCAAGTAGTCAGAGTGATTCACCAACTGGATTAGCAAAACAGAAAAATCCATGAGGCTTTCCATGACCTCCCCTCAGGCTTTTGTTTTCCATGGAGCTGAGAGTGCACAATTTCCAGTGGATAGTGTGAAACAATGCAGTGTAGCTTCACAGAGTGAGGGGCAGTCTGAGGCATAACCCCGCTGCTGCCTGTGGTCAGTAGGGCCCATCCCTCAGTCACACCCCACTTCTGCTTTTAGACAGAAAGGAGGATTGGAGGCTGCAGAAGGGAAGAATTTGGATTGCATGCTGGCTGCAAGTGAAGCCCCTCTGCCAGGGATTTCAGGTTCTAGCTTGACTTGATTGTGTATGTGTGGTTTTCCTCAGTCTGAATTTTAATGCTCTGGTTTGAATTCAGCCAAATCTGGCAAAATAGAAGAGCAGCCTTGACAGTAACTGTGTTTCATGGAGAAGGTTCTCTGGGCAGAGAGAGGGAACACAATTAATGCCTTCACTAACTGAACTGCTCCAGTAAGAGTCATGGGCATCCAGAAGGAGAGAACCCAATCAATGAATCTCAATCCATGAGAAAGTGTATGGGAATGGCTCTTGACCCTTTGAATTTACCTCTCACATTGCAAGCTGAAATGGTGGTTGGATGATCAAGATCCACAGCAGAGAAAAGAGTAAAAAGAAGTGGAAGAAAAGGGAAAAGGCAATACAGAGAACAGCCAGAGGGAACGATGAATTTCTAGACCTTGTAAAATCAGGAAAACAATGGGAGCCAGAACTGTATCTGTATTCAGAGCTTACAGACTTTAGCATAGCTAGAGATTAAAGAAGAAAAAGCAGACAAATATTGTTTTCACTATTTCATGAGGTAGATGAGAGGTGAGAAGTGAAAAAAACATGATTGCCAGTAATAACAAAGTCATTGGAACAACTGATAAGGTAATTTCATGTAAACGCAACACAAACTAAGCCTTAAAATGAGACTGGTTTACTTTACCTGTGCCCAAGAACTAGAGGGGCAACCAAAGCACTTTTCAGAGCAGGGATATCTGATATTTTCATGTAACTTTGGAAGGATTTTTAAATTCCTTAGCTGAAAGACAGGATCATTTGTTGTACTTGTGACTTCAGCATGCAGGAATTATTCTTGAGAAAAACAGATATACTCTCCAGAAATGCTTTTGAAAAGTGGGGACAAATGAACTATCTGGGGAAAGGATTAAATTCATGGCAGACACTTGAGCAGAGAAGGCAACAAGCACTACAAGAAATCTAGGAATCAGGCCAGAGGGTGTTATACTCTTCTGTTGCAGAACCACTGTTCAGAGCAAAAAAAAAGAGAATACTTGGGGTGCAAGAAGGCGGGAAGTGAAAGACATCATATGTACTTTCTTCTGACGAGAAACAAAAAAGAAAAAAGGAAAAAGACAATACACACAGGGTGTAGAGATATACTGCAGGAAGGCACATGCAATGTGACTGGAGATACTCTGTGCCTCCGCTGGAGCAGGTGATTTTCTCTCAGGTTTGAAGCTGACAGGTAGACACCCAGTACTCTTTTTTTATTTCTTTCTTTTCTTTCTTTCTTTTTCTTTCTTTCTTTCTTTCTCTTTCTTTCCTTCTTTCTTTCTTTCGTTCTTTCTTCTTCTTTCCTTCTTTCTTTTTCTTTCTTTCCTTCTTTCCTTTTTGTCCTTCTTTCTCTTTTTTCTTTTCCTTCTTTCCTCTTACTGTGGCTCTCCTGAAGCAACAAAGAAGGGATGATCTGCTTTTTTACCCAAACCTCTCAATACACAAAAGTATTTTCTCTTTTAAGCCAGTTATCCAAAGCTGTAATGTTCCACATGGATTTCACTCTGAGGTGCTGATGCAAAACTTACTAAACTGAATAGACAGATCTTGTCCACAGTATGTTTTGGATTAATATGGTATGTCTCCAGTGTCAGCCGTGAAAGAGGTGTGATCTTGTTCTCAAGTTCATAGTCATATCTAGTACGCACAGTAGACACAAAAATATTAACTCAAGCATATATCCTTTGTGGACAGAAAATCTAGATCTCTCCCAATGAGTTTAACAGTGCCAGGGCTCTGGCCTCTGTATGGTGATGCAAATGTCTTTAAATTTAATTTTTACATTGTCTTCAGCATAACTTTCCCCTGGGTAACATTCTCACAATTTCCAGCTTTCCAAGAAATTTCCCAAAATTTGCTTTCCCAAATTGCAGTTTGGATGGTGATAGGAAGACTTATGTGATTCACGTGGTTTAACAAGTATATTGCTGGACTATACTAGCTGGCATCAGGAGCAGAGAATAAGGCTTGGCTCTGCTTCGTTTGCAGTAAAGATACAGGCTGAAAGAGAAAGGTCAATCGTGGTGACAGTCTGTTAGCATTTGACCCTGCAGGTCAGCCTCACATGAGCTGTCTCACTAAACCCTGCTCCAGATGGAGGTACTCCTAGATCAGCTACTTCTGTGCACTGTGTGGAAGTTCTGAACAGAGCAGCAGCCAGCACGCCATCTCCTGAAGGCTTGCATGGGCAGGCATAGAGACATGGTGGTCAGCTCTTCACACCTCACAATGTGAAACTGCATGGAGGAAAAAGAAAATTACTAAACATAACACATCATCACCAGCTATTAAAAAGTCTGCTGAGCCTGGCTGTAAGGAGAAAACAAATACAGTTTTCCCTCTCTACTTTTTCTCAGAGTTACATCTACCAGTGAACTTATCTCAGTGTAGTGGTGACGCCTGGTCTAGGAACCCCCAGGCGGTATCTGTGCTGCTCAGAGGGCTGACACAGGCTATGGCTCAGCCAAAGCGTGCTATTTCAATAACAGAAACCAAACCCTGTGTTTGAAAAAAGATGTTTCTTCCAAATGTTGGAGAGGAGAGTTGATATTTGTGAGCTTAAAAAACACGTCAACTTGCCAGGAAGCCTATGAAAAATAATATTTTTTTTCTTGAAAACAGTCTTTTGATTCCTGTTTGTTAGATGAAATCCATTTGCCAATATTTTGAAGTTACCTTTTGGTTTGTTTTCAAAGATAAAATGTTTCTTTAAAGAACTGTAAACAGAGTACTGGAGTTATTTTTTAAAAATTAAATTATCTTGGAATTGTTTATAAACCTCCTCCAAACCATCACAGAATTGAAATACGGATAGTAATGAGCTCAGTGGATATTGGATCACTAAACCTAGCTTATCCAAGACTGCACTGATCTGTGAGCTGGTTTTCTTTACTCTTCGCCCTTAGAAGCTCTCCAAAAATGGCTCCAACAGTTTCCAGATATGAATGCTCTTTAATTTATTTATTTTCTTCATACTGTTTTCTCTGTTTATTTCAATGTTTTATTATCTCTTTAGAATAAAATAATTAAGATTTGTTAATAATAGCTACCTCCTCAACAAAACCTTTTAAATGTGTGTGGTGCTGCTCACTTGGCTGCTATTTCTGTGAGTTTTAGAAACTGCTTTTTGTAAACTGCATGTTTGTTCATGTTGGGAAAGATCAATGCAATTGGTCACACATGGACAGGCCTTTTAAATTCATTGTCTCCAATTATAATAGCAATTGTGGAGAAAGGTGTCTTTTTGCACAGGAATTTTTCCAGTAGACATTTGCAAAGAATCTATTCATGCACATTTGTACCTCTGTTGAAAGCATTCTTCAAGTCAAAGGAGTCCTTGAAAAATTGGGCTGGTAGCTTAGAAGCAAATTTTCAATTTATAGAAGCACAAAGCCTTTTGGTGAGTGATGGTATCTGACTGATCCTTCTGTACATAAAGTCTATGCTTCAGATAAAGATAATATTAATTAGTTTCTCCAAAAGCAAGCTTCAGAGCATGAGCAGAGTTCCTGAAAAAACTTATAACTTCATTCTCTTGGTATTTTGGCATCTGTCTTCCATTTCTTATATTGGAAGTAATTTTACATATGAGAAGAAGCAACACTAGTGCTTCCAGAAAGGAAACAAGACATCTCATTTCTAAGTTCATTTGCCTCGTCCATTGGAAATTAAATAGAATCCTTCCACCTCTGCTGTGCTTCCAATAAACACGACCTGAAGATTCCAGCCCAGAACCACGATGCAAAATGTCATCAGTGTCAACATTATTGTGGTGCTGTATCCATGCAGGACGTGGTTCTTCTGCATCTTTCTTTTGGAAGATCTTGGTTTACCCTGCAGCCTGGTGCATTTGGGCTTGTGTATAGGCAATGGAATTGAAGCTAGGACTTCCCTGGTTACTCAGATAAGTGTCATATTGGGGGTTTCAAAACTTAAAACATATTTGGACTTTTCAGGCTACTGCATACTGCAGCAATATCACAACACGATCAATTTGAGTAAGTTTATGTAAGTTTGGGTAACATCCCAAAATTGCTAGCAGTGTTTCCCGTTTCTGGGGAAACTTTGAAACATGCAAATAAAAGCAGTTATAATTAGAGGAAAAAAGAAAAAAAAATATTTTAGTCTTTTGTTTTTATTATTTACTTGTTATAAAATGGAAAGTGTTGGACAAGTGTAATTACCACTGTTGTATATAGCACCATCTATAATTATGCTATTAGATAGTCCTCGTGTGAAACAGCAGTGCTTTTTATGGAGATATGCTAGTGACTCTTTTATGTTATCTTCAGTTCTAGAAATAAGACATAGGTTGTTTCACTGAAAAGGCTCCTTTAATAGAAAAATCTATCTGTTATATCTGGTTTATCAGGTAAACACACATGTTGTTTCAGCTGACAGTTGAAAAACCACGGTGCGCTGTAATGAAGCCAAGTGCATTCAATAAAGGTCCTAAATTCCTGGCAGAGAGACAAACTGTTCAGGATTTTCAGTGAGACACTAACAGAGATCTGGTAGTGCTTTTTAAAAATTTTATTCCCCTTTAATGTCATTATAAAACCATTTCATAGACTGCATAAATGTTCCTTATTGTTTTACTTTATTGTCAGTGTCTAAGTAATAGTCCCACTTTCAGTAAACACTATGCAGTTCAGTAGCTCTGTGCCAGAGTGTTTATTCCTTGTTCTGATGAAAAAATGTATTTCATATGATGTAGGTCAAAGAAATATTCAGTTATTAATGTTTAGTGGCTGCTAGTAGAGGATAAGAAAAGGAAATTCTATACTGTCATCTTGCTGTTAATTTTCCACTCAGATTTACGAAAACATGACAAAGAATTAGAGAAGAGAAAACCCACTTAAATACCCCCATAAGTACAAAAAATTATCCTTTTTCTTTTTCTTTTTTTTCTTTTTTTTTTTTAATAAAAAGGAATTTCAGGAAGATGCCATACACAGCAGTAGGTTTTGGAGGAAATTGTAATGAAGTTTTAGGATCATGCCTTTCTCTTCTGGAGACCTCCTGACTAGTCTAGGTGTCCTTCAGGCATTGGTTGCTGGTTACTGTTTCCTGGCAGCTGTCATCTAGGTCAGGTAGATGAATTCTTCTGGACTGTCCTCTCACAGTCACATGTGGCAATATTCAACATTGTCCTGCTTTTTCACTTGCCTTTGAATGTGAATGAAGCTACAGTCTGGTGTGGAACTGAATTAATTTGAATCAGCAATATTTAAAGTTGCACTGGGTAAGGCTGTGAAATAAAGTCAACTACGATTTTTATTATGCATAGAAATTTCTGAGTAACTTAACTCTTCACAGAAAAAACCAGCATAATTGAGTGTATAATTGAAACCTTGTCAGAGGTTTAAGAAAAGCAAGGTAGATTAACCTGAAATTAAAAACTAGCTGAAGCTTGTAAGAAAAATGGATATGTGCATTAAGATTCTTGTTTCTTTCTATCCAAAACGTGGAACTGACAATCTGAAGCTGCAGGGTTTGATTTATCTACAGCACTTAATACCTATGCACCTCTTTCCCCATTGAAATGGAAGGTAAACACTGCGGAGAGCAGAGGCAGGTTAACACTGATTGGTTTTTCCATTGGCTTCACAGTTTTTTAGCAGCTTTTCTACAGAGTTCTTTTGATTTCTCTATGAAAAGAGAAAAAAAAAATAGTAAATATTCCTACTCAGGAACCATGAAAAACACCTTCCTTACTTACCATCTTCATAGATTATTTTTGCGAGAGTTTATCTTTAACTTTAGCATCTATGTAATTGGATTAGATTGAAATTAAACTGCATTACAATTGGGATAGAACTGCATTACTTTATGATTTCATCCTAAATGTCTATTATTTTCAAGTTTTCTTCCATTAAAATTTTCATTCTTTGATGATTGGTTTTCTCATTAAGCTTCTTCAGTATTTAATTGTGTGTGCGGTTATTTGATGAAGCCATTTTCATGCAACACAAAGGCTAGTAAGACAATCACTAAGAGAATACTCTGAAGACATAATATTCTTTTTCTTTCATGTCACTGCAGCCAGATTCCTTGATTCAGTATTTCTTGCCACAGAGGAAGCTGTTCAAACGTACAAGCTGCAGATTTGCTTATGGCACGGCCTTTTAGATGTCCATTTAGTACAACTCTCCTTAAACAACTTCATGAGTAAAGGCAGCCAGGAAAAAGAATAGCAGAGGTTGTGATTGCTGACATTAAAACTGAGCAAAACCACATTCACTGCTTACAGTGAAGAAATATTTTATGGCCATGAAGACGAGATTCATCTCAAAGGACAGACTTTGTCACTGCAATGTAAAGCTTTTTGCCCTGATCTGGGGCTGTGTAAGAAATAATTTTGCCATCTCTGACCTACAGCTGCTCATGCCCTTTTGCTCCCTGATCATGGAAAACTGGCTGCCAGCCTCTTCTCCGCAAAGTGTCAATTAGATTGAAATTGATTTTTACACTTCTGTGACAGGTGTAATAACTCGGGCAAAGATGACGATGGCATTCCAATTTGCTTTAATGAATAAGAATTTAGCAGAATTCATGTAAACACGGTGCCTGTTATTTTGCATCACTCAATTGTCTGACTTTTTCAATACTCTGTTCTCCTCATCCTGTAGCATTTTGTTTTCTAAATTGACAGTTCATTCAACTTGCAAATACAGGTTGAATTTAGTAGAATCTAACTTGCTGCTTCTAATTAGTTTTTTAATTTCACCAGTCTAATGAGAGGTCCACTGTGGAAAGAGGATGTCTTGAAAGATTTAATTCCATTTGAGACTTACTAGGACAGAGTCAATGCCTGACAATTTTTCATTGTTCATCCTTAAATCTTACTCTTCATGTGTGTGTTGCTGGCACTACTGTCTCAAGTCATGATCAGTAGCAGTAGTGATTCTGGACCTTTAAAAGTGGAAGCACTTTTGCGAGCCCTGTGAGCAGCAAAACTTAATATTAAACTATTTCTCCTCTCTATATTTCCCTTTGGTGAGTTGGACTTTTCTTGACGGGAACAGTTAACAATGGTAAGATGTATACTGCTTGAGAAGAGGTTTAGGTCTTGGCACTGACGGAGAAAGATCAATTCAATTTGTGCTGCATGAGGCCTGAGGGAGCTATTCACAAAGCTGAGCTGGTATTATTAGCACAGTTGTGATTCTATGAGTTCTCTCTGCTGATTTTAGGTGACGTGTGAATGGAACTGCCATGGCAATAATGGAATGTGGGTTAACAGTGCTATGCACAAGCTTCCAGCACATCTCTGTCCCTCAGAAAGTGAATGGTGGACCCCAGATGCTCCCTCAACTGATGAGACAATCAGCCAAGGAAAACATTCTAAAATAAGCTGTGGCAGCTTTAGCAATGAAAAGAGCAAAAGTAAACCAATTTGAGCAATTAGTAAGCCACGTCTATATAGATAAACTGGGGTTTGACATATGCAGGATTTAAACACAGTGACGATATGCGAGCAGTAGATGCACACAGAGTAAATATGATAGACATACAGGAAGCTTTCATCTGAGAATTTCACACAAAAATTTATAAATCATACTGAATGCAACAGCTGACACAAACAGAGCAGTATTTGTCCTTCTGATTTATAGGAAAGGCTCTCTCTTCATTATTGTAATGCGTAATATTTTTTGGGTGGATTTCCTAACTTAATTATTTCTTAAACTTGCAGGATCAACAGTTTGATAAATATTAACACCAGTATGGAACATTACACCTACAGTTAAATCACTGAATGTAAAACCCAGACACTTGCACACAAGCTGGGGATATTTTTATGTTCTGTAATGCTTTTTTTTCTTCCCACATTACAAACCCTCTGAGGAATGTTACATGTTCCAAACTGCTGATGTTTCCCTTTTCATTTATTGGCTGTTTATAGCTTTTAACTCTATTTATTATTTTGTTTTGATGTAGTAGTTCTTCTGCAATAATTGTATCAATTTTCATGCAGTCATGAGAGGAATCCAAAGAGAATCATGGTCAGGGTGTTTTATTTTTAAGTGTACTTTTTAATTGCAGGCTATTTCTGTGCCTTTTCCTGAATATATTCAGTGCAGGCACACCCTGTTTTTGGGTAGCTACCAATTCCATCATCTCTTCAAAAGAAAGCAGCATTTGTTTGCCTGTTGGACCAGACTAAGCTGAGCATGACCATAACTAAAAAGAAAGATGTTTCACAGGGTGGTTCCCATTAGAAAAAAAACCAAAAAGATACTGGAGAAGAGAGAATTCCTCCTGCCCATAACCGTGGATAAAAATAATCTCCAGAATGATAAAAAATTACTTGTCAACTGCACTGCAGAAGAATTAAAACTGTTGCAGATTTTAAGAATGCAGGGAATATTATTTCCTGCTTAATGTGATTTTTCTCAAAAATGGAAAATTTCCCAATTGTAACCTAAATGGAATTTTTATCTACCAAATGTATAATATGTTCACACCATTGCCAGCCTGTGTATTGACTGTGTCTGTAGTGTCTGTAAGACCAGGCTGATTTGCTGGCTTGCTGTTTTTCTTATTGTGGAACTGCTGGGCAGAGTTTCAGCCCATAACGACTACACTTTCAAATAATATCTTGGCATGATATGGGGGATAAAACTGGCTAGGGTGGTCTCCTTTTGGAAGTTTGGAGGCCACTGGAAGGAGAAATATTTTTATCTATTTGGGCAGGAAGCAGGCTGCCTTGCTCTCAGGGCTAGAGAATGGGACATACATACATACTAAAGTAGACTTAGTTCAGGTTTGGACCATGCTGTGCAAATAAGAAACACACCAGTCTCTCCTGGACGTGGAAAAGTTGGACTGGTTCACTGATGTAAAATGTGCAAGAGATCCTGTAGCCTCAGTTTGTCTCTCTTCAATAAGTTTTGTGCCTAGACTACTCTGCTTTTTCATGTGGCAGTGACACTTAAAGGAAAATTTATCCCAATATGCTAACCAAATGCTCAACAAAGTGTGAGGGCATGAGGCATACACTTTGTCTGCTATATAAGACTGTAGACATATTTTCAATTTTTTTTACTAATTTGAGAGAGAAAATATAACCAGCATCAGAGAAAACTACTAACTGGAAGTTTCAAAACTCTGGAGCTGGAGTGATAAAGCCTGACAAGCTAAAAGAAAAGTAAATAATGAATTTATCCTTTGAAGTCAATATATACATATGAAAATTCTCAGAGTTCTCAGAGGTTTAAAAAACTCACCATCATTTTCTCGTTTGACACATTGAGTGCTGAAAGCTGACTTTCCTACTGTCTGGATAAGGACTAAATCTCTTGAAAATTTGGCAACATTAAGGTACAATCCAATAATGGATGACATTGAGTGCTACAGAAGAGAAAAACTAAACAGCAGATCACCATAATTGTTTTTCCAAGAAAATCAGTTGCTTAGTCTGTGCAGGAGAGAGGGTTCTATATTTGTTTATTTTTTTCATGTATTGTGTAACTTTTGATGTTTCGTTTTGTTTTGTTTTCTAGTATGCACGTTAATGAGATCTGGTTTCATCCATCAGTTTTCACTGTGCTGTACAATGGAAGTATCAGGTGATAAAGCTGACACTGGGGATTCGTAGAATCCTTAGCCTTAAAGTCACATCTGGTTGCTGGCTTAAAATGACAATGTCATCTGTTAAAGGTGTCTTTTGCTTTCTGGATTTTTTGATTTACAAAGAAACCTAAAAACACTCGGCACTGACTGCTGAGACTAGAGTCAGTGGTTGGCCATTCTGCCTGGAAAAGAGGTTATTTCCCCATTTTGAACAAGCCAATTTGCCAAAAATGTTTTCAAGAGGAAATACATTCAGAGTATATGTTACAAGATCTTATCAAGATTTCAAAAGTTTAGGAGTAACTTTCCGGGGGGTACCTCAGAAGCAATGTCATCAAAAGCTTCTGTTAATAGACTTTCACTTCTGAAATCAGGATTCCTTTTGGACAAGTCCTTTATTTGGAAAGCAGAAAATAGGCTGTGCTCAGCTTCCACTCCTCTAATCACATTGAGTTATAGTCTCAATATGTTATCCCTATAGTTAAATGTCTTCCTTATGAATCACTTCCATGCATCTCCAGGACATCTCTTGGAAGGACTGCAAGCTACTGTTTTCACTCCCTTGCATTTGTTAGATTAGACAGTCAGCAATGGGATAATTTTTTTTTCCTATAAATATGGGCAATTAATGGATATGGATAATTATTTCAATTGGTAATGAAAAATACTATTAAAATTTATACCATTCTGGTCTTCTCTGATTTTTAACTAGGATAATTTTTACATTTGTGAAGTGAACATAAAAAAACACTTTTATGACTTCTTAAAACTGTATATACTTTTTCAAGATGTAAAAATCTTCCGCAGATATGAATCAATCAAGAATGAGGCAGCAGAAGTTTATCTGCTGAACTTTGAATCTTCTCCTGCTCTAAAATTCTCTGCAGTCAAAATCTTGGAAAAAAAATGCAGGTCTCAACAATGTCGTGTTATTTCAAACAACAATGTCTGGAAACAAGAGAGAGCAGCAAATTCTTCTTCATAAAGAGAAAAACGCTTAAATGGTTGAACTTCTGTGTAGCAAGCAAACAGAAGGAAGCAGTGCTACGGATGACAACGAGCAACTGTTTCATGCATGGTCCACTTCAGCATTTGGTACTTCTACATGAAAACATGTCCACAAATTAGAATGAAGTGGACTGCAAAGAACTCTCCTTTTAGATATGGTACCTATAAACCTGTTCCTAAGTGACATCTCTCTCCCCATCCCAGGCATTCCTTATGTTTAGCCAGCACTCTGCGCAACTACTTGTTTAGAAATGTCAGGCTCTTGGTAGCTTTTCCTAATTTGTGGTTAGAATGTGAAGACAACTGAAATTCTGTTCTAATTACTTTCTCTTATGGGTGGTATGAAAAAAGGCTTTTGTCTGCTGTTCTGAGTAAAAAAGTCTGAAATCCAGCTCTTTGTAACACATTTGTAGTTATTTTTGTGTTGGTAAAGAAGATCATCCGAAGACTTAAAGATAAATCCTAACCTTTGTTTTGTGTTTTTCTTAACAGAGTGAATGTCATTACATTAATTACAATAAAAGGTGAATTAATGATCTGAGAATTTTGTAGTGTAGAAGTTCTGGTAAAAGGCTTTGGATGTATCTAGTGGAGAATATACAGTGTGGTTTTGATCTCAGAAATACCTACTCTAAAGAGAAAATTACATTATGAAAATGAAACAGGAAGCAGAAGGATTTGGTTTGTTTGATAAATAATAAATTCTACCATATCATGGCTGGGTTTTATGGCTCTGGGAAAAAATGTAGAATTTTGGATATCACAGAAAGAATACTAGTTTTAAAATACTGTCTTTGGAATGGTATTTGTGGAAGTGATATTTGTTTTCTGCTTGAATTGAAACACAGGTCTTTGATTACCACCAGGTAAGATGCAAGCCAGACCTGTGGTAGCTTCCTCTGAAGATGCTTCTTTTTATATGTCCTGTACTTGCAGTCTATAGTCAGCATAATACTTTTGGTTTAAAACCATATTTTGCTCCGTGAAGAGTAAGGATATCATTCCCAGTATGAGTGATTATGTAGACCTTCACCATGTGAAAGTCTTACCTGGAGAATGAGGGCATAGAGCCAAGAGCAGAATTAGAGCAGAGAATTAGGAGTTTGTCAGCAAGGACTGCCAGCTGTTTCAAGTGGCAGGATGCATTAGATCATATTCTTTCATATACACTCATTTTTCTTGCTCTATTAAATAATGTTAACCAGGGATGTCATCATCCATTTGTATAGGAACCACACTAAGAGAGAGAACAGATACTGATGGTCGTATTGGAGCAAAATAAGGAATGCTAAGGAAATAGTTCAGCAGAAAGCTTTTATGCTATTAAAGGAGACTTCTTGGGTGGATGGAAGCATAGTGAGAACTTGGAACACATCACCTTTCAAAAAACCCCACATAGACATATTGTTTATCATGCAGAAAATAGAATCTGTAAACTCCAGAAGGGATAGATAACATAGCAGTACATTATCCAGAGGTAATATAATGAGCATTGTGAAACAGGCTAAATGAACTGGCAACGTGCTAAGCAGCAAGGGAAGAAATGCCAGCCTTTAGGAGGCTGTCAGGTCAGTAAATTAATGGAAGGGATTTTATTCAGTGGTGTTGCTATGCCACAGACTTCCCGTATCAAGTGGTTTGTTCTCTCCCTGTAGCCCTTCTCATGAGCAAGATGTCCCCCTTTCTCCTGCAGCATTACCTGTTGCCATCAACAAGGCAATACTTCTGACTGCACAGCACTTTATTCTTTAACCAGAAAATTGTCAGTCCCTTTAATAAAAATATTTTGTCCTTCTCCCAAGCATTGCGGGTTTTTTTTCTCCTGCCATGGATAAGGCGAGCTAGTTTTGCTCCCACCACAACCTTGTCCAAAGAGCACCATGGCATCGGGACACTTGAACTGGTCAGCTGCACTAGGGGAGGGGAAACCATGGGACATAACTTCTGAGACAACAGTGAACTGAAACTTCTGCTTAATGGAATGCTTGTGGATCATGACCTCACCTCAAGCCTTCAGGGATGAATTGAAGCAGACAGTGTCCCTGACAAGCAAATACAAATGATTGATTACATTTATGGAAAGTTTGCTCTTCATTTCTCCTTTAAAGGATGATACTTTCACCTCTTTTGCTATTCTGTGCTGCTATTAGCATCTCACTCTGCGTATGTCCTTCAGATCATCAGCTATTCGCTACCAACTCTTCAGCCATCCCCTAATCTACTCTGCCACCTTCTGTATTTTGTTCTGAAAGCTCACCCACATCTTTGTGCTTTGTGCCAAACGACCACTTGGGAAAAATCAAAAGCACTGACAAAATACTCAGCTTGATCTCAATTCTGACACTGGCATGAGGTTTCAGCCATCCAGTGAAAGAAAAAGCCATTGTTTTTAGACTAAAACATATTCAGATGCTGTAATTATTTCAAATTCTTCAATACAGATAGAGAGAACTGAGTTGCTTAGCATGGTTTTGCTATCAGGCAAATCTCATAATTTTTCCAAATGTAAGTTTTGGGTTGAGTTTTTGATCGGTTTGTGGGTTTGTTTGGGGTTTTTTTGGGGGGTATTTTGGTTTGTTTGTTTTTTGGGTTTTTTTTTGGCGGGCACATATCTCAGAAAAAAAGTAAGGTCTTTCACAGTAGAAAGCACTTGGGGTTTTTTTCTCATTTGTGGCATATTACCTTCAGAATACAGTTTATAATTTTTTCTTGATATTTTCAACAGATTCCTGTTCTTCAAAGACTCAAGCTAATGACCAGGCTTTGGTGTATGAATTTCAGTCAGTACCCTTAATGCAGATATTAATTAGAAGCAAATAGAAATTAGCCTCCCCAGCTTCTTATCAGTTTCTTTTAGCAGTAGGATTTACGCCGCAAGCACCAGTAAGGACCTGGGGGGCAGTAAGAAATCTGGCCCAATTTTTAATTTTTTTTAACTTTTCAGTTCTTATTCTTACTAATTTATAATTTCACCAACACTGATATTTTTCACTCCATAATACTGTTTAACATTTGCATATTTCTTCTGTTAAGATTGTTAGGGTTTCACTTTCGCTTAGGTTCTAATTTCTAAGTACTATTTTAATGCCAAATGTAATGTTCCAAGAAAGCTACCCTTGGGGTGCTGAGTTATCCATATGTGACTCATACTGTATTTATGCATTGTTGATTTTAAAATACCATTTATTTAAACATATAATCAGAATATGATGTTATGATCCCTTTATCTGTTATTTTATACAAAATAATTTAAAATTGTCTTGTTCTTCAAGATGTTTGTATGCCATTTTCATTATTCCTTTTAAGAGTCTAGAATAAATTGAAATGTTTTGCAGTATCAGAAATCTTGAGGTAATAATACAAGTGGAAGATCAAGGGCCTTTGGATATTCTCAAGTGCAATAGTAACATAAAAATCTAGTTTTTCCAGGTTTACAGACTCATGGAGCCATGGCTCCTCACTGAATTTTATACCGTGTTCAATATAAAATGCTGCATATACCCTTACCATCATATGTATTATTGGGTCTTGTTTCTTCAGTCTGATAAAACTGTGGACAAGAATTCAAGGGAAGAGGGAGTTTCTATTTCTATGCACCTCTCCAGATAAATACCAAAAGCAGAAATGCTTTGTTATGAAAAATATTGTGGTTTTTGCCATTAAATTTTCATATGCTGGCAAACTCTCTATCAGGAAGGACAGTTGTCCAAACACCTGGCCAAGAAGATTTCTCTCTGTGGTAAGTTTTTTAGCATTAAACTAGAAAAATCCCTGGTTTTTGCTAAAAGCTCTCAGCAACTGAGATTGTCAGTCTCCAGCTTGTCTAGAGGGGAAGAAAAAGAAAAGGGAGGAGACCAGAAGAAGGGAAGTAATATACTGTGATTGTATAATATTATTCGGGAAGAAAGCAAAGGGTATGTATTTGGTAACTTTTGCTCTGGGTTACCATTTTCTGTGAAGAGTACAGCCTTAGAGTTATAATATGCAATGAAGAAGTAATAAAGAATGGAAATATTCACCAAATGTGTCCTATAGAAGTGGTCTGTTGCAATGGGTTGACCCAGACTGGACACCAGGTGCCCAACAAAGCCACTCTGTCACTCCCCCGTCCATTTTCAGCATGGATTTCAGTATCTCGCTTTCCCACATAATGCTTTATTTCATTCCCAGGGCAGTTTGGGATAATTGTATCTCAAAGGAATCATACATGTCCAAGAAATGTGCACCTGCATCACAAGTGAAGGTATTTGTGGCACATGTCTGCATAAACTGCATAATCTGGCAATCAATGACATATTCTAGTTCTTCATATTTCTAATACAGACCTAGGCCAATCAATTCAAATTCCTGTGTCTTGTCCAGTTTTAGATGCCTGTGATGTCTAGTTTTTCGTCACTTCCCTAGCAGGCTGTTTAACAGTCGTGCTATCAAAAAGATTTTCCTAACATTTATTGGAAGTTTAATTTTTTAATGTCTTCTCATTATATCTAATAATGAACTTTTATATCAGCTTTTATGACTTCACATGTTCTTCCTTTCCCACATTTGGTGCATACGAGTATTAAGTAATTTGCATTAAATACTTGAATTCAGCAAATTGGTATGTTTACCAATACCAATAGGATACTTATACATCAAAACATTCTTCCCTGGATTTATTTGTCTTCATATTCATGAATTGCACAATTGTTATGGGCTCATTGTGGACAACTCCCCGAAAGCATCCAGCGCTTGATTTGAGATATAAAATCCAAGAATCAGAAATTCAAGGTTTTTCCTTTATTGGGATGACATGCATAACATGGTATTAACTTGCACTCAATCCTTGAATAATTAAAGCAAGGTTCATTCTGATGCAATTTTATCCACTCACGTGGACAAAATTAGAATGCACTGCCTGTGCGTGATTTGAAAGTCGTGCCAAATCAACACCAAATGAGTCAACCTGACAGAAAATAAATATGAAAGGCATCAAAGCACCACAGCTACAGACATTATCTTTTTTTGTAGGAAGCTGAGGCTGTATATTTCCTTTTAATATTTCCAATCTTTTTTGTACTTCAGGCATTGCTTAGCAGACTTATAACCATATTCAGACATTTTATTAATCCATAAGATAATAATCGAAATACTTTTTGTTGTTTTTCTCAGTCTCAGATGTGATCTTTATTCTGAAGTGTCTGAAGGGGAATTAGAGCTGTGATAGTTAACTATATATCTGCTTTCTGACATCTTGTTCAAGACTCTCTCAGAGGACCTATCTAGAGCATCAACAAGCCTGCTTAACTAAATATGTGATTCAAAGGGTTAGATAAAATGGGCAAAACCTTTGTGTGGGTGCTTCCCCAATTATTTCAATTTGGTTTACTCCTGTTTGGAAAGTAATTGAGGGAAACTTAATTGTACTGAGAGATTTTAACTCTGAAAAGTATTTTACACAAGGAATTAATAGAATTTTACTCATTCATTTTAAATTTCCCTTCTAATTTTCTGCAACCTTTCTGAGAATTTCTAGAGAAGTCCTAGTCTCTTTTTTGCCTCACTAAAAACATTCATATAGAACCTCTACTTTTTCTCTTTCTCTTCAAAAACCCCCAACAACCGCCCCAAAAACTGAACAGAGCAAATAGTGTTTACTACTCTCTACAAAATATTAGACACCATTCTTCTCCCAGTACCCTCTTCTTTACTCATTACTGAAGCAAATTCGCTCTGCTTGACTATGCCACCCAGGTCTTGTATGAGTGGGATTCCCAGAAATGAAGTTATGATCCCAAGCACAGGGAAGCCCCGAGTGGATGTGCAGTGCCTTTAACTCTCTAGGACATCCAGGAAGCTGGGCACATCTAAAATTTTTGATTGCACATTATTTGATCAGCTATCTGGTGCTCTGCTCCTTCAAATAGGGCCAGCTGGCGATGATGAATCATTTCAGTGGCATAAGAGCTGCAGCAAATATGGAAGCAGTGCCCACAAAGCAAATTGAGAAAGAGGAAAATTATGTGGAAATGGCACAGATTAGGAGACTCGACCACTGAATGACTTTAGGAAAAAAGAACACAGCAGAAAGAACATGACTTCATTATACCAGTAAGTAGAAAATTAACACAAGATGAATGATTCATAGAATCACAGAATAGAATCATAGAATGGTTTGGACTAGAAAGGATTTTAAAGATCTTCTATTTCCAACCCCTCTGCCATAGGAAGGGACGCCTTTCACTAGATCAGGTTGCTCGGAGCTCCATCCAGCCTGCCCTCTGGGGGATGAATAGATCCCTCACAAGCCTCCCAATACTGCGAGTTGTCCTGACCCAGGTGCAGCACCTTGCACTTGGTCTTGTTAAATCTCATGAGATTCCCATGAGTCCACTCCTCTTGAGCTTGTAGAGATCCCTCTGGATGCCATCCCATCCTTCAGGTATGTCAACTGCACAGAATTCTGATTATACAATAGGAAAAAGAAGGGAACTATTTAAAGATTTTGATTGGTCTTCTGAAGTTGACAATACTTTTGTCCCTGTGTGGTGACAGCATTCATTGGCTTTCATTGAATTAGAGGGGTCTTAGGACTGTTCTGACTCTGCAGGACACTGAAAGACATTTCAGACATTTCAAACCTGGAAAACGAGACTGTGGAGTCTAGATCGCCTAATCTTTGATGACATTCCAGGCTAAGGCGTTTTTCTTTGCAGAACACCGGAGTCTTGCATATCTTGCCCTAACAGCAAGATGAGTTACTCAGAACACCAGTGAAAGTGGAGAAATTATGCATGCTTAAAATTGTTGTTACTAAAGATGATGCTGACACTGGCACATTATAGGTTTTCTCAATCTGGAATAAACTTTCAGACAGCTTTGGTGTAAAATACAGGCAGCTGAATCCCATCCATGGATGCTAATCTCAAATCAATTTTGCTGCTCCTCTAGTGTGGCAGTCTAGTGACTCCATACTGACAGCTGATCTGTCATTTCCTATTTTCAAAAGATAGCTGTAGCTGGAACAAGATGTAGGAAAACCATAAAATAAACTTTACAGTGAAAGACACAGGAGTATAAAAGAGACTGTATTAATATACATCATATTAAAACTGTTTTCAATTATCAAAACACTGTACTGGGCTCTTTGACAGCTGAGATATGAAAGGGGTGCACTTGCTCACATCTATACTCACATATGCACAGGAGGAAATAATTTGTGAGACTAACTACAGTGAATGAGGAGAAGTGCTGAGGGGTGAGAAAAACCACAAATTAATCCTGCAAAGCACGAATCTGAGTGGTGTAGATAGCAACATGCAGCATTTAATAGTGTCATGTCACAGACAGAAAGGATTTTCCAAAATTTTTTGGACAGATATCGCACTGATGCATTCACTTACGTGAAAAGTGCAAAGGAAAGTTGTTGCCCCCTTCAAATGATTTAAGGGCTCACACATTGTTTGTAGCAATTGGTTATTGATGGAATTCCATCTTTGGAATGCAGGATGACGCTGCTGGTGGTGTCAAGCCTTCTCTCAATGTGTAGAGCTAGAAAGACTAGCACATGACTGACACAGCGATGGAAACTCTTCTGGTGAACATGTTTATTTCTGCCTTACAGGGTACTGTTTCACTTCATCCAAGAGTTTGACTCAACTGCAGGGGTGGGTGAATATTTGGCCAGAATATTTTTGAGAGACTTGGTGGCTGTGCCAGTCATGTAGTTCATCTCTGGATGAGTGCAGAGCAGGAGATGGGTGATGCAAGGACTGACCATGAACTCAGGGTGGAAGACTTCCACAAAGAGCAAAGCCTCTTCAGAAGAAAAAAAGTGTGTGCAGTGCTTGCTGTCTGGGAAAGCACAGAAAGTGCTGGACATTAAGTATGGAAGAAAAGGTCCTCAATACAAGGAGACAGCAGAAAGGAGTGAGAAGGATTGGTTTTTAAATCACGTATTGCCATCTTTCTTAGCTGACAGAGTACGGGTATTTTCTGTTCAGAATTTGGGTTGGGGTTTTTGTTCTAGTTCAGTGTTTCGCTTTCTGATAAAACCTAGATTTGGAGATTAAGTGACTTTTGATAAGCTCCTTGGGCAAATACATGATATATTCACCTTGGGATGCTGACTTTCATAGAATCCTGTGCAAGCATCCTCTACATGTTGAATAAATATGTCACCAGAGTTTAGCACTTCTTCCTGTTGACACAGTTATGGCTTTCATTTCTGCTCATAACTTAATGCCCAGCATTGTTCCTCAGACAAAGCCTCAACTTGAATTGCATACTCTGTTTTCTGTCAGCATGTCACAACTTCTGATGTCAGTTTTGCTTTGCAAGGAACTGCAGTGTAGTGTCATTCAGGAATACATCTGCTTTTCTCCCAAACAGCACTCCCATCTTCAGGGTACTGTGTAATTGTTATAACTTCAGTAGTCTATGTCTTCTGTTCCAGACAGAGAACCAGCTCAGCACAGCTTTTGTGCTATTATCTTGGCATCTGTCCCTGCATGGCAGACCCAACTCAGTATCTTATCATTGCAGATTTTTATCCTGGCATTTGATGTGCATTCTGTTATGTGGACATCCCGAACAGCTTTGGCCTGGAATCTCAATAGTAATCCATGGTTCACAGGAGAACTTGCATAACATGACTGTTTGGTAAAAAAATTTACTTGCTTGGAATTTGATGTCTCTTCTCTTTTCAGTTCTCTCTGATAATTGATCAAAAGATGATCTGGTAATTTCAATGCAGTTTGTCCATTCCCTTTCTGAGGGAGAAATTGATGTGTGTATTCACTATTAAGATAGTAGTCATAAGTAGCAAATTCTAATTATTTGACCTATATATCTGTTCCATGCTGCAGTTTAGGTCTAAATTTCACTTTCTTACTTTATATCTTAATCCAATATATTCCATCTATCTTTTAAGCCATCTCACAATCATTTGTATGTCTTTCTGTGTTTGAATGGGTGCACCGCTGTGTACAGTCATCTCACAGTTTCTAGAGGTACCCTAAAATTAAATAGCTGCTAAAGATCAGAAATACATTCATGTCAGTACTACCAGGTGAGGGTTGGTCTTTTCTCCCAAGCAACAGGTGAAAGGACAAGCGGAAATGACCTCGAGTTGCATCAGGGGAGGCTTAGATTGACTGTTAGGAAAATTTTTTTCACTGAATGGTTGTCAATCATTGGAACAGGCTGCCCAGGGTGGTATCACCATACCTTGTGGTATCTAAAAGATATGTGGATGTGACACTTAGAGACATGGTTTACTGGTGGACTTGGCAGCTATAGGTTAACCGTTGAACTTGGTGCACATTTGCATATATAAATAAATAATTTATTGCATCAATGTGGGTGAATGGCTCTTTGGCTGTCTGTCTCATATCAGTAGAGGATCGTCTGTTATGTACTTAACCCATTTTTGAGACTACAGCCACTCTCTTTGAGCAGCTGCTATTTAGATTGGCAAAAATGGTTCTGTGATTTTTGTTTAAAATTATCATTAAGGATTTGATTTCTGACAGTAGATATAAGCAGCCCATCAGATGTGATCTTTTCACCAAAGTCCAAAGATAGCAGATGATTTTAAGGCACTTTTTCCCTACATTTCATATCTCTGGAGAAAGCCAAGTGCTTCAGAGAAGGTTTTCTCAGATAGTTGAATTGCTGCCAAAACCATGCACCTTCCACCAGGAGATTGGCAAAAATGTTTCTGTGATTTTTGTTTAAAATTATCATTAAGGATTTGATTTCTGACAGTAGATATAAGCAGCCCATCAGATGTGATCTTTTCACCAAAGTCCAAAGATAGCAGATGATTTTAAGGCACTTTTTCCCTACATTTCATATCTCTGGAGAAAGCCAAGTGCTTCAGAGAAGGTTTTCTCAGATAGTTGAATTGCTGCCAAAACCATGCACCTTCCACCAGGGCTGCTCAGCGGCTGTGCTCTCACTCAAGTAAGCAGCATGTATCCATGTGGTTCATACTCGTACCTGTTGTGCTGCAGTCATGTTTTTGAGAACTCTTCTTGCTCTGGGCTTTTTTTGGGGGGTGCAATTACTGTGCACGTGTCGCCATGCACATGGGCTAGTTACAGCGACTGAAACTGAAGACAAGGAAGTCTGGGACAGCACATGGCTTCTCTGAAATTCCTTATCTGTTCTTGCCTGGGACCTAGGAAATCACCTTGTCTTTTACAGGCAGATTTATTTTTTTGCCATGAAGTTTTACCACCTTAATACATCACCCTGTTCTTTCCTTGGTGCTTTAGGAGGTGTCTTAGTTCCTTGCTGTGTGGTGTATCTGACAGTATGACCTGGAACTTGGTGATAAGTTTTGCAAGGATAAATAAAGCAGCCTGTATTGAAGAGAATTTGAAAAGTGAGCATGAGCTCTTTTGTGGCTCAATGAAACATCTGGAGACGGGATTTGCAATGCAGTGGGAGAAGATACAGGCACCCAGGTGCTTCAAGGCCAGATTCTCAGGGATGGAGACACTAATGGATAGAATCAATCTCTTCTCTAAAAGTTAATTATTATAATATTGTGTAGTCAGCAGATTCTTTTTTACAGACTGGAAAAAAATGGAAATCTTCTATTTCACCCCAAGGTGATGCCCTAAAGAGGTGACTGAGATAGGGGTCAGGAGTCACTATCTGCACAGGTCTGTGTCTCCTCATTTTACTTGAAGAAATCTAGCCTAGAGGATTGAGAGAATTGAATATACTGAGCTGAAATGCACCTATAACCTCTATGTTCCTTTTGCAATAAAGGACCTCTAAAGTAGAAATATGTGCTGTTAGTCTGAAGCTGACAGATACTTTTACCTTCAAATTATACTTCCTTATTTTAAATATTATCACCTTAGATATGCGCACACTCCCAATCAGGAGTGTGTGTTAGAGAATAGTTCATGATTCATGCACACATGATTAAGTCCTTCCACTTCTTGGGGCTTTTGTCTGTACAGGAAAAGAGATGCTCTATGTGATGCTTCTTAGAGAGAGTCTCCTGACAGATCTGTCTGTTCCCTTTGCAAGTATGCAGGAGAATAAGCATGCACATTCCGTCTGTACAAATGGGAGAGGAGAAAAGTGCATTCAACATCTGTTGCAGGCAGTTATGAATATTACAGTAGTCTGGTTTTCCTAGGAATTATGCCTAAAGCAGGATCTGTGGCTCAGACATTAAAAAGGGAAAAACTAGCCTAGTACAATTTCTCTAGGTCTCTTATTTCCTATGATTTTCCTTCAAGTTTTTACCACATGTTCCTTGAGAAAAATCAAGGTCAAATTTCCTTATCCTGATTTGTAGTTTTATCTTGTCATAGTTGGACGTCTGGATGATCCCTCACAACATTTCTGAAATAAATTTGTGTGAATAATTGGCCTGTGTAGCAGAGGCAGGAAAATGTGATACTAGGAGGTAATTAATGCTTTGAATTTTCAGTAAAATTAAGAAAAAAAATGTTTTGTAATACAAATTTGAATTAAAAATATAGCTTTCTCTAGGATTTTATTTTGTTGTTAATAATATCCAGGTCATATTTGTGTTTAAAATAAGTGGGGGGTAAAAACCTTGAAGCTGATTGCCTGAGCCCAGTTTCATGTGACAAAGCAAATTGCATACGTGGTGGAGTAATTAGCATGTTCTTTAAAAGATCATTCAACATCTACTTCTATTTGTTTCCCTAAGAGTAAAATGGTATGAAGTACTTTCTAAAATTCCTAACAGCATGATGGATGAACTGTTTTTAAACTGAAATAAATCAGAATGGATAAAAGAATTTCCTTTCTTTCACAGATCTTCAAGACAGCAAATATGCTTAAAGAACTGAAAAGTTATTTTTGAATGTTCACACAATTTCACTTTTTCATCAAGAACAGTTATTTAGATCTGACATCAAAAAATCACTAATTTGCATGAGCTTATAGCAAAAGTGTCAACATTAATATACACACTCCTTTCATTTATAGACTCAGAAATAAGAACTAAACCTCAGAGTACAATTGCAGTGTAAGACAGAATGATACATGTTCTGAAAATCACTATATTGAGGCAAAGATAAATGGAAAATGGTCTTCATAAGACCATATACAAGTCACCTTTACTTAGGATTTGAGTACCATAAAGAAACAGGATAAAATGATATGCAGTAAGTTATTACCCATTTGAAACGTATGCTTATGTTAATAATAGAACTGCACTCTTCATTCCAAACTGTTGCTTTCAGCACTAATTATGTGGCTTCCATCTCACCACATATTTATAAAAAAGAAAAAAATTGAAGAGAAATTAAAAAACGAAAGAGAAAAATGTTGACAAATACTAAACAGTTTTACTTTGACATAATTGTGAACTATTGAGTATGCCAGCAGTGATGTTCCAATGATTGGTACATAATTATCCAGGGAGGAAGGATTTTAAGAATTCATAACAAGTCCTTAGCATATCTTATTGGATTTATGCCAACATGAAGGATTTGGTAATGAACTGTTAATCCGACTGCTCACTACCTGCCTGAGGTTTAAAATGAGGGTCTGTCTAAATGTCAGCTGCAATTAAGTGCTAGGATTAAAAGCATTTCAGAAAATGAGAAAGTAGCAGGATAGATTTTACTGTCTGTTATTGGTATTTATGGCTCTTCTCAAGTTTAATCATTTGCACACTAAACTCTTTCTTGCAGGTGTGTCTGAAAAGAGTGTTTGTAGGAGAAAGGGGATGAAATGAAGACAGGGAGTTTAGAACAGCTAAAACATCCCAAGAATGAAATCTGTTAGACAATAGAAGAATCCCCTGGGGGCAGAAGAGGAAACTTCAGCATCTGGGATGTGTGCAATTAAACTTGAAAAACATTAGAAAATATTCTCCTTGGGACAGGAAACAGGTGTAATTAATATTTTTCATGACTAGTTTCTGTTATTCTCAAAGCTTTTTCCCAGGCAAGAAATTTGGGGTTTTTTCCTGTCACTTCTGCAATAGGTAGTTTCATTGCCTTGAGGGACTAAGAAGAATAAAGTTGCAACATATATATTAACTTTGAAACGACAAATGGAAAGTTTAATCATAGTTTAATCCAGACACCCCTCATGCTTATCTGTTAACTGATGCTACTTTAGGAGTTATCTAAGGCTGGTAAAACAGTAATCTCTTTTACCACATTCTTCTATAAGGACAATTATAAGAACATTCCTACTGCAAAATATTCCTATATGTATTCCTGCTAGTGGTCATGATGCTCTTTTGTTTTTCTTGAGGGAAGAGGAGCTTTCTTGGAGTCACTCACAATTTTTCGCTTACTGGGCAAAACTAGAGACATTTCAAAGAAGTGGACACCTGCTAATGTAATCCCAATATTTTAAAAGTACAAAAAGAATGGCTCAGAAATTGGGAGCAACCACCTTTTTATTCCCAATATGAAAGGTTAAAGGATAAAACCATTAATTTGCAATCCTTCAGATTACATCAGAACTGACTTTACTGGTTCTAAAAAGTCGATCATTAATTAATGTTAACTAATTAATTTTGTTCCCAGATTAAGTTATAACTGCAACCATCTCTAATTTAGGCTGGACTGATTTTTCATTACCCTTCTTCTGACTCTATGTTTAAATACAAAATTGGAAAGCACACCATAGAAACTATTATATATAAATACCTACAGACACATACACATATTCATAAAAATACATATATATTATATATATATATTTAGATTGCAAGAAACAATAATTCTAATAACTTGAGTAAATGTTATTTATATTTTTCTAATCCAAATAATTTTCTTTAATGCATTTAATTTTGAATAAAAATTTTCAGTTTTCCAAAATTTTTACAAAAATATTTGCACTTGTTTTCATTTTATTGTTTTTTTCATAATGGAGTTGGGTATTTTACCTTAAAGTTTTGTTCTTCTTCACTTCTTTCATCTCAGAAAGTGTAGAATACATAAGGAAGGACAAAGCCAAAACCTAGAAATGAGAGTAATATACAAAATTTCAAACTAGTTTTTTCTTATTTCCTCTAGTTTTCTAGTGGGAAAACAGAGAAAACATTCTTGTTGCTTTCACAGTGTCTTACTTTCTAACTTTCTGGTTTTTCTTTGATGAAAAAGATTGTTTTTAAAAAGTAAAAAGAAAGTGATTTTCTTCATGAATAAAGAAAATATTAATATATAAGCAATTTTTAATAAACAAAAAATATTAATAGATTATTAAATAAATTTTTAAAAGCTTTCTTTTTTCTTTCTTTAACTCCTTCAAAAATTATATTTTGAATACTATCCTTGCACTTTTCTGCTGATATTCTGAAATAAAATTTGCAAAGCCAAACCATCTAATCAGCACTTGGTTCTCTGAGCATTCGCATGATCTGCAATAGTAAACATACAACTAACAAAATTTTCAGGAAGATTTAATTGCTGCAATGTATAACAGCAGTGCTTCCCACTTATTCCTGCCCGTGCTGATTCTGTGCTCATAGAGTTTATCTGTGACCCTGATTCAGAATTTTTCTGAATTTAAAAAAGCAGCAAGGGATGCACTGGCAGTGTTCAAAGCACCCTTGGTTGTTCGTGAGCATTTTATCAAACCCTGAGAGCAGCTTTTCCAGCTGACAGGTCTTTTTGTGAGCTATAACTAGGTCGGCACTCACATTGTGATGCATGTCTGGATCTGAACTCTGTGGTCCTGCCCTGTCTCTGCTTGCTGTAAAGATTCACATTTTCAGAAATGCCTCTTTTCTCAAAGATCTGCGCAGAGTGAACTGCAATCTGAAGTCCCAATACACTGCCTAATCAGCACCATCCCTTCAGCGTACTGCACGAGCTGATTAAAAAAGAGAGAGGAAGATGAGTTTAAGTGAGAACAACTATCAGAAAACTGTTTATCTTTCTCTTTTCTTTTCTTTTCTTTTCTTTTCTTTTCTTTTCTTTTCTTTTCTTTTCTTTTCTTTTCTTTTCTTTTTTTCTTTTCTTTTCTTTTTTTGAGAAGTGGAGGGGGAAAAAAAGCAGATTTTACGAATAGGTCATTTTACTCTTAGAATTCAATTAGTTAACGTTTATTCATTTCAGTTTTACATTCCCAATTATAAACTCAAGCCAAAAGACTAGGCCTGCACACTGATGTAGAGATCAGAATAGCATCCTTTTGCCACAAATTGTGAAGAAGAAGGGAAGGGAANGGACCAGAATCTTCCCAATCCATGGGCCAGTTCCTCTCAGTTCTGACATAGGAAAAAGTGACTTGGATATCATTATTTTTTTAAAATTCCTGTAAAGAAGGGAAGGGAAGGGAAGGGAAGGGAAGGGAAGGGAAAGATGAATGACTTTGCTTATATCATTCAGACAGCTGAAGACAAACATTGCATAAAATGAGGAGAGACGTTTAATTACTGTTGATAGTTTATATGAAGACTTTCTTTTCACAAAAACTTTGACAGGTTTGCTCTCTCCTAAGACAGGCCATCAGAGAATTAATTTGTACGTGTTTGACATTTACATACTTTGTGAAAACTACAGACCAAGGAAATTAGAAAATATGTTTCAAAGCTTAAAATAATTTCTTTCCCTAGCAACTGCTTAGAAAAATGTGACCTCTGACTTTGTTTCAGAAATTGTTTATGCTTCTAATGGTAATTACATCAGCATTTGATGAAGGTTCCCCATTATGTAAAGGACAACTGTAAAACATAAGAAGCATCGGAACAAGCATGATAAAATCACAAGAGGTTCAATTCACAAATGAGATTTACAAGGTTTGTGGCACATTCTGTGATTATGTCTAGATTAAAGATAAACCAGAACTGTATTTTCATATTGTGGTGGTACATCATCTGCAAACAGCCTAAATAGCATGCAGAGAATTATGGGCCGAGTTCAGTGCATAGGAACAATCACCTGGCCCACACCCTGCTCCTGCTTACCCCTTGGACAAAGCATCCTCACAGATGGACAGGTCCAATCCCTGATATCGTTTCATCAAAGCCTAGTATCCCTCTTTCTCGCTCATGAATGGAACAAAATCCTGTGTACTCACTGAGGAGACATTATGTACATTTCTTCTTAACCCCATCTTTCTTTCCTGTCTTGTAAGCATTCCCAGATAGTAAAACTTTTATATGTAATGTAATCTGTTTTTTCATAAATATATAGTCTTCATGACCAACAAGATAACATACAATCAAAGAATAATGTACATTGAAAGGGATGTCTGAAGGTTTTCTTGCCCAAACCCTTACTCAAACCTGGGACAAGTGCAAAATTTCAGTAAATTGCTCAGAGCTGCATCCAGTTGAGTTCTGAATGCCTGCAAGGATGAAGATAATCCACATATCTTCAGGCATCCTCTTACAGTGTTTGATAACCTTCACTGCAAATAAACTTTTCCTTATATAGAGTCTAAATTTTGTTTGCTTCTACTAAGGTCCGGTGACCTTTTCCCTTTTGCTTTGTAACTCCAAGAGCAGCCTGGCTCTGGCTTCTTCATAACTCCCATTCAGGTAGTGGAAGTCTGCAATGAAATCTTCTCTGAACCATTTTTTTCTGGGCTGAACAAGCCAACTTTTCTCAGTGTTTCCCCATGCCTCATGTGCTCGGGTGTTCCACCTTCTGGATGGCTCTTCACTGAAGTACCTCCAGTGTATCCGTGTCTCTCTTGCACTGGGGAGCCCAGACCTGGACCCAGGACTCCAGATGTATCTCAGGAGTGCTGACCAGAAGGGAAGGATTCCCTCACTCAACTGGCAGGCACTGGTCTTCCCCCTGCAGCCTGATATGTGGTGGGCTTTCAGCACACTTTTGGCTCATGGTCAACTGGTTTTCCATCAGGACTCCCAGGTCTTTTTCTGCCAAGCTGCTTTTCAGCTGGTTGGCCCTGAGACTGTACTGGTGCTTATAGTTATTCCTCCCCTATGGCAAGACACTGGATTTCCCTTCACTGCTCTTCATGAGGCTCCTGTCAGCCCATTTCTCCAGCTTGATGAGGTTCCTCTGAGTAGCAGCCCTACCCTGCAGTTTACTGACAGTTTCATTCATATGGATTTTATTCGTGAAGTAACTTACCGAGGATGCACTTAAAAATTCCTTGGCCCCAGATCATTCCCTCAGGAGCACCATCAGCGCTCACCTATCACTTGGAATTTGTGCCACTGACATCTGCCCTTCAAGCTCAGGGGCTCATCTTGTCTATTCTCAAGTATCTTCACTGCAACTTTTCCCATCCCTTACTGTTAATTTTTTTAATAAAAAAAAAGAAAAGGCAAAATTAAGAAGAAACACAAGCAAGCCATTCACTTCCTAGGCTTGAAAATCCCAACTCCCCACATTAAACTTTCTTACTAGTGCCTTTCTGTTTCCCAGAAAATATTAAAAAAATGCTTTCACATTCTAACATCTAGGGAAAAACAAAGAGAGGACAGATACTTTTTATTTTAAAGTTAGTTCTTTAAAATGGATCTTTCAAAGGGTTATCTGAGTTCATGACACCTGGATGGAATTTACAGAAATTTTCTGAGCACTTCTGGCTCCTTTTTTTTCTCTTTTTAAGGAAATTGGCAAAGCAAAAATGTTCAGACCTGTACTTCCTTTCTTCAGAGGCTAGTCCTGAAAAAGCCCTCTTGAACTAATATGTAAATGTGTATTGCTGCATAAATTAAGGATTAGAAAAATGAGGCCAAATTCATCCAGCTTGCTTTTTCCAGCCAGCCTTGTATAAATGAGGTGGCAATCTAGAAGAAGCTGGTCTTTTCATTTAAACTGGGACTGTTCCAGAAGACCATGTACAAATAGAAATATTTATTGAAGATGAAATATTCCAGACTTAAATAGGGGAAAGGAACAGTAAATTCCTGAATAGAAAACTGTATTTAATTTTACAATATTTGCTTTTTTTCATACTTTTTTTCTTAAATCATAAATATTTTTAATCTATTTCAAAAAACAGAAATTATGCTGCCTTGGTATTTTTTTAAAATTACTTCAGACATTTATTAATCATCAGTTAGATAGCCCATAATTATTTTTTTCTAATTCTGCATTAAAAAGTTGCGCATTGTTTTCTCTGAGAGTAGTCTGGCACATGAGCACTTGTTCGTTTTCGTAGTCAAGTGACATTCAGAACTGACTTAACATAAAATATATGTCTTTATTTTGGCTCTCAGTTACTGTCCTAGTTCATCTTAGTCCCAGTCCAAAAGCTGACAGCAGACTTCCTTTAATACAGGTATGCCTCATAGCAAAATTCAGTAAAAAAAATTGCCTTCCTATGAAAAAAAGTTCGAGGTAAGGAGAAGATGTGCAAAGAGTCTTAGAGACGTATTCAAAAAGACACTTGTGCCTCGAATTCAAATATTTGTCACAAGAAAAACTCGCTGACAAAAAAAAAAAAAAAAAAAAAATAAAAGGCCTTGTCAAAGAATTTCTGACTAGCTACTATTTCAGTATCCCAAATAAATGTCACAAACATGAAGCAGCAGTGGTGATAATAAATTATTAATTGCATTTCATTTTCCTTCATTCCTGCCGTTCCTTAACTCACAACAATGAACAGGAAAAGCAACCCACTCACCACCTACCTCTAAACCAGGGTAGGCAAGGTCTGAGATTTATCTTCCTAATTGTTTTTTGCATGAGGGGACCCCTCAAGGTAAGAACTCTGCAGAGGTGTTTGCAAGCTGAGTATCAATGAGTGAGCAAACACCCTGCTCCAACACTGGTGGTCTGCCAAGCCTGATCCTTAAGATCTTCTGACCTGCTAAACTCTGGCGTTCTTTCTATAAATGCTGTGACTGCTGAGGAGGTCCCAGTGGGACAGATGACAGAGGCTGGTGAGGCTCACATGATCTCCTGCCTGGCTTCCTCTATTGCCACTGCTAGCACTGGATGGACCTTTCCACTGACCCAATGGGACATTTTATCTTCCTATTATGGCAGGATGACCCAAAATTTTCACACACAAATGGTTATGGGCTTGGCTCAGAAAACCTTTACATTCCACATTAAGCCTGTCCCGTCTGCTCTCTCTTCCATGCCAAGGTTCCATGCAAGGTGCTCTGTCTCCCTCTGTTGCAGCATTATCTTTGAAAGGAGAGTGCCCTCTTAGGTGTCTGAGAATTCTGTGTGAATTGAAACATAGGCCAAAGACAGAGAAGTGAGTCTTGAGAGCTCCAAACAATATTTCTTTGTTGACCAGTTCAGGGTCAGCTCTTGACCTTTTACATGGGTTATGCTCTGCCTCCCCCTGCACACACACTCACACTCCACAAACCCCTCAGCAGCCCTTTTCCAGGGCTGTTGAAACAGCAGGAGGTTCATTTTCCTGGTTTGGGGGGTACAGAGATATAGATGGAACCCAGGTTTCCCCAGGGCCCTTCTCATGACTCAACCAAAAGCATACAAAGGATAAACCATAGCAGACGGTGAGAAGTCTTGACTCCACGCTACCACGATTGGGTCGGTTCCAGGACAGTTTCTATAACAACCTGTAAGCCTGGATTTATGGAACCTGAGATATAATACTTACATTGCCATAATAAGCAACCCTAGTTTTGTCTTTTTGTAGGACACTGTGAGGATCTGCTTTCCTGTGAGGATTAACTTCCAGCTCCGTATTCTGGCCTGAAATTCGTGGTGGTAAATCCTCACACAGCGCATCCTGAGCTACTGCTGATCAGGTACCACCACAGGTGGCTGCAGATCTACTCCCTGGTGGTGGCAGTCCCTTGCTGGGCCATTTTCACATGCAGGGAGTGGAGTGAATTTATCCTTTTCTCCCTCACACACCACCTCCTCAGGAAAAGAACCCAAAGCTAGACTCCATCACTTTTCCCCTGCTCTTCTACACTAGGAGCTTCCTTGCTGTCCATACTGCAATCAAAACCAGCTTTCTTCCTCTTTGAGAAGTAGAGATCTCAGATGAAATATAGATTATGCCTGGGGATCTACTACACAATCACATAATATTGATTTACAACATTACTTTTTACTGCTAGTCAGCTACATGCTTCCCCCCAGTTATAGTCAGACTGTCTGATTTTTTTTCCTGAGACAGTTGTTAATTCTGGAATATATTTACAAGGTTTGAAAGTCCACTTGTCGTTTCATAAAGCAACACAGTGCAAAATGTATGCCAGTTATCTCCCCTGGCAGCAGATGGGAAGAATATACCTTGGAATTTGTATGAATTCCACTTTAAGGAGATAATGAATTTAAATGGTACAGATCCACAGACATTAACAGGATTTACCAGATTCAGAGCAGTTATAGTGGCATGTATAAGCCATATGTTGTGATTTTAGATACCAAAAGTTGGCAGACTCTGCTAGCTAACCCTAAGTAATAATGACCCTGACTTACGTGTAGAGCTCCTCATTATGTTTAGCAAACCACACTCCTGCCTTCTAATTAATCCTGTGGAAGTTACAGGGGTTGTGGGTCACCATGAGATGGGTTCTTAGGGAGTGATAACAAATTAGGAAAGAAAGAAAGAAAGAAAATGCTCTGAAATTCATGACTGTGAAATTAACAGTAATACAGAAAGGAATGGGGAAAGGCCTTCTGCACATTTATTGATGTCTTGAAGCTGCAGCAAAAGAAAGTCCATCAACTTATATATTGCAGTAATTAGCAATTTCCAGTCTCTATGGAGTGATTATCTTCAAACACAGGCTTAGAGCTCCCCTGTTCCTGCCTTGGAAAGCACAGGACCCTGCCAAGACTGCACACAGTTCCCTCACTGTAAAAGTGAAGGAACTCCAGCTCCTCTGCAGTGCAACTGGCATCTCCTTCTGAATCATTTTGTAAGTTCCACAGCTGAGCATATCAGGTTAACCTTGCACTTCTGAAAGCCACTATGTGTTCTCCCTTTCTCCTCCAGCATGTCAGACAGTGGCATATCTGTGTTCAGTCGATGGTGTGGGTAGCAGGGGGGTTGTCTCCAAGTTGTGACTGCCTGGCTGTGTGCTGTCATTATCTCTCTTCAGATGAAAAGAGATGATGCATTGAGTCCCTGCACCTTCACTGTCAGGTAATGCACAGAAGAATGAATTTAAAT